>JAENPR010000463.1:0-492463 GCA_018135685.1 Themeda triandra
TGGATGGTGCTGCTACCGGTCAAAGAATGCAATTGTGAGATATCGATGAGATATTAGCTCAAGTTTAACCAACACTATAACAAAAATAAAAAGTAAATGTAGTCTAAAAATATATTTTACAACTGATTTAATACTAGTACTTTATTTTGTATGTATTTTCTTATATAAATTCAGTCAAAGCTCAACCTGTTTAACCTCTCGACAAAAACGAGACTTACATTTTTGAAAAGTTTAATATGTCTATGACACTATTTTTTGTTAGTTTTATGGGATCAATATTTATTACGTATATAACTATATGAAAAAGGTTTAAATAGTACTGAAATAGTATTTAGGACTTGTGACCAAGGTTTTAATCTATTGCCATACATTATTATCATTATGATAATGATCAGGGTTTAATTTTTTTATAAATTTTATATTAAATACAAAATAATGATCGAATTGTAACCGTAGAGGTCGTATCGAATCAAATCGAGACTGAGAAAAACATTCCTTTTGCAATGTACCGAATGTTCATAGAGTTTAAGTGTTTAATGTACTTTGGTTTGCTGCCGTTCCATCAATCCAGGTAGAAAGAAAGATAAAAGAATAATCTTCACCAAAAAAAAAAAAGAAACACGAAATGAAGAAGATGGACGATGCCGTTGCCGTCGTCGCCGTGCCTGCATGCGATGGCGACCCCGTCGAGGACGATGGTTTTTGTACTCTACAGCTACGTGCCATGCAGGCAGCGATGCCGATGCCTTGGATTGCGCCTTGGATTAATGCGTACTAGTACAACTAGACTCGATCCGGTCGGTGAGGGGAGAACATACTAGAGCCCAAAGTCAAGCAAGGTCCAGTCCAGGTCCGACGGAGCCGGGCGTTGATCGATTTGAAAACGGCCGGGCCGGCACGCGACGTGGACAGTAGCGTAGTGGACCCAACGGTCGTAACTCGGTAAAGCATTTGCACCATCATCAGCCCAACCAAACACGAGTTGGTGTGAAAAGTTGCTGAAAAAAAAAAGCAAGCGTGGATCGGTGGGACATCCGTCCGTCTCCGTAGTCTCGGGTCTGGTCGTGAATTCACACGGGTGCCGCGGTTTCACACGGGCGCCGCGCCGCCCGCGAACGCAACGCGGGATGCCATTGGGGAGGGGAGGGGCCAATGCTCTGCGTGCTCTGGACCCCGAAACGATCGCGCTTGTTGAAAGCAAATGCAGATGCATGCACGCTGGAAAGATCAATGGATTAATTAAGAAAGTACTATTATTGTGTCACTCAACTTGAACAAAGATCAATGTGGCGCTCCATAAGTTATTATTTAGTATCATGTGCTCTTTCCGTCCTAAAAGTGTCAAAAAAATGTCACTGTAGGTTCACATCATAAGTTAAACTTTTTAAAACAACTTGTAGAACAAAGTTTAGCAACATTTGATCTTCAAATAAGTTTATCATAAAAGATATATTCGACAAATTATCTAGTAATACTAATTTTACACTATAAGTATTAATATTTTTATATATTTGGTTAAAGTTGAAAATATTTGTCTTCTCAATAAACGCGAATGACACTCTTCATCGGAATGAGGGAGTACAATATTTCATTACGGAACACTTATATCGATTATCATTGTCAATATTATTATCTCTATAAAAATTTAGTCAAACCTAAAATAGTTTGACTAAATCTACAAATTAGTTGTACTTTGTTGAAAAGGGTAACAAAAGGATTGGTTAGAGGTAGATCTATCATCCATAGGGGCTGGAGGGGGGGGCTCGATCCCCCTACCGTGGTCACACCCATGGAGCCCCCTTAGCTCCCTTAGGAGAATGTTAGGAGAAGCTTGAGGTTCAAGACGATGGCTATGCTAGTATTCAAATTCTATGGTGTTAGAAAGGCAAAACAATCTTTTGAATTTGCATGCAATCCTTATTATGTCTGTGCATACATGAAATAGTTACATGAACAGCTAGAGCTAGCTAATAGTAGATGAGCACACATCTCCTCGTCTATTGGTTATGGGAGAAAAGAAAAAAAGCACATTGAGAATCAATGTCATGGGTATGTGTTCAAGGATGATGACTCATCTAGAGTAGTTGCATGGAGGCAATACCTTAATCACTATTGACAATATTAGGCAATTCTTGGATGCAATGGCTACAGTCTTTGTGGTAGTAGACCTACGCCAAGAGTTATCGTATATATATGTTGCCCACTGGTGCAGGTGCTAGGAGACATCAGAGTACTTCCAGCGTTGATGCCACAAGATTGAAAGATTGAGCTTATTAGGGGGCCATGCAACCCCCCCCCCCCAACAAGGTTGCTAATTTTGTAACCCCCTTGTTGCTTATTTGTAGCTGGATCTAATTATTTTGACTACATTTGCTTTTACTTTTTTAAGATTAACTTGTTTTTTAAAAAGGGGTTAATTTAGTTTTTTAATTACACGATACAACGCAAACACCCGTTGCTAGTTTCGTGGGCCCAGGAAGCACTTAACTCCTCGGCTCACTTCTTGCGGCCATCTCAGACAAAAACTCAAGAATCACGACAAGTTCGTCATAAACTCACGAAGTGTAATCTTTTTAGGTCATATCAAATCAAACTGAGACCGACCAAACATTTTTCATTTTTTTTGCAGCACAACAAATTAATACTTACAGAGTTTACGTAATTTGCTAAAATTCCATGTTGAAAGAACGAGAAAAGAAAAATATTCGCCATAAGAAGATAACCGAAAAGAAGAAGATGGACGATGCTGCCGTCGCTGTGCCTGCATGCGACGGTGAGTTGGCGACGCCGTCGACGACGATGGTTTGTACTATAGCTACGAGCCATGCAGGCAGCGATGTCGATGCCTTTGGATCAATGCGTACGATATGGCTAGTAGTTTACTACCAGCAAGGTCCAGTCCAGGTCCGATAGAACCGGGCGTTGATTTGAAAACGACCGGGCACGCGACGTGGAAAGTAGCCGTAGTGGACCCAACGGTAACTCGGTAAAGCAGTAGCAGGCCAGGCCCAACCAACACGACTTTTTTTTTTTACATCCCAATCAACACGAGTTGAGTTGGCGAGAAAAACAAGCAAAAGCAAGTGTGGATTTCCAACTTTGCCAGGTCCCGGGTCCGGTCGGTCGTGAGTAGTTGGAAGGAGCCGCGGATTCACACGGACGCCGCGACATCGCAAGTTCGCAACGCTTGGATGGATGATGCCATTGGAGGGGCCAATGCTCTGGCTACTTTGGACTCTGGACACCGGAAACGATCGCGCTTGTTGAATGCACAGAGGCACGCTGGAAAGACGACGACAGGCACGACACGACCCTTTCTTTCCTTTGGTGCGCATGATTTTGTTTAAATAATTTGGAATTCGCACCGGACCAGAGGTCTCCATTTTTTTTTTTGCACGTCCGCCTCCCCGCCCCTCCTCCTTGTCCATGGGCCAGCCCAGGTGCCCCCGCCACCAAATCTTCGACTCCTGGGCGGCCGGGTATGGCCGCCGCCGCCACGGCCAAGCCGTGACACGGACGTCGAGCTGTCCGAGCACGCCTCCGCCACGCGCTGCGCACCATGACCCCCTCGGTGCGGCGTCCAAATACTCAGCGGCAGCAGGGCACGACGGGCCGGAACGTGCCAGTGTTTCGCTCCATGCTGTGGCGGCGCGCGCTGCTTCGCGTCACCGTGGCGGCGTGGACCGGATCCGAGGCCGTGCTGCATCGGCGGCACGCGACTAATGCACGCACGGTGTGCATTAGCCTTACGGCACGCATGCACTAAAATGGATTAGTACCATGAAAAGTAGCTTTCCGTTTTTGGAACCCGGCGACATGCATGGCGCGTGGGACAGTAAACCTGGCAGCGCGAACACATTTTATAAAACCGGCAAGCAAACACAGAAAACAAGCCCCCGTCGGCCCATGAGTCGATTAATAAAACTGCTCAAAGGCAGTCACAATAAAAAGCCCACAAAAATTTCCCACCAAGCAAGCCGGTCCAACTGCAGCTATAAAAATATAACCCCAGGTCTGTTTTGCTGCACCATTCCAGAACGGGGCCACCATCGTAAATACAATATTTTACATGGAAAAAAGCAGTACTGGATGAACCAGAAATTGAGATCTGATGCTAGGCATGGAACTCATAGCAAATACAATATTTCTGGAAAAAAGAATGATTTGGTTCTTTAGCACAAGCAATTCAGTGCTAGCAGTTGAGATAGTACTAGCAGTTGAGATACGTTGTACTAGGCACAAGAATGATAGCAATTCAGTACACAATAGGTTTAATGCTGATATAAAACAGAACTGATTCACCCACCTGATTTCCTTTCTTGCTACTAAACTGCATAACCAACGAAATCTCTAAACAAAAGCATGTTTACTTCTCCCTTGTATTAGCTGCACACCATATCTACTGCTGCACATAGAAATGTGGTTGATATCATTACTGATTTCATTTTCATGCTTCATGCCTTGACACCTGCACAAAATGAAAAAAGTAGTCAGGACCCAACAGAATTCTTAACAGAAGTAATATGACTAGTAGAAAGAAACAGTAGTAGACTGTTCAAGGTCGTGTAATGGAACTACTTCAGCAAGTTTCAGGCGCAGTTGTGTGCACCTTAACCAATGCTGATGCTTCCTGCCAGAAAAATAAATCCCTCAATGGCAAACTGATGCAAACAAGATCCAATTTTGAAAAAGGTACTATGGTGCACATTCTAACGGTGCCAAAAAATACAGAATTTGCTTTCTAATGGTACTGAAGTACTAAACTAAAGACATTGAACCGCTTTCCTTAATACGCTGAACTGCTTTACCTTCTAAAATAAGGTAGCAAGTTGTTTTTCTCGAAAGATTATTACCGTTATACTATCCTATACTGTATCACACTTATAAACTGCTAGCATTTTATATTCTCAGGTTATGGATCTTATCAAGCCTCCACCGGAGTTTGATGAAGACTTTTTGGATGGATTGGATTTGTAATTTAATGGCCCAATCTTTTGCACTCAAATGCCAGCAATTTCAGAGGTGCCTCAACCTGCTAACCCACAAGAGAACAGGCAGGCTTTCCCTGAAGTTGGTAATAATGGTTTAGAAGAGGCAGTTCCTGCAGGTTCAAAAGGGTTTGTTTACAATGTCTGAGATCAGAATGTCATTGGAACAAGCAACAATAGAGGACAAGGGTGAATTCTAAGAGACGGTTCTTTTGTGGGCAATTCTTTCTTTTGGAAGTCAAAGAGTAGTTCTTTGGAAATTGAAAGTGCACTAACACATTGACTAAACTATCGACATAAGGCAAACCGATGTAGGCAATTTCGATCCGGCAGCACATTTAAACCTATGAGGAACACCGAGTGTTTTGCCAAAATCAAAAATTGGCGAAAAGAAGGAACAGACGAACGTATAATATCTCTATGAATTCTATAGCTCATGAATTGATTTTATTACAGTAAAAAAGTTAACAGACAAAGAAGTTTGAACTAATCATCACCGGCCTTAGAGCATCTTAAGTTCGCAAAGTACATAAATAATGGAGTCCTGAATTGTTCCATCAACATTAGACTAAACTAATGCTTAAATGCAATTCTGGACATGAAAGGAAGTCCAAGGACTCCAGATGAGTACCTTGATAGGATGAGCTTTGTTGTTGTCAACAGAAGAGCTATGAAGGCGGCAGCACAGCATGTCAGGCCGGTCCTAAATTCACAGAAGCCTAAAAATAGTAAAATCATGCATCATTTTTAGTATTCTGAAAAGGCAATTTTTGCATTTTAAAAAGGAAACTTATGTAATCTAAAAAGACAATTTATATATCTTATCCTAACTCTATGCATAGAGAAAATCTTGGTGGTTCATAAAACTAAGTTTCCAGGCATAGCATCCCATGGCACAAGCGCAACTCATTTATCTGATAATGGCAGTGGACCTACCGCAGTGGACCATAAAGGCAAAGAAGGTACTGATCTTAGAGTCAACATATGTAAAAACAAGTGCTAACAGAAAAAACAGAACTAAACGTATTGGATAAAACATACCTTAGGAACCCCTGAAGACAATGAAGCAGAGTGTTGCTATCCTCTAGTCATTGCCTAACACAAGCAACACCTAAAAAACCATGTTGGATGAAAAGGTTTTGGCTCAATTGCCATAAATAAAGATAAAATCAGTAGGAGAGACAAGGAAGGTACAATAAATTCAACAGAGCAATTCAATAATTTCAAAAAAGTAGATCAATAAATTTAGAAAAGCAATTCAATGATTTAGAAAAGTAGGTCAAGACAAAGTACGATGTCAGAGCTGTCATTCAGAGTAATATTAGTTTCCTAGTGATCTTGCACCTCAAGGGTCACCATCCTCCGCTGCAAGCTCACTACATGATCCTAACAGCGTGGTTGTTAAAGCAATAACAGTGACATAAACAGAAATGAAGATCGATAGCTCAAGCATAAGGAGAACTGGGTGATGTCGTTCTAAAATAGGAGGTGTGGTGTTACCGGACGTTAGTCCTTTAGCATCAGTTGTAATGGATACACCAAAGATACTTGTTGCTTGCTACTTCACACATAGGCACAATGTCAAGCTCTATAATTCAATCTATAGCTGAAAACCACAAGGGTTAGTGACACGGCCAGTGCATGCACGACGTTGTTGGTCGGCAAAGGGTAAGATGCACATGGCAACTGTGCTGAAGGATAAGTTGTAGTTACTGTTGACACTAGATACGCACACGAAAAAATCAAGAGAAATAATCCGCAAGCGCACGGATATCGGTGAGCACTTCACCCGGGAGATAAATCCTGAGTATCGTATTTGTTTTTATCCGCTAAGAGAAAACGTGCAATAGACTAACCCGATCTTTACTACTACCCCTGGGCTGCTAGTCAAGTGAGAATTAAGCGATATAGAGAGAACTCCTTCGTCGCCTTCTTCTAACCTATGGCAAGCTTTGAGACTATTGTTCTAAGGGGTACCGAGGAATAGACACCACAAAGGATGCTAAACCGGGCACAAAGGACCTACCTTACCTACCAACGGGAAGTGGATTACAAAGGTAATAAAGGGATTGTCACTTCCCTCACTACTACCACGGTTCCTACGAATATGGAGCATCTACAAGTGAACCTAGCCTAAGCACCACGCTTATGCTAAAGAACGATTACTCTATTCCCAACGCGAAGCGAATAAAGTAAACTTGTAAACCAAAGAACAATAATAACAACGAACTTACTAGTATTAGAAGTTGAATTGCCGAATGATTCTCAAAACCAAGCCTCGGGTTAGGAGACTTGATCCCGCAGTACACGGGAGAGGAGACACCGACAGCCGGGCTTCCTCCAAATCTACCTCCACTCTATACTCTCTCAATCTCTCTTGATACTAATACCCTATGAGATAGATCCATTCAAGGGACCCTTCTCTATCTAACTCTCTCTAGATTGAAGTCTTGAATGAATTGGAGAATGAATTAGGGTTTCACCCAAGGGGCCGGGGCTCGCTTATATAGCCCCCTAGGATTAACCACACCCTCGGATCAAACCGACCTAAATGGACGATAATTATTGATCTTCAAAGTCGATGGAGGCGGGATCGCGAGACTCCACGATTGGTGGAGATGGGAGTCGGCCGACTCCTCCCCCGGCTCGGCCGACCGGCCACGGTGCAAAGTGGGCCCGGAGTTTCGTGTGACGTCTTCTCGAGTCTTCTAGATTATACTTTTTTACCCGTTCGGTCTTTTTCTCTATGTAAACCCGACATGTGGGCCATCTTGGTTGATTTTCATTTGTCACCTCGAAATAGATATTCACCAAAACTCGTGGAATTCAGGTGGTAACCCTATATCTATCAAGTATTTATGAATAGGTCCATTTGCATGATAAGTTGACGGTTAATTTTATGAGTTAACGACCGTCAACAGTTACTAAAAGGGAAAACATGATAGTGTTCCACTATAAGGCAACTGGTGTCTGTGCTGCATCTATACCTTAGGCCTAAGATCATAAAGTCAAACCACATGTGTAAAGGCAATTAAATGGAAAATCAGCTTGCGATTCACAAGGTGAGAGCGTTAGGCCAGCCTGATAAGTGATGAAGGTGTTGAATTAGATTTGTAGAGTTACGTGTTAACAAGACAATGAACAAAACAAACATGACAAGGCATCACCAAAAATTTTAAAAAATTTTCAGTAGTGGTACTAGGCGCCGCCCAATGTGGAATTTAGAAAAGCAATTCAATAATTTCAGAAAAGTTCTTTAATAAATTTAAAAAAGCAGTTCAATGATTTTAGAAAAGTAGTTCAGTACGAAGTACGCTGTTATGCTACCATTGAGAGTAATAAATACAGAGTACACATTTTAGAAAATCCATAATATGAATAATGTATCCACTCCCTACACAAGCAGGGAATCACGATTAGAATAACTATCCATTCCCTAACCCAAGCAGGGAATCATGCAGTTGGCATAAAAGAAAGAAATGCGAAAGGAAAGGAAAGTTTCCGGGGGGATCTGATCACTCACTAGGTGGTGTACCACAGGTAGCCAGACTTGTCCCATATTATGATGAGCTGCTCCACCAGGTCGTCCTTGGTCAAGGCGCGGTCGTCGAGCGAGTCCCACGGGGCTCATCCTCA
Organism: Themeda triandra; assembly: GCA_018135685.1. NCBI lineage: Eukaryota > Viridiplantae > Streptophyta > Magnoliopsida > Poales > Poaceae > Themeda > Themeda triandra. The sequence continues at coordinate 8,625 of JAENPR010000463.1, forward strand.
TCAGCGTCAACGACCACCGTCTCCATGTTGAACACGACGATCGGTCTTGCAGTCCAGCAGCACGCTAATGGACCACCACGGGAGGTTGTGGCACTGCCTGTTGAACACCACCCGCGCCACGGCATTGGCTTTGTAGTTGGATAGGAACATCGTGCAGGCGCCGCTGCTCGACTTGAACATGTACGCCTGAAAAAGGTGAAAACACAGCTCCACTCCATGAGCAACACTAACTGAACTCGATACATTTTTACAGAACTTGGCTGACTTTCTCGCCGGAAACCAGCGCTGGCTCGGCTTGCTTGTTGTCCTTGTGCAGGTCCCTTAGGTGACCCACCCCATTTCGGCTGAGTTTCAGTTACAGAGAACACCATTACACATTCCAGAACGATCTACTGCAACAATTCTAGTACGTTTTTCTTCCTCTTAATAACTGTCATACTAGAGTTACGAACGTACAAAAGGAAAAGTTACAATGTTGTGTTGAGGTGCATGCAATGGTAAGTGATGAAAGTATTGCATTAGCAGTAGGTTAAAAATATTAAAAAAAATGCAGTAGAATGAGGGGCTGCACGGCTTTGTGAAAAAAAGAGGAGCTACTCAAAGATAATAAACCTTGTATAACAACTCGTAATAATTCAATCATAAACTTTTTGGTAGCATATCAAGCAATGTTCCATTGTTCCCAATTGACATACAACAGTAACTAATAAAATCTGATGGAGTGGTAAAAAGCTCTAATCCTAGAGCAATACTAAGTACTACCAATGAAGATGAGAAATACTTACGATTGCTTCCAGCAGCTAAATAGTACAATAAACAAAAATACAGGGGGGGATCTCAGATGCGATGCACAGACCATGAGACAAATTTTATTTGGTTGCTAAGTGAGGGGTGAGCTAACAAAGAACCAATTGTTCAATTAACTTATAGTTGGTTCAATTAAAACCTGAGATAACTGGGCATATCTTATAATCTGTTCTACAAATTGCCCCTAAATTGGATAGTATCGAGCAGTACTAATGTAGTACAATCATATCAGTTGATTCGATAATTTCAGGTGGACTGTACAATTTGTGAAAAACATTGGCTATCTGGTTGGTTGGTGAAAGCCTGAATGGCAAAAATTAGTAGCCAACATAACTGGTTCGATCAAAAACTAGCACCAAAGCAGCATATTGTTTTCTAGTTGTCTTATAGAATTGGATCCCTAGTAATTTACTAGCAATCAGCTCGACCAGTGCAACAAATTTGGACTAAGCATAGTTCAAACAGAAGTCATGGCAGAAAACGAATTGGCATACCAGAACTTGAACACAGGAAGGCGGCGGATGAAGAGCTTGAACTCGTAGAAGCCACGGGTGGGGAGCCCCGACCTCCGGGTCGACCATGGGGGAGAGGAAGATGAGGAGGCCGAGCATGTAGATGCCCAGGCCGTAGGTGACGACGTAGTAGACCCACAGCGCGTACACCAGCACACGGGGGACGACAAATCCACCTGTATCAGGTCAACGGCTCCGGCGGCGTGGCCCTCCCGACCCTCGCGGAGAGAGGAGAAGGAGTAGAGGTGGGGAGCTAGGCGGGAGGGGCCGGCGCCGATGCCGGCCGGGAGGGCGGGCGGCCGGCGGCGAGGTGGAGCCCTTCGGGCATCGGGCTGTTCGCTAGAGAGAAAGGGGGAAATGAAAATGAAAATGGAGACGATGGGAAGGGGTGGAACGGCACGGGGTGCCTCTTCGCCTCTTCGCTTGTCCGTGGTGGATGTGGATGCGGCGTGCGTGCGTGGTGGCAAACGCACGCACAGCCTAAAATTAGTCATTACCTTTTTTTAATCCTCTTCTTCTTCCCTTTCGATCGAACTCCCTTTATCTGTGCGATGATCCCAACTTTCACAATGACTCGACGAAAGAATGAATAAAATAACGGAGATGAGATGATGACCACTTAACCCGCGACGCGTGCTTGTGGTCTGCTCAGCGAATGCGCTCATGACCGACGTGTCTACTGTAGTATCACAGCGGACGGATGGTGGGGCGAGGTGCACATCTCGGTTCCCTCTCTCAATCTCTCCCACGACCCGCGTCTCCGCCGCCGTGGTCTCGCCTCCTCCGTCTCCCTACGCCCGGTGCGGCGGGCGGCACAGCCCAAGCAGTCCACCCTCCCCCCCGCGTCTCCCGCCATCTCTATCCACCACTGAGTCGTGGTGCGGCTCTTTGCCGCAGCGCGACCCATGGACGGACTCGCGGCACGTTTTGGCGGTGCCAGCTGCGGCGCAGCACCGGCGTGCTCCCTCTCCCGACTCGGCCTCGCCGGTGGCTGTCAGCCGCGATATCTACCTGCGCTGCTGTAACAGAACCGACCAACTAACATAATTACTGTTCACTAATCGAGCCACCGTGGCAGCTTAAGTAGTAAACCGCAATCATATTAGCCCGGTAGTCCGCGAAATCTCGAAAGATCTCGAACTTTTACAACATAACACCCGGATCGTAAGTTCAGCACTTCCCATTCACTTGATACAACAGTTTACAGATAAAATAATTACACCACATGTAGCCCATAAGAATTTTTATTACAACTTAGGTTTTTCAAATAAATAGCGGAAGTAAATATTCTTGAAATTATACTCACACCTACATTTTAAATACTGTGCCAGCTCAGGGTCGACTCCAACAAAAGCATGTAGATGAAATATAAGAGTTGACTTTGCCCAAAGTCTATTTCCTCCCTAGTGGGATACAGGTCCATCTTGTTGCCATAGCAAAAGTTTTCAATCTGCAACAAGTGGGAATAAAACCCTGAGTACGTGGGTACTCAGCTAGACTTACCCGTCTTAAACCAGAAAATAAGGACGCTTTGGGGTGGAATGCATGGCTTTATAGTGGACTAGCTGACTTATTTGCGAAAAGCACAAATTATCATATTAGATATGTATAAGTATGAACCTTTCATTTTATTTTTGCATAGCTTATTATTATAACCTGTTTATGCTAGGTGAGCACCTATGCTATAGCAATCAAATAGATCATCAATTAATAGAAATTGTTATCATTTCAAGATTAGCCTTTCCAACATCATCCACGTAACCATCCATGGGTCTCATTATTTAATTAGACGTGATCGAAGCTCAAGTCAAGTACTCACTGTCCAGGAGTGATGGCGATTCGAATCGATTCCTACTCAGCTGAGGGGTTATTCCCCACACAAACCCAGAAATGCCTCCGGAGGCCTCCGGCAGGCACCTTAGGTCACCGTTGGTACTGTTCGGATAAAGTCGCGGGACCGCTATGGACAAGTATACACCCAGAGGTTGTCCGGAGCCAGGTCGATCAAGACGTGTCTGCCCACGGAACGACGCCAGGTAGCTCAGACAGTCTTGCCCACGGTCACTCGGGCCTCTGACCACCCCTCCGCCATTCGGTGTTCTTGCCTACATTTCGGTCACCGCCCAAACAGCTACTAGGCTTCGCGGTCGGAACGAGTTATCCTTCCGGCTAAATGTGGGGCATGCGTTCAACATGACTTGGGGGCCGATAGCATTGGGTTCTTAATTGACATCGATGGAGTTACTATGGTCTCCAATACCATAAGCAAACTCCATCCGATTGTCGGTTCATTTAACACCCATGGTTACTTCCAGGATTTACCATCTCATGGCTCAAATAGCCTGATAACTGCCTATCAATCTCGGGTGATAAGGAACCACCCGACGTCTATCGATCTATTTAAGCAAGGCTAAGCAGTTATATCGATCCTGACCTAACAGGGTAAAAGGTATTTAAAGTGGTCAAGGAATGGATAACATGCAGCAAGGGTTCCAGGCAACTCCTATAACTTAATGCATTAAACATATAAAAGGACGCAAGTGATATTTACAAACCATAGGAGAAATGCTCCGGGGCTTGCCTTTTTTTTTTTTGAAGAGTTAGTTTGATGATCGGAGTCTTCCGGCAGGCTCACGTCTGGCTCCCCGAGATTCGTCCTTCAGTTATGGGCGTCACGACGAATGACCTATCCGCGATCCTGTATGATGCATGTTCATACAACTATCATTACACAAGGTACCTCATGCATACAGGTGCAAGTATAAATGATGATCATGAATGAATGAATGAATGCCCTTTCAATTCTTCACAAGTAGTCAATCATCAACTAACCCAACATTGATCAAACAACCCACTAAGCATGCGAAATATATGACATACACCCAACTAGTTGCTTGCACGCTTTATAATTGAATTATAAGCAAATTATAAGTGGACTATATTCTAGATTACAAACTGACCCAAACCAATCACATCAGCAGATCATATACATTCCAAGCAGCCCTAAAAATATTTGCGGAACCATCTAACTTAATAATTAAAGCACTTTCAAGCAATTTAAGGAATAGCTATAACAGGGTCTACTGTTTCTACCTTACAGAAAATTCCCAGAAAATTACAGTAGATAGCACATGATAAACCTAGTCTACCATCCAAAATTCAACCCAATTGGATGCACCCACTAGCCTACACATAATTCACAAGGCAGCACACTTAATTGGACCTATAAATACTTTGTACTACAAAGTATGCCAAACATCAGAAAGCATTACATACAGAGCTAACATATAGCATATAAATGGCCTACAAAAATTATGAACCCCAAATTCTACTTATATAACTCATTTATGAATTATTTCCTACATAGCTCCTAAATCAAGCTTGAACTCCAACTTCATATTTTTGCACAACAAGTGACCATGTTAAACACTCAACAGCAAGTGCATGTCAAAACAAGATCATAGAAACAAGAACCACATTTTTCAGAGTATCCTAGAATTACTTATGAATTTCCTAAGATAAAACCATAATCAAGAATTAATTAAATCTACACAGAAAAGTTTCACAAACATGGCATATGATATGTTTACTGCATAGCACACTTCATAAGAAAAATAACACAAGTTGAATCAATCAAATTGGACAAGTATTCTAGGAGATATGGATTTTACAATCCTAAAACTATTTTCTGGAAACTCTATTACGAAAATCACATAAGACAAACAGTTATCGATTAGGCCCCTGTACTTTCCTATAAATCCCTAAGGGCAGATCCGCATTTCTTTGAGTCTGGCGATTTTGCACAAACCTCCCTCACCTTTTTCTAATTCTAACCGAGAGGTCCACGCAAAGAAATCACAGGGGAGCTCGCCGGAGCTCGTTGCGCCGGCGGCACAGCGGCTCGGCGGCGGTCCCAAGGGGCGGCGGAGCACCGCGCGGATCCCGCGCACCCGTCCGTGCCCACGCGATGGCGCGCGGCGGCCCGGGGCGTCCAGGCCACGCGCGTCCGCGGCGGACGCGATGACGGCGTCGGCACCGGCTGCTCCGAGCGGCGACGGCTCCAGGAGAGCGCGCGCGAGAGGAGCACAGAGGAAGGCGAAGCGGCAGGAGGCGGCGCTTGGCTGGCTGCTGCGGTGGTGTGGCGTGCAGTGGAGCAAGGAGCGGCGGCTGAGCTGCTGCCTGCGCTCGGCTATGGCGAGAGGCAGGGAGAGGAAAAGAGAGAGAGAGGAAAATGGAGTGGCGCAGGAGGTGGAGTAGAGAAATGAATGGGGCTGGTGGAGCACCAGGGCGTCCCCTCTCCCCTTCAATGCCCAGCGCAGCGGCCAGGCCCGGCGTACGGCGCCACGCGGCAGCGGCAGTCTGCCTGGTCGGCCACGACGGGAGACTGAAGAATCTGAATCGAACTCGATTCAGTTCAAATGTGCAGTGCTGACGGCTCGAATTTGGCCCCTTATATCTTCCAAACCAGCGTGATTTTGCGAAAACTTTCTAAAAGAGGTTTAAAGAGCTACAAGTGAGGATCATTTCATTCAATGGAAGCAAAAGCTGGTTCGGCCTAGATAAAAAGATACAAGGCTGCGAACAGGGGTACCTTGAAACTGAAATTCAGTTTCAGACTTGGAAAATTTCCAAGTCTCCAAACAGCCCCAATTTCTGAGGTTTTCACGCTTTTTAAGCAATTTGGGCACATTTTTAGAAAACGTGGTAATTAGAACTTTTATTCCTTATAAAATTCTACATAACTCTTGTTAAAGGTGCAACAACATGCAAACACTCTAACCATCCATCCCAAGCTAGTCAAACCAATAAGTCTGCACGATTTTTTTAAAATGTCTGAGCACGCTTTTTAAAGCTGCTATAACTCCAAAACTAGGACGAATTAGCAGAAACTTTCAACACGAAAAATGATCCTCTCTGAGAGTAGAATATTTCTCCTCAAGAAAGTTTGGTCAGATTCCCAATCGTTTTTGAAATATAAATTCCCAAGTAAAATACCCTCTAAAATCCAATAAATGGAAAAACAGCCCCCTAGGCTGGTCTTTCTCATCAAAATATATGCCTTCCACCCATTTTCCCAAGAAGTGGTCTTTGGGAGTTTTATTCCATATAAAATTTCTCATCTAAAAGCTTTAGACCCCAAAAGCATTTGGAATGCCCGAGAAATACTTTTTAACTAAAACAACAAAGACATTCAATAAGTCAAAGAAGTCAATCTATTGATCCAAGCATAACTATCTAAATCAAGCCAACTAATTGCAATCCTTAAGGAGGATTCTCAGTCATATATTACCACTATACTTAGCACTACCAACATCATTTGCAGGCATTTATCAAAGATAATCTATGCTATCAAAATAAGCAATCAATCACCAGATAACATGATGAAAATGCGTGCTTATGCAAATGATGTCATGATTAAGCAAGTTTAATTAGTGCTTAACACTGGAGGTGTTACAGCTGCATTCTCCTGGCGGTCCGCGCCCGCTCGACGAAACCCTAGTTGCCTCTTCCTCGTCACCGGCGTCGATGTTCCAGCGGCTTCATATATGAGGTACGTCGTCATCTTCTTAACCTACCTTGCTCCCTCTTCCTTTCTGCGTCGTGCAACAGGGGCGGTGTGGGGCGAGCGCCCCCGGCTACTCGCGTTCCTCTTGCAGTGCTCCGCCGCCGCCATTGGGGCTGGATGGGGAGGGGAGCTTGAGCCCCCCTACCTCGGTCGCGCCCATGGAGCCTCCCTGTAACGCCCTACTTTTTTAAAACTAATATTTTATTAGGAATAGAAAATTTTGAGAGCAACTTATTTAAAAACACGGTAAGAATATCGACCACATGTCTCAAACATAATTAAAGAGAACATCCGGGACAACAGATAGACTAAATAAACATTCAAAACCATGGGTTACGCCACATCCTTATAACGTCTCAACAACATAATCAAGTTTAGTTTAACAATACTTGAACTTAGACAAAGTGTCATAAAGCAAGCGAAATCTTAAAACATAAACATTTATTACGGTGGCGACGAAGTGACGTGCATGCATCTAAGCCCCAAGCCATCATCCTTGACAAATATGATTATACACCTGTAAGATAAACTCAGCAAGCAACGACTATGAATATAGACACATCTCACAAGTATTGAGTTATTAGATTTCAAATCAAGTGAATATCCATACGGTGAGCAAGGTAACATAAATAAATTATGCAACTCCATATTGTAGCGACAAACACATTAACATAGGACTTGAGAGTCACACCATCATCCATATATTTATATTCTCCAAGTCATCAAGTAACACAGCGACACGGTTTTCACTTTTCATCAAGAGTAAAACGGCCTAGAGGGGGGGGTGAATAGGCCTGCAACAAAATTTCTTCGAACATTGCTGCTGTCGGTCGGAGGGCAAGACTTTGCCCATTGTACCCGCGGCATTGCCGCGCTATGCGAGCGAGTAAATGAATAGAGTGTAATTCGAAATCGTGCGAGAAACAAGTTTACCCGGTTGCTCTCCAAGCTTCCTACACTGCAGAGAGTACGGAACAAGAGCCAAACACGGCTCAAGAGGTAGTAGGAAGTAGATCGACCTCAAACCCTAGAAAACACCTCAACAACAAGTATGAATATAGAAACCAAAAAAGCACAAGGTGACACAAGTATTTAACCCGTGGTTCGGCTCGCCACAAAGGCTGGCCTACGTCCACGTTGTTGAGGAAGTCCACGACTTGAAGCTCACCACTAAGGCTAGCTTTCTCCTCGGTCTCAAGTCAAGAGAGCAAACTCTTGAGATGAGGGTGATTTCTTAGTATTGGGGTGAGGTTACAAACCTCCCTAGGCAGCCACACGAGTTGGCAGCTCTAGGGCGACGCCTAGCCGGCTAGGAGCAAAGCTCCAAGAGTAACAAACCCTAGGGCGCCGGCCAAACGTGCACCAAATGCTCTTTTGACAGTGGGAATCAGTGGATCCACTCTCCAATCGAAGTTTGCTGCCCTTTTGCTCAAGAATCCGTGGTGGATTTGATGGGAATGAGTTGGGAGCTTGAGGGGAGCAATGGAGGGTGAGAGAGAGAGCTTCTGGTGTTCTTCCAACGGATATGTCGCGAGGTAGACGAAGAGATAAGTGAGTGGGCCGCGGATGGGTATAAATACCCCGGGTCCCAACGGTCACTTATAGGCGCGACCGCCGCGCCCCCCAAAACAAGCTGACAAGATGGATTTGAGTGATTGGTCGTTTGTTTTGGTGGCTGGATGAGGTTAGTGTTTAAGGATTGAGCATTTGGTAACACTTTTGACTAACAACCTTAGGATCCCTCTTGATAGTACGGCTTTTCCTAAACTCAAATTCAAACCGAAAATGAATTTAAACCTTCTTTGAATTCGGCAAAGCCTCCTTTTAGAAACGGGGACCCCTCCAACCTCGTACATCAATCTTCCGTATTTCAATGCTGCTTGTCATCTCAATAAGTCTCATTAGTTCCCTAATTTGGTGGTCATCAATGCCAAAACCCACAATAGGGCTTGATTGCACTTACAATCTCCCCTTTTTGGTGATTGATGACAACCTAATTAGAGCTCACAAAAGATATCAAAAATCCGAGACTTTTCGAGACATGAAGGTAGGACCTCCCCCTAAATATGTGAATAGGATTTGAATTTCACAAATTGGTATAAGAAACCAACATTCACATTTTTAGGAAAGTGTAGAGGAGCCCCCCTACATTCATGCCTCTGTGGGTGCTAAAGAGTGTCACAAGTAAGAGACGTGATGCGTATGACATGGCATTTTCACACAAAGAGACTTTCTTTGTCGGCGGGGCGGCGACCGGCCTTTGCGCGCGAGAGGCGGCAACCGCCACACTTGCCGGGACAAAGCAAGGCGACAAGTAAAGCAACACACACGAGTTAAAGCAAATAATCGACAAGCTAAATTAAGCACACGGGAAATACATGTCCATATCCAACATAAAGAGAGTCATAAAAGGTAGCATTATTACACAAAATAGTTTTGAAACGATACTCAACTCACAAACTAAAGAAACTACTCTCAGCACTCAAGCTCAAACTAGCTAATGGGATAGGACATGCTGCTGCAACTGGATCACCACTGAGCTGAATAGCATCACCACCAAGTCTCAAAAAAGTTGGACCCCTCTAATTTTCTCCCCCTTTGTCACCAAGCATCAAAAAGGGAGAAAAGAAGTAGAAGGATCACTCCTCATCATCACTGTCAATACGAGCACGACCCTGGCGGTGAGTGTGTGAAGTGAAGCGTGGAGGTCTCGCCGAAGTAGAAGGAGCCGCTGCTTGTAGGATTAGGATCATGAGCCGCCTTGCGCCTCTCTGAAAAACTCTCTCGAGATGATTGCTCCTCATGAATATCATCTCCATCATCATCCTCGCTGTTGCTCGACGCTCCTCATCCTCCTCATCCTCCTCTCGATGACTCGGTGAAATGTGGAGAATCGGAATAGGTGGAGGAGAAGGCCGGTGAAAGTGGTGGAAGTCCCTGCTGCTCTCTCACAAGCTGAATGGCCTCTCTGCTCTGCAGGCTGTCCTTGTAGGCTCTCTGAGAAGCATAAGTGCAATGAGACATCATTGACTTCAGATAGGAACCAAGCTTCTTCCACCTAGAGGACTTCTTCCTGTGCCTATAGCTGCTGGAGGGACGAACTGGGCTGTCCTCAGGAGTGTCATGCTGGCTGCCCTCTTCTTCTTCTTCATCACTTTCATCAACCACAGCTGCACCTGCACCCTTATCGTCAGCGGAAGTCTTCTTAGGAGTATAGGGTGTGTGAGTGCAGTCCTTAGGAAAGTGCTTGCCTATCACTCTCTCAATCATATACATCAAGTAAGGGGCATATGGCAAGTTCCTTCTTCCATCATCCATGGCAGTGGCTAACTCAACCCACATGAATCTAGGCACATTGAATCTCCTGCCTCTAGGGAACCGAGCAAGCACATCTCTCACATAGCCATTCAAATCGATCTTTGCTCCATCCTTTGGATTGATGGTGTTTCGATAATGTTGTTCACCACATAGTAAATCCCAATCGGCTCATTTCTCTTGCCAACACTCGACTATCGATTCTTCCACACATGCCTTAGTTCATCGCATGTGCATCAATAGGATCTAAGTGCCTGTGTATCCCGTCATAGCCCCTATCCGCTCTCCAAAACCAAGAATCGACAAAAAGTGACGAAGTCAACTCGATAGTGCATAGGTCCAGTCATCCAATGAACAACATCGCCTCCTGATCCCAAAAGTATGTGGCATGGAACTGAGCAAGCACCTCCCTGTTCCAGTCATACTTGAAGGCCATGATGTCCTTCATCTCAAATCTCTCACAGATCTTTATAGCTGCATTGAATTCAGGCTTCTTCGATCTTTCACCTTGTCCCACTCTATGTAACCCATGTTCGATCTTCCTCCTCATGCACACGAGCGATAGAAGTTGGGTGGAAGACATTCCAAAACCTATAATCAATGCCAGCGGCTGCTCTCCGATCATATGGGTTTCTTTCTCTTTCGGCCTCAACCATCTTGTATTTCTTGAAGTAATCAATAAGTGGATGAGGTACTTGTATCTTCAGGAGCATGCATTTCATAGCTATCTCTGTCTCATCCCCGATGTAACCTTGTCATCAAATTCTCCAATGTGCTCGGGAGTGCCTTGCTGTCAGTGGAGGAATAGAGTATCCTTCTCTAATTCTCATCTCCTCATCCCGGATCGTCGCTCTCTTTCTTCTCTAGTCGGTGAGGCGGCATGAGTTGATGAAGTTCCTCGCTCCTTTTCCTCTGCGAGGTGGTTGTTTTGCAAGAGCTGCACCTTTCCTCTTTCCTTGGTTGCCTCCTCCTTGATCCATCTATGCAATTAGATAGCTTGTGTAAGAGAATGAAAAAGAAGTGAAGAACAAGTTGAAACAGGGGGTTAGTTATGAAAATAACTTGGGAGGTGATGCACTGAATATGTTGCTGCTGGTTGTTGCAACAGGAGGTGCGGCACTGCCGCGCCTCCCCCTGCGGCACTGCCGCAGTGACTGACAGCAGTCCATTCAGTGAATCACTTCTCATTTTAGTTTCATAGCTAAACCTCTGCTTCAATAGGTTCTAGATTTCTTCTTTGTCTCAGAAACACAGTCCATTTTGATAATTGAGTACATGGCCATGAATCTTGAAGGAATTTGAATGAATTAGGGTTAGAGAAGACAGTAGGTTATCCCAATCAACTTGGTTTTCTTTCCAGTCGAGAAAAAGGCTCAATCTTTGGATTGAGTTGATGTAGAGCAAACAACTGCTGCACTCCAACCGCGGTACTACCGCAGGTTCCCTTTCAGTTGACCGTTGGAAAACCAAATCGATTCAAATCCTCTACTAGCTTCTCTTCCTAATCCACTAATCAATCTCTAGAAACAAGGATTCAAGACATCCACCCCAACATTGCATAGATCGGGCTAGGGTTTACCTTGCACGTGGAGTGAAGAGGGAAGAAGAGCAAGAGCTTGCCAAGCCCTAGGGCAGCACCTCCCCGCGCGAATGGGGTTGCTTCCTTGGCGCGGAATGCGCGCGGAGGGCAGCGGCTTGGCGCGGCGGCCTTCCTGTCGCCTCCGCGAAGAGAGGAGGAGCGACCTCCGGGCGACGGGGAAAGGAAGAGAAAGGAGAAGGGAAGGACTTGGGGACCCGAAGGAATAGAATAGAAGAGAAAACCGGGCCCACCGGTTGAGTTGCGGGCCATCCAGCCGAAAGCCCAGACACGCGGCAAGACTGTTGCCGCCACAAGCGCGGCACCGCATGGCCCGGCCCAGCAGCAGATTTTACCGTTTAACAACTTTATAAACTCCTCTATATTTGATATGGACACATAAGTTGAAAAATCATGACCGAAAGCAGTTCAACAATACAAACAATGGTCATGATCCTTCAATCTAAGATTTGAAATCATTTTGAAAGACATAATTAAAACTTCGAAAAACTTTGTCCTAGCATACTAGTAGAGCAATCAGAGGCATGCTAGATTTCAAACCACGTTGCTGGAATCAAGGATATTTAGTTCACCACGCAGCTCACAGAACCTTGACTCGTCAAGAGGTTTAGTGAAGATATCGGCTAGTTGTTTTTCGGTGCTCACATAGCGAAGTTCGATATCTCCTTTGGTTTCGTGGTCTCTCAAGAAATGATGTCGGATGTCTATGTGCTTGGTCCTTGAGTGGTTTACAGGATTGTTTGCAAGCTTTATGGCACTTTCATTGTCACACAAAAGTGGGATTTTGGTGAATCGACATCCGAAATCAAGAAGGGTTTGCTTCATCCAAAGTAGTTGAGCACAACAAGCGCCGCGCAACATACTCGGCCTCATTTGTGGATAAGGCTACACAATTTTGCTTCTTAGAGCTCCAAGACACTAGGGACCGTCGAAGGAATTGACATGTTCCCGAAGTGCTTTTTCTCTCTACTTTGCAACCGGCATAATCGTAATCCGAATAGCCAAGTAGAGTGAACTTGGAGCCCTTGGGATACCACAAGCCAAGGTTAGGTGTGTGAACTAGATATCTCAAGATCCTTTTAATGACCATTAAATGACACTCTTTCGAATTCGGCTTGGAATCTAGCACACATGCACACACTAAGCATAATATCGGCCTAGATGCACAAAGGTAGAGCAGGATCCAATCATGGAGCGATATACCTTTATGTCTAGATTTCCTTTTGAATCAAGCTCAAGATGCCCATTTGATGCCATTGGAGTATTGATAGGCTTGGCCTTATCCATGTCAAACTTTTTCGAATATCATGGGTGTACTTGGTTTGACTTAGAAAAGTTCCTTCCTTTAGTTGCTTGATTTGAAATCCGAGGAAGAACTTCAGCTCACCCATCATGGACATCTCAAACTTTTGTGTCATAGTCCTACTAAACTCTTCAACATACACATGATTAGTACTACCAAATATTATGTCATCGACATATATTTGGCACACAAAGATATCATTTCCGACTTTATGAGTGAAGAGAGTAGGATGCTTTGCCTATTTCAAAGCCTTGTTTAAGCAAGAATTCCTTAAGGCATTCATACCATGCTCTTGGTGCTTGTTTCAGCCCATAGAGCGCCTTTCGGAGTTTGTAGACATGATGTGGGAACTTGGGATCTTCAAAACCCGGTGGTCGCTTGACATACACTTCTTCTTGTATAGGACCATTGAGAAAGCACTCTTCACATCCATTTGATGTAGCTTGAAGTCATGATGGGCAGCAAAGGCTAAAAGCATTCGAATTGCTTCAAGCCTTGCCACCGGTGCAAAGGTTTCCTCAAAGTCCAAGCCTTCAACTTGTGTGAAGCCTTGAGCCACCAATCTTGCCTTGTTCCTTGTTACAACTCCATTCTCATCTTGCTTGTTGCGGAAAACCCATTTGGTACCAATGATGTTTGTGTTGGGTCTTTCCACCAAAGTCCACACTTGGTTTCTTTCAAAGTTGTTGAGCTCTTCTTGCATGGCCATGACCCAATCCGGATCACCAAGTGCTTCCTTTACCTTGAGAGGCTCCAAAGAGGAAACAAACGAGTAAAATTGGCAAAAATTGACCAAGTGAGAACGAGTTGTTACCCCTCTTTTGATACTCCCAAGGATATTGTCAACGGGATGGTCACGTTGAATAGTTTGCCTTAGCCTTGGATGCTCAACACTTTCATCTTCATTTTCTTCATAACCATCAGCATCTTCTTGCTCAAGTATAGGTTCCAGGTTGAGCCCTTGAACTGGTGAAGTAGGAGTTGGAGAAACCTGCCGAGGTGGAGGCGCGGCACTGCCGCGCCTAGGCGCGGACCGCCGCACCGCTAATCTCCAGCGGTGAGTGCTGCACCTTCTTACGAGTTTGTCGGCGGAAATTGGTGCAACGCGGCTTGGGAATCCTCATCATCTCGACCCTTGTTCTTCTTGTGGTCTTACATCACCAATGGCCATTTGCTTGATTGCCTTACAAGGTGGATCCTCCTTTCCTACAACACTTGAATCAATTTGCTCTACTTGAGAGCCGTTAGATTCATCAAATGTCACATCTACCGTGACCTCGTTCTACCCAAGGTTTTGTTGAAGACACGGTAGGCATGCTCATTTGATCCGTAACCAATAAGAATTCCTTCATCTACCTTAGATGCAAACTTAGAGGTTTTGGGCCTTTTGCTAAGTATGAAACACTTGCACCCAAAAACTCTAAAGTAAGACACCTTTGGTTTGTTACCGGTGAGAATCTCATACGAAGTCTTATTGAGCTTCTTGTGTAGGTAGAGACGATTAATGGCATGGCAAGCGGTCTTGACGGCGTCAACCCAAAATAAGTCCGAAGTCTTGTACTCATCAAGCATTGTCCTTGCCATGTCAATGAGTGTTCTATTCTTCCTCTCTACTACACCGTTCGGGGGTGTATGGAGCCGAAAACTCATGCTTGATGCCTTCATCTTCAAGAAACTCTTCAACTTGGGTGTTCTTGAATTCGGTCCATTATCACTTCTTATCTTCTTGATTGGGAGACCAAATTCTCTTTGTGCCCTTCTAACAAAGGTCTTCACCTTGTCCCGTACCGGCACTTATCATAGACAAAGAATACCCAAGTGAAGCGAGAATAATCATCAACAATAACCAAACCATACTTATCACCCCCTAGGCTGAGGTAGGCAACCGGTCCAAAGAGATCCATATGAATCAACTCCAAGGGTTGAGTGGTAGTCATGATGCTCTTTGCTGGGTGAGGTATGCCTACTTGCTTTCCTGCTTGGCATGAGCTGCATATCCTGTCTTTCTCAAATTGAACATTAGTTAGTCCAAGGATATGGTTGTCTTTTTGGAGTTTGGCCAAGTTCCTCATCCCAACATGAGCTAGTCGGCGATGCCATAACCAACCCATGCTGGATTTTGCCACTAAACAGGTCTCAAGCTTAGCTTTCCCTTTCTTGAAATCAACTAGGTAGAGCTTATTCTTGAGTTTTCCCATAAAGACAATAGAGGAATCCTCCCTCTTAAAGACTTCCACACCCACATCAGTGAAGAGACAATTGTAGCCCATCTCACATAGTTGTGAAACAGACAACAAATTGAACTTCAAAGATTCAACATGAAAGACATTTGAAATTGAATGCTCAAGTGTTATAGCAACTTTACCAAGACCAACTACTCCCCCTTTAGAGTTATCAGCAAAGATGATGTTGTCACTGACTTTTGTAGTTGGGGAGTAGGATGAAAACATACTCTTATCTCCGGTCATATGATTTGTACATCCACCGTCAAGCACCCAACTTGACCCACCGGAGGAGTATGCCCGCAACACAAGTTTAGTTGCTTGATTTAGGTCCCCAATCTTTCTTGGGGACTTCAAGGTTAGTCACAAGAACTTTGGGAACCCAAATAGAAGTATTGCGAAAAACATTTCTACCATTGCCAACAAATTTGGCAAACACCTTCCCCTTAGTGTCATCTGCAAAACAAAGTTAGAGTTCAACATTTGGAGAGATGTCTTGACACTTGATTGATAGAAGCCTTCTTTCTTAGGTGCCATGGTAGAAGTATTTGACTTCTTGGGGATCTCGATTCTTCCGTGGAACCCGCTTCTTGGGCTTAACATGAGAAGAAGCAGTCTTGGTAGCCTTCCCTTTCGTGGGGGTGCGGCACCGCGCTTCCACTTCCGCGGCACCGCGCGCTTGGCGCCGCCGCAGCCGGGGCGCTATAGCCACACTCGGGCTTATCGTACCGGCCTTGCCCTTGCTCATGAATTGGACACACTCGATACCATTTACCCTCTTTCTTCCATTTGTCTTGGCACCTTTCTTGAGTCCAAGCCCATCCTTGATGCGAGGATTTCTTCCATCTTTATATTGTGGCATCTTTGGTTGATTCACTTTGCCACTGTCACTTGCTTGCTGTTTTTTGCCTTTTGTGTCCAAGATGTTGTTCAACCTAGCAATCTCATCCTTCATAGCTCTCATATTTGCAAGGTTAGTGGAATAAGCATTTATATCAAGATTATAGCACTTTCCACAACCTTCACTTGGTGGAGGCCTTAGAATTGTCACTTGAGCTAGAGAGAGGTGGGGTGCTCTCACAAAGATGACTATATTGCTTCTCAAGTTTGTTGTGCTTTTCAACTAAGACACAATACTTGTCATTGAGAGCAACATTGATCTTCTTTGTAAGAGCAAACTCTTTCCTCAAAGAGCTTGTTTCCCTTTTCTCTTGCTCAAAAGCTTCCTCACTATCAATATAGAGATTTTCGGTCTTTTCAATGACATTTTCTCTATGTTCTAGCTCAGCTTTGACATGTTCTAATTCCTCCATAAGTCCGCAATAAACGCTCGGTTCTAGGATCAAGATTCTTAGCGGGTTTCAAGCTTTCACTAGAATCTTCATCACTAGAATCACTTAGATCACTACTAGATATGTCGCTAGGAGATGGAGAAGAGGATTTCTTGTTCGGTTTACCTTTTCACCTTTGCCATGAGGCAAATGTGATGAGAGCCATCATCATCGGACATGTTGTTGAAGAGTCTTGGTGAGGAAGATGTGTTGTGAATAGCTACTGTTGCAATCTCTCCATCTTCATCACTTGACTCTTTAGTTGAGTCCCACTCATGCCCAATGTGTGCTTCTCCGGCATTCTTGTATCTTCTCTTCCCATCTTTTCTTTCTTTCTTGTTCTTGCCTTGATTCTTCTCAAGTGGACATTCGGCAATAAAGTGCTCGGTGCCGCCACATCGAAACATGTCCTCTTTTTCTTGCTTGGGAACCTTCTCTTGGTGAGCTTGTAGCCATTGTTCTTGATGTCTTTGTTGTAGTTCTTTATAAACAATGACATGTCTTCTATCTTCTTGTGATCGCCCCATCATCATCACTTTCACTTGATGTGGATGTTGGATCTTCTTCTTGTGGTGCTTGCTTGATCTCCTTGGGCGACTTGTTGAAGCTTGCTTGCTGCCCTTGTGATTGCAAGCTGAAGTATGCTTGTGAGGCTTGCTAGCTTTAAGTGCAACTTCCTTGATCTTCATTCCATCAAGCTTGGATTGAAGCTCACCAAGCCTCTTTCTCTCATTTGCTTCTTCTCTTTGCATATCAAAGGTCAACAACCGTCCAAGCACATCATTTGGAGTGAAGTGCTCAAACTTCTTCTTGTCTCTAATTAATGTCACAACGGTTTCATTTCTTGGAGAATAGGCTTCAAGCATCACCTTCACCACTTTGTGATCATCAAGATCCTCACACCCAAATCCTTTGATTTGTCCAACCAACACCATCAACCTATCAAACATTTCTTGTGGCCCTTCTCCACCTTTAATCACAAACCCGGTTGAGCTTGGCCATCAAGACTTCAATTCTTGCCTTCCTCACTTTATCCACACCTTCATGAGCAATGATCAAGGCATCCCAAATCTCTTTTGCCACATTGACATTCATCACTCGGTTGTACTCATTTCCATCAAGAGCACTCAACAAGATGCTTGTGGCTTGACTATTGAATTGGGCGGCTAAGAATTCTTCATTGGTTGGGTCTTCGGGATTTTGTGGCGCGCACTCCCTTCTCCACAATCTCCCAAAGCCCTTGATGAACACCGAAAGATAGTTTCTCATCAAGTGCTTCCACTTGGCATAGTTAGTCCCATCAAACCGGGGTAACTTGCCCATGGGCACATTGACAATAGACTTGCGATCACGATGAGTTAGATGAGAATAATTAAAGGATACAGCGGTGTATTTCTTCTTGTTGCCGCCGGCCGCCCTTGTCCTTGATGCTCTTCTTCTCATCCTTCTTGTGGCTTCCTTTGGGATTCTTGGAAGAGTGATATGAGACATCATCATCACCATCATCCGAGCTGTTGGAGAGCTCACTAGATGATGACAACTCCATCTCTTGCTTCTTCTTCTTCTCCTCTTCCTTAGCTAGTGCCTTGGCTTTTCTTCTTTCTTCTCTTTGCTCTCGGATAACTCTTCTAGCTTCTTTTCTCGCTCAACTTATCCTCGAGCTCTCTTCTTTCTTGAGTGCATCTCTTCTTTCCTTCTTTCTTCTTCTTCTCTCGGCTTCACTCACATCCGTGGTCTTGCCACCATCTCGGATAGTGGCATTATCGCCAGTAGACATAGAGGCGTCACCGCTGTCCTCCGTGGTGTGCGTTCAACACTCTTTGCTTTGGGAGCATGCCTTGATGCCCCGACTTCTTCCATACTTCACGCGGTTAAAGCGTATACGAAGCAACGAAGCTCCGATACCACTTGTAGGATCTCCGGAAGAGTAAAACGGCCTAGAGGGGGTGAATAGGCTCGCAACAAAATTTCTTCGAACTCGCGTCGATCCGGAGGCGCGGCACCTTGCCACAGACCCGCGGCACCGCCCGCGCTATGCGAAACGAAACGAGAATAGAGTGTAATTCGAAATCGTGCGAGAAACAAGTTTACCCGGTTGCTCTCCAAGCTTCCTACACTGCAGAGTACGTAACAAGAGCCAAACACAGCTCAAGAGGTAGTAGGAAGTAGATCGACCTCAAACCCTAGAAAACACCTCAACAACAAGTATGAATATAGAAACCAAACAAGCACAAGGTGACACAAGTATTTAACCCGTGGTTCGGCCGCCACAAAGGCCGGCCTACGTCCACGTTGTTGAGGAAGTCCACGACTTGAAGCTCACCACTAAGGCTAGCTTTCTCCTCGGTCTCAAGTCAAGAGAGCAAACTCTTGAGATGAGGGGTGATTTCTTAGTATTGGGGTGAGGTTACAAACCTCCTAGGCAGACCACACGAGTTGGCGGCTCTAGGGCGACGCCTAGCCGGCTAGGAGCAAAGCTCC
This sequence comes from Themeda triandra, assembly GCA_018135685.1. Taxonomy (NCBI): domain Eukaryota; kingdom Viridiplantae; phylum Streptophyta; class Magnoliopsida; order Poales; family Poaceae; genus Themeda; species Themeda triandra. The sequence goes on from JAENPR010000463.1 coordinate 27,759, forward strand.
AAGAGTAACAAACCCTAGGGCGCCGGCCAAACGTGCACCAAATGCTCTTTTGACAGTGGGAATCAGTGGATCCACTCTCCAATCGAAGTTTGCTGCCCTTTTGCTCAAGAATCCATGGTGGATTTGATGGGAATGAGTTGGGAGCTTGAGGGGAGCAATGGAGGGTGAGAGAGAGAGCTTCTCGTGTTCTTCCAACGGATATGTCGCGAGGTAGACGAAGAGATAAGTGAGTGGGCCGACAGATGGGTATAAATACCCCTGGGTCCCAACGGTCACTTATAGGCGCGGCACTGCCGCGCCCCCCAAAACAGCAAGATGGATTTGAGTGATTGGGCCGTTTGTTTTGGTGTTGGATGAGGTTAGTGTTTAAGGATTGAGCATTTGGTAACACTTTTGACTAACAACCTTAGGATCCCTCTTGATAGTACGGCTTTTCCTAAACTCAAATTCAAACCGAAAATGAATTTAAACCTTCTTTGAATTCGGCAAAGCCTCCTTTTAGAAACGGGGACCCCTCCAACCTGTATATCAATCTTCCGTATTTCAATGCCTGCTTGTCATCTCAATAAGTCTCATTAGTTCCCTAATTTGGTGGTCATCAATGCCAAAACCCACAATTGGGCTTGATTGCACTTACAATATTACTTTTCGATAAATATTTTATAAAAATAAGAGGTTAAAGTTGTACTTTAAAGATTGTGTTGTTGTCCAAAACGACTTCCTTTTTAATATAGAGGGAGTATAACTTATTAAAAAAACTTAATTAGTTCATATTTAGTCTTTAATCTAGCAACAAAACTTTGGTCGGTGATCCAAATCAGCCCTTGTAGCTTGCGTGATGCTTGGTACGTTTGCTGGACAACCAAGAAGCAGCTGATGCGGTTTTCTTATTAATTCTGAGTTTGCATTGGTAATGCTCGAACCTCAGTTTTCATTTTATTTTCGTTCATGCTGTCTATAAATTAGGGTTTCTATGTTGTGAGTGAAAGTTAGACAAATGTATTTTACCCTAATTTAAATTATTATAGAACCGAGTTGTCTCTCGTTGAAATTTCAACGACGGAAGGTGTACAATTTTCAGCGTGAAAGCTATATAGTTATGGATAAAATGGCTATCAAGCTCGACAAAACCGCACAGAAAATTTCTCACTTTTTGGCCCATGCAACTTTTTTTCTCGAACAAGCCCATTGCAGCCCGTATTTCACTAAGATGGAGGGCCCATGTAACTTTAATTTTGCAATTACGGTGCACGAGTTGTCTCCAAGGCGCGATCCATGATAGTTAATATTTTGCTTTTTTTGTGTGGCCCGTGCACGTACGTGGCGGCGCAGGGAGAGCCCACGACGCCGAGTACTTCTCAGCGCGTCGCACCCCTCCTACGGGTATAGTATTAGGAGCTTTTTAATCCCACATCGCCGGCGCAAGTGACATCTTGGTCACTGGCGGACCCACGGCCCGGCTAGCCTGGGCTCGTGCCCGGGCTCGTCATCTATGGGCCCTTAAGGCCCAGTACCTCCTCCACGGGAGAAAGCAACGGGAGAAGGGCACGGCCGCACGGGGAACGGGACCGAGCGAAGCCACGCCGTAAGTTGCCCGGGCTTGTCAAATTTCCTAGGTCCGCCACTGATCTTGGTTACATATGACCTGGTATACGGATACGGCTACCACCGTGCGGCAAGCACGGTTATTTGCAAAAACACAAACCAATGAAATCCAACAGAGGGGGCGCCATCTTGCCACAAAGATATTTTTTGAGTTTCTAGTGTTATTAGACCTGCTTAGTTTTTTGAGTTTTTTTTTTCTAAGAGAAGATAGAAATTTCCTTTGAATCATGTAACAGCTTTGCGCACAAGCAATTTATTACTACAGTCTACAGAACTAACCTACAACAAAGAGCAGAACAAACCAAATGGGTGGCTACTAAAAAGACAATCACTTCTGCTTAATGAAAGACTCCATAGTCATGGACTCTATTGTACGACTAATACACCCTCCTGTACGACTCCATAGTCATGGACTCTATTGTACGACTAATGCACCCTTCTGTACGACTCCATAGTCATGGACTCTATTGTACGACTAATGCACCCTTCTGTACAATGTTACCAAATTGTGTCTACTGAGTTGTCTTAAAACTAATCTGCAAATAGATCGAGTATAATCCTTTCTTACCACATCATTTCTACAGTGCCAAATAAACCAACAATTACACTGCTACCATGCAAATTTGAGATTGCACATGCTAGTCTACTTGTTGAACCATACCCTAAGTAAATTATCTTTAGACTTTAGGGGCTTGCAAACCAAATGCCATTGTAAAGATTCTCCATGCAAATCTTGTTACATGGCGGTCAAAGAATATGTGATCTTGTTACAAGGCAGTCAAAGAATATGTGTTGGATGGTTTCTTTATTGTCATAGATACGACGTACATCATTCATCTCATTTTAACACCTTTTTAATAAGCTATCTTTTGTTAAATTACTCCTTGCAATAGGAACCAAATAAAAATCTTGATTTTAATGGGTAATTTCAACTCCCATATTGATTTTCTTAAAGGCAATGCAAGTTGGTCTACTTAATGGAATCATGTTGGTTAAGTAGTCCCCCAAGACAAACACACTAAAATTCTTCACAACAAAATATTGGTGTAGGATTAAAAATACTTGCTATTGAAGTGTGTTTCCTTAATGTTGTTCAATGCTGGTTATTGTTCCTTGAGGGTGAAGTTTCCAATCCACCTACCTTACCCTAACTAATAACTTGATTTGAGTATCATTATAAGATTATGAATGGAGAGCTCAAGGAAATGGTCTTTGACCTTCATAAGGTCTGACAAAAAATTGTGAATCTCCTAGTTTTCACCGAGTCTCACTAATTCTTTAATTTTTCTAACTACTTATTCCTATGATCCTATCCAACTTATTAAGATTGACCAGACCTACACCGTCTAGTAAGTTGAGTGGCACCTCATGTGTGACCAAGCGGATTATGCGGTATGTGAAGGGCTCTCTCTCTACCAGCCTTCACCTTGGCATGGACACCGTTGACTCTATCTACAGTCACCACCTATTATGGCGTCGAATGGGTGGGCTGCCCAAATAGACAGCACTCCACCTTAGGGTTTTACATCTTCCTCATTAACAAAATGATTTTTTGGTCCTCCAAATGCCAGACCATGGTGTCAGCAATCCCTTTACATATGTTTTTACGAATTTGAACAACTTTTTATGCAAATATGGAGCAACATTTGCCTTGTAATTTCATCTAATGCAAAGATCCAATTAAGAATACTACTCCATCTATATAGTTTTTGAATGTATCTAAACATACTATGCTTAAATATGTAGTAAAAACTATAAATTAAAAAAAAAAGTTAAATGACATATATGATGGATAAAGTTTGAAGGTTTCTTACGATGGAGGCAAGCAGCACAATCACATGCCAAGAGTCAACGATACCTTTTTTTTCACAATAAAAAAGGTCAAGTACACGATTTTTTTGAACATACACATTTTTTTTAAATGGATGATGCGGATAAAAAGGCCAGCCAACACAAATTGCATGGTGAGTGAACCGGTAGCTGGGCCCACACAGCATCCAAACCGAAGAGCACGTCGCTGACTACTGACACCGCATTCTCCACCTCTCTCCGCTCAAATTGCAGCATTTGTTTTTTTTTTTCTTCAAAATCCAGAACACATTTGCGAATGCAAACAGAGCACCTGTAGAGATTTGATAGGAAAAGGACAAGACCAATCCAATCATATGCTGCGGCCTGCGCACGTGGCGGTGCAAGGAGGGCGTCGAGACGCCCGTATTTCTCAACGCGTCCTACGTATATGACATTAATCCCACATCGCCGGTGCAAGTGAAATCTTGGTTACACATAATCTGGTATACGGATACGGGTACCACCGTGCGGCAAGCACGGTTATTTGCAAAACATCAAATCAATGTTATCCAAAAGAGGGGGCGCCATCTTGCAACAGGTACGAAGCAGCTCGGGAAAAAAATACTCCGCTTCACTTACGATTACGATTCTGGTTCTAACACATACACAGGCAACTTGTCTTTGCAGGGGTAGCCCTTTTGTTGCTATTTTTTTTAATTTTTCAATAAAACGAAAACAAAGGGGTGGCTACTTAAACGCTATGTAAACATCTTAATAGACGATCACCTATGTTCGGCAAAAATCTCCTTAGTGTGTGCGACTATTGCACTCTTTTTTGTACGATGCTCTAAAACCGTGTTTAGTATGTTGTCTTAAAAATAATCTCCAAATAAAAGTATACTCCTTTTTTCCATCAAATGTCACATCATTTTTACGATGCCAAATAAACCAAATAATTGAACTTTTGCTCCCAAGTAAATTTGAGATTGCACATGCTAGTCTACTTGTTAAACCATACCCCAACAAATTACCCCCTACAATCCGGCCAGGGCTTCCTGCAGGAAGCGCCATCCACGTTGACTAAAAAATTCTTACCGTTCGATCTTTCATCTAGTGGGTGAAAAAGTTAGAAGTAGATTCTCGTACTGTGCTGAATTTGGTCGCTTCTTATTTGGCTCTATCCCACCCTTCGTCGCTTCTCATTGGAATCCAGCTTCTGATTCGTTGCCGGCACACCAAATATATATGGAGCCTCTCCGATAAAAAAATGAAAAAAAAACTCCACATTATCTCTTCTTCCTCTCGCTCCCTCACCCCGATCCGGCCCCGGCCTCGGCGACGACGCCCGCGGCGCATGCGAGCGGAGCGGCGCGCAGCGCCGGCGGTGGTGCCGGGGGCCCTCCTCCTCCTCTCTCCTCTCTCTCTCCTCTTCCCTCCCGCGGCGGCGTTGGGCGCGAGGCGGCGGCGGCGTGCACGAGGCGGCAGCGACGGCGTCGGCGGCTGCGAGCGCCCCCGTCCTCCTCCACGGCGCCCCCACTCACACCCCTCCTCCTCCACACTCCTCCCCTGCGCCTCCACCCTCACCTCCCCCCGTGCTACCTTCTTGTGGGGCTCCATGAAACCCTAGCTGTCTCCTCGTCGCTGGCGGACGTGGTGGCACAACTCCGTGGCTGATCTGCAGGTACATCACTCTTTGAATGGTACTGATCTAATGTTGTCCTTGGATGGATGTCCGTGAGGTTTGCCTGTGGGCTGTGTACGCACTGCTGTAGTGGCCACGAAATTTGTGATGGCTTAGTACGATGAATCTGGAGATGCTAATGTTGCTTAGTAGCTTCGGCTGTTAGTAGCTTGGACTGTGGCGCTGCTGCAGTTGGCAGCAAATTTGCAAGTTTCCTGGTCTGTGACCATAGATATGTTTTAACTATGTAAAACTAATACTGGTCTGCAAGTTTCCTTCATTTTCATAGCCTCTTTGGATGTATTACGTACCCATATTCAGTTGGATTGTGATGATTTTTCTACTTGATGCTTTTGTACATAGGTTGCAGTTGCAGGACCTGGTCTAGGTTCTAGAATGCATGCCAAATTGAGGTGTTGCATCTCTGGAAAGCATTCAAAAGACATCATGGATGGCAACTTGAAAGAAATCTAGATGCTCCAGGGAATGATGAAAGTTTCAGATCACTTGGAGGTTATATCTTTGACTCAAAAGAAAGGTCACATCTATTGGGAAATCAGTTTTGTTGAGTTCTATAGCTTTCCATGTGCAAATGTGGTTGTCGTAGTTGTCACTATTGTCCTCAATGTATATAGCACTTTTATTCTAGAGGTAACACAATTCAGTAGGTGCACTGGACTCCAAGAAATTAATTCTAAAGGTATTACAATATAAAAGTCAAGTACCTAATGCTACATCAGTGGTGATCACATGATTTCCATCCCACTGAACTTTTACAAGCGTCTGAAACATGTTCCCAAACTTGAATCATGTTATTGATTGTATCCCGCTGATTTTTTACAAGCTTATGCATTTTTCCAAGCACTTCTTCCTCATGATAGAATATTGAAATCTCAAATGTGTTCAAATTCCTAATAGTTGGTGCCAACAATTTTGTATTGATATTTTTGTATGCCACTAATGGATTCTCAAAAGAAACAGAGCAAAGTAGATTCCTTTGTTTTCACTTTGTATAAATGTGACTGACATGCCAATGATTTAGTCCCCCCCCAAGGGTGCTCTTTTGTTGTGTCTTTATAGCACATCATTTTAGAATTTATTTATTTGCCCAAATGATCTTCCTCTACTTGCAAAGAATACGCTCAAAGCCGTCTTGCAATATTTAGTTCTAGGGATGCAAAGCATGGAATAGCTCTTCCATCTTCCTCCATGTATTGTTTTTGCAAAGATAAACTATGTGCTTCTACTGACACTAGGATCTAAATTTTAAGCCATCTGTTGTATTCATGTGATTTTCCTTGACAGCAATTTCGAGGATTATTCATGTGATTTTCCTTTACAGCAATTTCGAGGATGCGATTCACAAGCAACAAGGAAAAGACAAGTGTTCGAACCTATGTTGCCCAGCATATGATTGCAAAACTAGCTTCTTCACATGTATTGTCCACATGTAAGTTACATGTCTTCTCCACAGTGCTGAAACTATTTTTATCCCATTTATTTCCATCTGATTTTATTTTCTTAATGAGTTGATGTCTTTTGCTTGCGTGGTTGCAAAATAGTATCTTCTATTTCACAAAGTCAATCTCTATTGCTTGCGGAGTCAATCTCTATTGCTTGCGTGGTTGCAAAACTGCTACCTTGTGTTTCACAGCACACCAGAACATGTATAATTATATTAATCCTTTTGTTGCATACATGCCTTATATTAATATAAATTAGCCAGTAATGCATCATGCATGTTAAGGTGATAAATTTTTGAAATACTATTCTGAGAACTACATTATACTATATATGCCTTGTGCTATTTTGGTTCAGTTAAAAACATGTCTCGTGCTATTTTAGTTCAGTTAAAACATTGCAAGGCTTATCACCTATCACAAAATTATACCTCATGTATGTCCCTGTTCTTCATCTTATACTTTCTTTATTTTCCTTTGGAAAGGTCTGATTCCATTACTCTGTTTGCAGGTTTGATAAATCTATATTTTTTATTTGAGATGGAAGCATTGTCGATGTCTACTTGCAGAATAGTTCTTTTGGTGGTCATCTGACCTGCATTCCTCCTCGATTTGTACTTTCTGTCATTTGAGCACCGTTTTCAGCTCATTGTTTGAAATATGGACATCTAATGGTACTCTCTTCCTCATGTGTTACATCATATATTACAAGCTCACTAAGCAACCTGAATAATATAGCTAGCTAAGAAGACCTTGCAGTTTATATGATGTAAACACACCGATTGATATAGGAAAGCCTCAATGTTGGTCCTAGTCTTCCCATTAACAGAATGGCCTATATACATAGGTATTTGTGCCACGTCCCCACAGTGGATGGGTCCCTCTAAAGGCTGATCTAAAAATCCAAGAAATTGGTATTGCCACCATTTGAAAATACTGTGCTTTCCTTTGATGTTTACTTTCATTAGAGGTTGTAGCCCCTACCCCTCCTTTTTCTCTTGTGTAATACAATGGTATGCAGTTCTGCAACCTTGAGGGAAAAGAACGAATACTGTCCTGCAAAAAAAGTGTATGAAAAAAGTTTTTAGTTTAATGCTCAAATTTGGAAATGTGCTTTGTGCTCCGTCTGTGCTCCATCAATTGAAATCTAGAAGCTGATCATTATGTGCACATCTTGCTTACATATGCAGCCTTGTCAGCCCACCACAGTGGATTATGAACCTGTTGAGCCTATCTTGCCACTGCACAATGCACAATGCACACTCCATAATTACCACTGACATCTTGCCAACAATTTTCTTCGAATCTGAGTTCAACTCGATTCTAATTGTAGGTCAAAACTTTATAACGACTTCGAAGATGCCTTACTGAAGGCTGCAGTGAATTGCTATTCTAACAAGGTCCAACCCTGGATTGTGGATGATACTTGACCTGAATACATTGTTAAGGTAATTGGATGATACTTGGTCATTAATCTACCTTCTCTCAGTTTCCCATTCCATATCTTCCTTGAGAGTGGTTTATGAGATATTGATAATTAGCATTCTCGAGGTGTTCTTTCCTTCACCGTTGATCTAATTTGATGTTCATGTGCTAAGTATTTGGTGTAATTTTTTTATAAACCTGAAAGATTATGCTTCATAATATAACATACCAATTTAGAATCAATGGTTTCATTATTGGCCAGCCTGTCTGCAGATTGAAACCATCACACTCGCTTTTCACCAGATTGTGCATCTAAAGAAAACTGTGCTGCTGCTCCAGGCTTAGTCCCTCGATGACCTCCATCCATTATCGATCAGTTTATGACTAACACTACTTCTATTGCTGCTATATATATTTATACCAATTTTGAATACATTTCTAAAGACTACATATCTGATGGGCACACAACATATTTTTGCAAGGACCTCTTCTAGCTTCTCCTGGCAAAGTCTCATTATTTGCAATCATCTTTTTGTAAGCAAATGCAGAGAATATAACTCAGTTGATATGAATGTATGGACCATGCTTGCTAGGAGTTATTCATGGTGTATTTTTCTCAGTAGTTATTTATCAGTAATGGTGGCACCTGATTGTTAAGAGACACAATTGTATTGGTGAGAATATAATTTCGGCGCTTAAACCATACGAAAGCTTCAACCAACTAAAGGTTACTTCACTCTAATATGATTATTATCATAATACTAACATAGCCATATTTGTTTCAATTCTGTACAGAAATTTAGATGAAGCTATATGCGATGATTGCAAATGATATCTGATGTGACGGTTTCTCTAGCTAACAGGTAATTTATCTATCTTACGCAGTAAAGGCAAACATACTTAAAATCCTTTTTAGTTTACCAGCAGCAAGATTCAGTGCATGATTCAGGTTTCTCGCAGTTAACTTAATTTTTTATCCTGCCCAAACTTCAATGAAAACTAGAAAAAGATGGTTTCGGGTCAGTTGTAATACAGTCCAATAGGAATACTTCTATTATTCCCCTTATGCATGTGCTCGACTAAGTATTGATCACATTTTCATCTTTAGGACAAGAAGGGGATGCTAGTGGCAAGTCCAAGCAAAATAGGAGTGAGAGGAAGAGCCGTAAGACCAGCTGAAGCTTGGCATGAAGCCCATCACTGGTGTCAGTCGAGTCACTCTGAAGAAAAGCAAAAATGTAACTCATCATTCACTCAGAGTCAGATCAAGCTATTTTCCAGATGCTTTTTTTGATCCCCAAGCCAGATGTGTTCAAGAGCCTGAATTCAGACACCTACGTCATATTTGGTGTCCCAGCAAAGTAGGACCTCGGCTCCCAGCTGCAAAGCTGCAAACCCAGACTTCAGAACAGTTCAAGGCTCCTGACTTGAGCCAAATGATCTCGAAGCCTGAGACATCTGGCCTGGGCCAGGAGGACAATGAGGAGGATGATGAAACTGGTGTTGAGGCCAAGGACATTGAGCTGGTCATGACCCAACCATCTGTTTCGAGGCCCAAGGCTGTTAGGGCTCTAAAGGCGTCTAATTGGGACATCGTCACTGCCATAATGGAGCTGCATAATTAGTGATATTCTTATTTTGTCAACCCCTTTTTTAAACAACCAGATGTATGATACGCTATGCAGCTTGAGCATTATCTGTGGACCATATGCTTGCTTATATAATTTTATCATGCTTTGCTCCTTCGGTCAAAGTCACTTAAACATGGTTTCATCTTTGCTTATTTGCTGCATAGCAACTGTTTATGGCATAGGCTGTTTTGTCTATGGCTCTGGTATTTTAGTGATGCCACAATTTTTTCTCTTATCTTTTTGGGCATTTTCTATACCTGTATTTCTGTTCTTACAGAATTTGGCGAGATGAGTAAGATTAAACTCAATCGAACACTGAGGGTGTATAATCCATGCCTTGTCATTTCTCATGCAGAAGATACAGCAAATTAATGGTAGAAGCTGCCTTGGCTAACTCATTCTTGTTTGATGTTGCCATTGTTGGCTCCGCAACTGTTCCTTCCGGGCGCGCGAGGGCGCGCCGGACCACTAGTCTGCTACATCTTTAGGAGGTTGCAAACCAAATGATATTGTAAAGATTTTCCATGCAAATCTTGTAACATGGCGGTCAAAGAATATGTGTTGGATGTTTTTTTTTTTATTGTCATGGGTACTGCATCATTCATCTCATTTCTAACTATTTTTATATATATATTTTTTTTATATATAAGTTGTCTACCTTACTAGAGGTGATAACTCATGATATATGAGGATTTGGATATAAAAGAAGATATAACGGATGAGGGAGAGTAATTGATGAGGGATATGGTGTGTGGAGAGATGGATGAGACATGCTCGTACAAATGACCCCACCAATCGTTGCAACACGAATAGTCGAGGTGAAGCGAAGGATGTGTGTAGACACAAAGCACTCTAATAAGCTATAGGTGTGGCGCATCCAAGTGTTGTAGTCACAATAGACATGCATGCTAGTTTAGTCTCGTCAAAACGGTCTATCATGCTGGAGCAGGGATGAACTGAAGCCTAAAGTGAAATTTTACAGAACAGAACATCGATTTGAATCTTTGAGGATGACGCCAAATCTAGTTTGAAAATAAAAAACAAAAATTATGAAGCTACAAAATCTACAGTAGCTTGGAAATGCAACAACTTTTTTTTGGCAAATATGGAGCAACATTTTGTTTTCTAATTTCATCCGATGCAAAGATCCAATTAAAACTACTATACTCCATTCCTAAAGATTTTGTTATGTATCTAAATATACTATGTTTAAATATAGTAAAGTTTAAAGGTTTCTTAGGATGGAGGCAAAGCACCACTCTCAGTCTCACATGCCAGTTAAGACTCGGCATTCAAGAGTCAACGATACCTTTTTTTTTCACAATATCAAAAGGGTCAATTACACGCTTCTAGTTAAAAAAAACTACACGTTTTTTTTTTTAAACGTACACGACTTTTTTTTTTTTTTTTTTTTTTTGAAATCCAACTACTAAAAATTACCAAAGCTAGACTCTACCCAGCAGGCCGACGTACGCCGCTCGCTTCGCTCTGCCCGGCTTCATACATGCGCCCCTCACACCGCGTAACCCCGACGGTTCCATGCAGCGAATGTGCGAAACCTCCGCCCCCACGACATTGCATCGCCCGGCTCCTTCATGCCCTCTCCCGCGACGGTTCCTCCGGAGGCGATCTCGATCCTCTCCCATCCCGTAGGAACGCAGCCGGCAAGAAACTCCCAGGCAATCTCCTTCCTCCCAAGTCGTGCGTGCCTCCTTTGGTCCCGGATCTTCACCAACACCTGGCCGCCGCATGCGCCCAACGTCCCGTGCTTCCAACCTTTGCCGCGGCGTCCTGCAGTGCAGCCTCCGCCCCCTACAACACACGGCTTCGCGACCGTGACTCCATGAACAAAGCACGGAGCAGCCAAGGCAGCAGCTAACCAAACGCCTAGGGTTGTGGCAGCGCAGACGGTGGCGGCGAGCACTGGTGCTGCTGGTCGCGCTTCTCGTTGCCCTAATCAGATCGGACTCATTCGACGATTGCAAGACACCAACGACGACAATCAGCGCCGTGCCCACGCCCGTGCCCACGGCCACAATCTACGTAAGTGCAACAGTGACAAAGTTCAGCTTCAACCCCCATGAATTGGTCTGAATCCGTTCTCAGTTCTCACACTAATCTCATGACTTTTTCATCCGTTGGCTGCCCTAATCAGATCGGAGGGACTCCTTGGACGCCGGCAATAATCAGTGCTGCCTGCACCCATAGTCCATGTAAGTGCAGCGCCCTACGTCCACTCTATGTAAGTGCAAGCAGAGCCGAACCTCAGTGCTGCATATGTCTGTACGTGATAAGGGCCAGCTGACAAGAATATATAACAAGGGAGGGTTCCAGTTGAAAGAATGCTATAGAGAGAAAAATAAAAAAAGGACTAGACTAAATTCAGAAATAGTTCAAGGTTCCTAAAGAAAATGCCTATTAGCTTGCCTTCTTTTTTTTAGCAAAATCATTTGAACTGAAATAGGACTAATGTTCTGCTGCTCTTATGCCTTATGGACAAGCAAATAATAATATTGCAAATAATAATTAGATAGAGCATATTCCTATAGCTACTGCCATGCCATCTGCTGGACCAAACTCCAGCATGCACAAGATCGACAAAGGCATGATGCATGAACAATGAAAATGTAATTTAAGTAAAATGTTCAGAACATTTGTTTTGTAAATTGGTCTTCATGATGCATGGACATATATCTCTCTAGCCATTAGTATCTGTGTGAGAAAAAACTATTGATGTTTCCATCACAATCACTATACAATATTATGCTTTGACATTATCTTCTTGGTTTCTTGCTTCACAGAATTAGTTTGGGACAGAGTCATGGGTCGAGTTCATGATATTTTCACTGCAGATATGAATTATCTATTATCCCTACACATATTGATGTCATACTTTGTTTCAAACATGTAAAGTTTGGAAACCACAAAATATGTGGCAATTATTTAATTTTTTTGAAAGATCCGGAAAAAAGCCGGCATATATTAATAAGGAGAGTAGAGACAATTATTTAATATTTGCCCAAATTCTAATGTATCAATTTATCATTCTTTTTTTGTTTGTAGTAGGAACTGCCAGGTACGTGTACTGACATCAGCAGCTGGATATTTTTTCAGACTTGAAGCTGAAGGGAAACGAACCCTACTGAAAGATCAATATGACAGGCCTGAGTAAGAACAACATTTTATAATTTTGTATTAGTGTCTATACTAAAGTTGTGTTTGAGGTCATCCGGCGCATGCGGTTAGAGAAGTTTGCCCATTTGGCCTACATGGTTTAGGATAAGAATCGGCAGATGTAATCCTGCATGAATGAAAATGATGCTAACAACTCACCCTAATTTTAGATATACAGCCAAACTATTAATATTACCCTTTGATTATTATTTGTTGAAAATCTACTGATTAGTAGGTTGGTGAATTTCTTTATCTTGTCAAAATGCATCAAAATTAGTGACAATGGATGGAGATGCAAAGGTGCGCAAGAGGGAAAGGGAAAGAGCAAGATTTGCATCAATGTCCGAAGAGAGAAGGAATGAATTGAACAAGAAGCGCCGGGAAGTATACCAACGCAAAAAGGGTGATGCTACTTTGAGTAATAATATTTTTATATGTAACAATGACTATGGTTTCTCATCTGAAGTTTTTTTTGACAGTGGGTAAAAACACATTTAGTTCATCTACAGAAGGCATAGACCCTAGACTACTTAGAAATAGAAGGGATAGAGCTCGTCGTGCATCAATGCCTTCCAATGAAAGAGAAGAAATAAACAGAAAGCGTCGCGAATCTTATCAAAGAAAAAAGGAGCAACATATGCTCTCAAAACCAAATAATGGTTGCAGTACGTACATTTTGCTCAATATATACATAGTGTCTTTCTCATGATTCATTTATGATAGTTTTGAATTTTTTTTTATAGGCGGTGTGTCATCAAGAAACAAAGAAAATGAGGATCCTGCTAACTATGGTAAATGGCTCTGTGCGAATGATTGAACATTTATGATTCATGTCCGTACATAAGGAGGATACTACTGAACTTTAATTGATGCATTCTATGTATATTTTATTTTTTTCTTACTTTGAATCACAAAATTGATTGAATAAGTACAAGAATCAAAATAAATATTAATTCATGGGTATACTAAAATGAAATTTCACTAATAAAAAATGTTTTAATTATTGTATGTATTCTAAACTTTAGGTCAAATCTCTTCAACCGATGTCTCATATATGCTCAAAGAAAAAAAATGTGCTTACAGTCGACAATGGTATAAAAATATGCCACTTGAGAAGAAGAAAGCTAGGAAAGAACGTGAAAAGTTATATAATGCAACAGTCGAACGAAAGGAGTCAAAGAGAGCTTCCTACACAAGAAGACAGAAATTTCATGCCAACAATGTACATCCAGATTCCATTGCTATGGTAAACCCTATGTATTCTTCACCATAATCAAGGTAATGTCTTCTATTTAATAATTTGTACTTTTATTGATGTTAGAGTTAAAAAAATAGGGCAACCCATTGTATGCTTGATCAACCATATCTATGTTATAGCATTTACTATTATATATAGTGACATATTGGCACATGCGCCGCCAAAAATCTATGTTATTTGGAATTTATTCTACAAACTATTTACAAACAATCAGCATATTGCATATCAAACTCCGCCACCAATGTATTCACCGAGCTATATTCAAATAGCATGGTCGTGTTATCTTTAATGTATTTCTTTTATATATGTTTTGGCTGAAAAATCTGTGGGCTTGTGTGTATTTTAAAACCCGTAGCAACGCACGGGTACGAACCTAGTGGACGAAAAAGGAGAAAAAAGGCCAGACAAAACGAATTGCAGGGTGACCCGGTAGCAGGGCCCACACGACATCCAAACCGAAGAGCGCGTCGCTGACACCTCCCCTCCCTCTCCTCTCGCCGCATTCTCCACTCCAGTCTGGTCTTCGCCCGCGTCGCCGTGGTCGGTGCCTTCCAAATCCAGAAAACCCCAAGCACTAGCCCCTAGCTGCCGCCCCTCGCCGGGATGTCGTCGTGGCTGCGGAGCGCGGTGAGCCGGGCGGTGGAGGCCGGCGGCCGCAGCGGCGTGGCCCGCGCGGTCAAGGGCTACGCCGACGCCGTCGCGCACCACGCCGGCCAGGCCGTCGCGGACATCCTCCACGACCGCATGGTGAGATTGATTGCTCCCCTAGTCCCCTCCCCTCTGTTAGCTAGCGGTCTCACTAGGGCGGCGTCCCCCTTCTGCTTGCCCAAACCAAATCCGAATGCGGGGCAGGGTCTGGGGCGCGAATCGAGCATGGCTCTGTTTGCTTAGAAGAGGGGCGAATTCGTTGCAACTGCATGCGCGCGAATGGGTTGCCCTTAGTTCGTAAGTTGTAAATTGGAGCTTCAGTTGGTGCGGTGGTGGTGGCTATGGCGGCCAGTAACCTATGTTGCTCTGCTCGGAACTGAAGCTTGGGTGCTTCAGTGTGTCGAAATGCCCCCTTTCCTGCTTGTGCTACTGAAGTCCTTGATGAGGGGGTGTGGCATTTTATACTCCTTCGTTCATTCATGTATGGGTGTGAGGTCATGTGAAGTTTGAAATGATATATCAGCATTTTAGTCCTGCTTTTATCACGGTTAAGATCTGAACTTGTGAATCATGATGGTCTGTTCGCAAATTGAAGTTTTCTACTTGACTCACCAATATGCACCAGTTCAAAGATCTATCATATATGTTAATAGTAAGATGAATTTATGCTTATGCTGTAATTTCCTGTCCTTGTGTTGTGAGACATGGAATGGAATCATTGGCATACCAATGAAGGGAGAGTAGAAGTTAACACTTGTTGTCGAAGTGTAGCATGTATGGACTATTGATGAGTCCTGGACGGCCTCCTATGATCTAATTTGGTTCTGTTACTGGGTGATCTGCAGGGCGCTCAGAACTATAAAAGTTTCAAGAAAACTGTAGCACGATTGGAAGAGGCTGCAGTGTCATGCCATGGGGGCGAGAGAGTTGAATTGTTAAAGCGTTGGCTGGGAGCATTGCAAGATGTTGATGCTGAACATGGAGGTTCAGATTTAAAGGATTCTGAAGCTCATGATCCTTCGGATGAAATGGACACTTTGAAAGCACCAATGGTGAGTTTCCATGATCACAAATTCAATCTCATGGCTGTTTATTTCACATAGTTATTGAACTGTTGAGTTTTGTCCAGTCGCTTGTACATATCTTAGCTGCTGTAGACTTTCTCAAGTGCATATTTCCATCTTAAAATGAAATTTTGGATGCAGGTTTTGTTCTATGATGCTGATATTGATGGAGCACCTATGAATTTTCGTGATGTATTCTTGTACAGCCAAGCACTTGAAGGTATTACACTGTCCATGGTAAGTTAGTTGAACCATTCTCTCCTAGCAACATTGCTATTGTTTATTCGCACTTAGGTTATTGCTAAGTACTAATTATCTTTTATATATTATAAGATTCTTGAAGCTCCTTCTGAGGAGGAAGTTTCACTGCTTTTGGAAATATTCAGGTGAGTATGCTTATGAAATAACCTGTTTGATATGTGCTCGTCTTTGTATTTCCTTTTTCAAAAGTAAGCTTCATATATTTCTTTGTTCAGCATTACTGATTAAATATCTGAACGAAAATTTTTTATGAAATGGCATGGCAGACTGATAGTACTATTTTCATGAGATTCCAAAACATTGAAGACTTGCACTTATGTATTAGCAATTCCCACATTGTAAGACATAATCAGCTGATCCTCCTCTCCCTTCTTCCTGGTTGCAGTCAAGGAGTAGAAGTAGTGGTCAGCATGGCTGTCCATCCTTGGTCTGCAGCAGCATGGCATTAGGCCATTCCTAGGAGTAGTAGTAGACAGCCATGTCCATGGCTTACCTAAGCTGTACTAGGAGTAGTTGGGGCTGTACTCAGCCATACTTTGTACCCTAGGAGTAAGGAGTAGGTAGAATTGTACCTGGAAGGTACATGGTAGGATGTATATATTGCTATGCTATGCAATGGAAGCAATCAGCTCTTTGCAGCACATTTGCCTTCAGCCTTCAGCCACTGCTGAAAGTCGAGCAGAGGGGTGTGTGTGTGTGAAGTGAGCTCAGCTCATCTTCTTCCTTGGAGCTGGGGAGAAGGAGAGGGGAGGAGAGCATGAGCTGCTCACCTCGGTGCAATCTTGTGCCAACACACATTGGCACATTTTTGATAGACTGTTTCATTTGCCTTGACAATTATTTGCTCTGCCCTCTTAGAGAATCTTAACAAATGGTTGATTTTCCTCCCTCATTCTCTTTTTCCAAGATTACAGCTGGGTTCACCATTAAAAATGGGCAATATAAGCTTGCCTATTTAACATTCTGCTGAAATTACATGCCCTGATAAAGGCCTAAACTTTTATTTGTTGAAGTAAGACTCAGTAATTGATGGCTAGTTTTTCTAAGCATTTTATACTACTATACTAAAGTACTTAATGCACCTTACATCCTTGTTGAATCTTTTCTGATCAGCGAATATTTTGTAATTTACTATGTCTAAAATTGTGCTGTTGATTCCTGCAGCATATGCCTTACTGGAGGGAAAGAAGTGAACCAAGAAATCATGAGTAATGTACAAGACTTGGCCAAGGCATTTTCAGAATACAAAGATGAAGTCCTGGTATGTTTTTGAGTTTAGGAGAATCTAGAGTCTTCACAAAATCATGACATTAACCTAGCTTTTTAATCGTTAAAACTAGCATTATCTAATAATTCTGGATGTTTCTGCTACTAAGTTACCTAACTGTACCGTTGTGGGATGCAACCATTGGATGGAGCTTTTCTCCTTAGACCTTTTTTTTTTTTTTTTTTTTTACTTTTTTGATCCATTTGTGCCATCCATGTTTTTGAGTCAAATGTGCCAGCCTGTGTTTTATTTTCTCCCAAAATAGGTGCCTAATTATTATATATATTTTTCAAAAACAATATAAGTGTTTGCATACTGTTAACACCTGCACTTGCCTTTTCTTGAAATCAAAGTTAGTGTCAAGATACACTAGTCAAGATCTAGTACCATATCGATTTTGGTCAAGAATAGAGACTAATAGACTCTCTGGTTTTGAGATTACTGCATTATTACTTTTTATTGCTTTAGATTTGGTTATGTGATTGTTTTATTCTAGACTTGGGGCCCTCATTTACTCTCGATATTTGATTGTGGCTTGCGCATCGATATACCAACCGAGTCCCTAATTAGACTTGGGGCCCTCATTTACTCTCGATATTTGATTGTGGCTTGCGCATCGATACACCAACCGAGTCCCTAATGTATGACATAAATATGTTTTTCAACTGGTCTTTCTTGATCCTCATAGTTGGGTTTCCTATCCTCGTGTTCGGATTCCTAGCTTAAAAAGTGGTGAAGCAAATGTAGTGCCTATATGGTTTATGGTTTCAGTGTTTCTGGAAAAGACTGGAAGAAATTTGAGATGCTGTTTGTAAACGACTTTGTAAAGTGTTTCTATGGGATATGTTTTGTGAAACATTTCCGTAGAGCACAATTTATTCTTCTGATTTTGTAAAGTGTCCAATGGTTCACTGTATCTGTGTGAACAGGTGAAGCGTGAAGAGCTGCTTGAGTATGCCCAAAGTATCATTTCAGGACTAAAGAGAAATGCTGACATTCTGAGGTGATAGAATCTTCTATTTACCTGTGAATATGTTATAATGAGATGTTGCCGTTTCTTCTGGCAGCTTAATTACAATTTTTTTGGCAATACTTGCCTTGATTTTCTTGGAAACTAATCACAAAAAAGGAACAGACTATACAAACTAAACAATAACCATACCTGAAGGCCTCTACCAAATCTCTGAAATACCAAATATTGTGGACCTCACAAAAAATAATGCATTCTGCAACAGCAAAAGGCCCAAATACTTTGAGATATGCTTGTCTTTGGTTTCAGGATACATTAGCTTATTCTGGACCTTATATTTTATTTCAGGATAGATGCTGAAACCCTAGAATTGCAGAGAAAACTAGACCAGAAATCACGAGCTCAATCACCTGAAGATCAAGATAAAGCGTCCGATAAGATTGCTGTTGCGAATATTGAGGTAATACTATTTCTTTTGTTACATCTGGTGCTTCTTGTTTTGGACATATATGTGGCCAAACTTTCTAAATTTTTGCTACCAATATATTTCTGGAAATTAGTTGGAAACATAAAAATTGCAGGTAGATTTATCATCAGAACCACTATCATACAATTACAAGTTTATTGAATTTAAACATTCCTTCGTAATAGTGCATACATATGATACACCCTGTCAAGTATCTGAATTGGTGATTAAAGTGTTCATTAATCTGTTTTATTTTCTTGTGCTGTTCTAGTCAATTTCCTTTTTGTTAAGGTCTAAAGCAGATGATTATGATCCCTGTATCCTTCAGGTCTTCAAAGAAGCACTTAGTGAACTCCGTTTATGCTCTAGAGTTGAAGAGCTTCTGCTGAAGAAGAAATCAATCACTCCTGGTGACTCCCTGGAGACTCATTCTCAGAAGGCATGTTTGTATTTTATATCTAGATGTTTTCCGTTTTGACTTGCAGTCCCTTGAATTGTTATGATGTGTAATTTTGGCTATTAATCATGGCAAGCTTTAAGTCGTTGAGGAGTATAGTACATTTCTTCGAACTTTCTTTCGCTTATCCTATGTTTTAAGTTGTTAGTCTAGATAGAATCACCCCTTTAATTTAGTGTAGGCTCTGGTTTGTTAGATGTCAGTGGTCTTAGAATCTGACTTCTTAAGAAGTGTGAACTTCAGGCCTTCATACAAGATCTTAATAGTAGGAGTATGCTGTTTCCTGATGATATATCTATTGATTATGTGATAACTCTTACTTTTAATAACATAATTGTAAGACCTAACAAAAAAGATTGACAAAAACCACTTGCGTCTTTGATGGAGCTTTCCTTAGTGCTGTCTCGGTGTTGAGTTCAGTGTTGGGGTCCCTGTTGCTAGCTGCAGGAGAGCATCTGGAGCCACTGGCTGGAAAAGTATGATTAGGCCCTGCTAGGCTGTGTTTTGTTTGTAGCTTGTTTGTGAGTGGTGAGTCTGTGTTCATTATAATGTTCTCGTCTGGTTTCTTATTACCTGTACTTTCTCTCTTCTATAATGAAAAGAAACTCAATGTTTTGCGTTTTTGAAAAAAAAAAATCTATTCCTAGGCAGTTTCACATGGATACAGTTTATGTGGCTCATAGCTTTGTCTAGATTTTTTTTTTTTTGATTGCTGTAAGACTTTCAGGAGTACCTAATTATTCTACTATCTCATAATATGCTCTGTTATGACTGCATATCCATGGTCTTCAATGCTAATAGCACTCGCAAATTATCAGGTGGATAAACTAAAGGTTTTGGCAGATTCCCTGGCAAGTTCATCCTCCAAAGCAGAACAGCGTATTTTGGAGCACAGGTTTTGCTTCTGAAATTGTTTTCCGTATGAAATATTTTGTTATGGCACTTACACAATCTCGTTTGAACAAAATATATTTTATCCTTGGATGTTTGCTTCGGTTTTATTCTTTGGTTGAAACTCTTTCTCCATTGTCATATATTACTTGCTCAGAATTTCTTTTTATCATCAAGGACTCGGTTCAAAATCAGTTAAATATCTTGCGTGTGTTTAAGCAACATGATGAAAAAAACACTACATTATGATTGCTTTGACATTGTGAATTGCTGAATTTGTATTGTGCCATATGCTCTCATCTGAGTCTTAGAACTAGCACCTTTTTTTTTTCTGGTTTCTGGTGGTATCTGGGTTTTTTTGATACTTATTGGTACTTTCAATGAACAACTTATGTTTGTATATATGTTAGTTTGCTGATTATACATAATCTCTTCAGTCTTCACCATTTTTGTCTGCTGTTAGCTTTCTACGAAAGTGTGTCCTTGTGTAGTTCCATTTTTATTTTGCTGTAATTTTATAAACCAATTTTTCTTTGAAAATTTAAGATATCCAAACCATGGTACCAGCAAGTTGATGTGATTTTTCATCTAATCTTTTACCAGGCGCCAGAAAGAAGATGCACTCAACTTTCGTGTGAAAAAAGAGAATGAAGTCAGTGCTTCTGAAAAGGTAGGGGCTAGATAATTTACATACAGGTCTGGAAGGCAGTTTTGCACTTTTGGGACTTGAAAAACAGTGTAATAAACAGAAGTCGCTTTTGGAGGATAGGACTCTCAACTGATAGGGAATTTCATAAGAAATCACAGATTCACAGAAAATTCTTTACTTTCAGAACAGGACCCTGGTTTAGAACTTTGGATATATCAAAATGCCATGCATGTGTTGAATCATATCTGTAGCTTGTACCCATTTTATGATATAGGGTAATAGGAAAGCAGTTATGCATACTTACTTTGATTCTCTCAGCTCACGTATCCACCTGCACAATATCAACTTTTCTTTGCATAATATTTCATGTATGCCATGTAACAAATATGCATATGCTTTAGTGTTTTTTTTTTTCTGTCTCACAGCCTGTTTATAGTGTAATCAAATAAGATATCCTTATTTTACTTTCTTGGCCTGATAAAGGAATTACTTGATGAGATTACTCAATTGGAAAAGCAAAGAGATGAGCTTGAGGCACAGCTGAAAAAGGTACCTTTTTCCTTGTTATAGGTTGTAGTGAAGATATGTGTTTGTGTACTGTGTCATTTCAATCTGTAGGAGTATTCAAATGTCTTGCCATTTGTGATGTATTTAATATCATGTTGACAATAGTGGACTTACATTGTTGTATGAAATCTTGTTTGAGCTTGAACTCTCATTCATTGTATGATTATATTGATTTAGGCTTTGTTTGGATGCACATATATTCATCTCAATCCTCTTGTGTTGGAGTGGATTGAAGTATAATTAAACTAAGTTCCATTCCAATCCACATCAACACATGTGGATTGAAGTGGATACACATGCATCCAAACAATGCCTCCTTCGTAATAAATTGTACTAATGATGAGAGGACCCTTGGAAAAGATCCCTGTTCTGAAATGCATGCGGCAAATGGATTGCCAAGACATTCAATTGGTGACACAGAATTTGATAATCTGGGCACAAGTGCTGTTCTCTTGTCTCTATTTTTTTTGTCTTTTTCTTTCCTGAGCAGAAGAGCCTTAGAGCCATGAAACTCCCGAAATAGGAATACCCTCATTATAGGTCAGTTAGTTGTACTGCACGTGGCATTAAGTGTTATCCCACTCTAATTTCATTACTACACTTGGAGAGGTCCAAAAAAATCACACTGGGATAATGTATTGTTTCTCTTTTACTGCTCTGTGAAATTTGACAAGTTTGCTTTGATAATTTTGTTGGACTATGTCTTTTGTAATAGTATTCCTTATTTGCAGGTCAATATATCACTAAATGCTGCTGCTGGACGGCTCAAGCAAACTAGGGAAGAGAGGGACCAATTTGATGAAGCAAACAATCAAATCATATTTAGCTTGAAAAAGAAGGTGCTGGTGTTTACTTTTTGTGGTTGATTCAGTCTTATTTGAATAATATTCTAAGAACTGTGCATTGCTGTCCTCCTCCCATGATACTTTTCATCAACTTGTGGCCTTTTGATTCTTTTCCATCCTATTTGTTGTTCAAGATGGTGCTTGTTGCATTTTGTTTCCAAATCAATTTAGGAGGATGACCTCTCAAAATCCGTCGCCTTATGTAATGCGGAATCCAATGTTGTCAAGATCTGGATCAGTTTCCTCGAGGACTCGTGGAAGCTCCAGTCCTCATACAATGAACAGAAGGACAAGAACACATGGTATGCCAGTTTTTTCTGTACGGTTTGGTGGTTCATTATTTGTTACTTGTCTTTTGTTGAACAATTGCACTGTGTAAAGTGTAAACTGCTCTGGATGAACTTGTGTGCTGACCTTGTTCTACATTTGTAATATGCTGGCCTTCTCAGTGACGAGCTAGAGAAATGTGTGAGTGATTTTCTAAAGTTGACAAAGCATCATCTTTCAGCATTCAAGGTAAGTGAAACTTGTTATTCATGTCTGCTAGAGGCATTCATGCAGTATGATATATCTCCGTTTTGCTCTGTTATAATTATTTTTTTCTTCTTTGTATTTATCAGGAAGTCCTAAGCCAATTAATTGACAGTATCAAAACATATGTTGATAACTTGGCTGACTTAAGCTCAAGGTATTTCTATTCTTCTTCCTCTTTTAGTCATGTACTTTGATGTCCAATTTGTTTGGGAGTTATGGTTTTTCCTTGCCTTGTAGGGAAGAGGAAAAAGAACATGGTGACGATGAAGCATCTGAGAGGACAAATCCGCGTAAATCCCTTGAAGAGGAATATCTAGAAACAGAAAAGAAGGTATACTCAGTCACCTTGCTTTAACCTGGTTTCATAGTTCTAGTTCATTCTCGCTTCTTTACATAACATGATTTGATATTTGAAGGAGAATCCAAAGTCAAATTGACATCTATGAGTCGCCATATGTATTATTTAACTAAAGAAATTCTTTAGTTTTATAGCTTCTGAAGTTGTTTGGCCTTCTCCCTTAGAAAAACTAGACCACACTGTCTGATGATATTTACAATATTTTCAGATTATAATTGCGTTCAGCATAGTTGATCATATAAAGAAGTTGTTTTATTCTGAGCAAGGGGCTAATTCAAGGTACCATCTAATTCTGATGTTCTCTATTTGGTGGATATTTTCAAGTTTACACCAACGTGATCTTACTCCTTGTGACTTCACATATTTATTCAGGAGAGATGACCCTGAGGTCAAGAGCTTAATTGAGGAGATTGAGAAAATGAGGGAATCGTTTGAATCTATAGAAAGGCCAACTCTAAGCATAGAATCTGAGCAAGCGAAGCCACTACCTGTTGAGGGATCCAGACTGAGCCCTTCACCTCTTCAGGCACCTGCTACCCCAAAAGCTGCACACGTCGACTCCCCAAAATCCCCCATGAAACCCGAGCAGCATTTTGATTCAGATGCGGAGCTTGCAACCCTGGGATCAGAGCTCGGGAAAGAGGACAAAGAGTACTCAGTTGAGGAGATTAGTGGGTGGGAGTTTGATGAGCTTGAAGAGGACCTCAAGAGCTGACGTCATGAATCGACCAACAGGACGCAATTCGATTCAGTTGCTTCACTGACATGTATTATTTCTGAGCCTTGCGTGGACAAGCAACACACTTGTTGATGTGTACATAGTGCTGTCTGATTGTACTGTTACACTATCAGTTTGTCACTGTTTTAGGATTTGCGGACTGAACTGGTGTAACCTGGGCAAGGCATTTGCTATTTGTTTGTTCTTGCCATTAATGTTTTATCTTACATGTATACTGAACACTGCTGTAACAGTTGTAAATGCACAAAATAAACTTTGGAATATTTGGCAGAGTTTGCTCTGTAGAACCTTTGGATTGTTCGGTTTGAGATTTACTACATCGAAAGCACGAGTCTATCGGGATAATGGAGTCTGTATAAGCACGTTTAGTTCTGTTGCGACAAAATTCACAAGCGGGGACCCGGTTAGTCTAGCCCTTTTACTGAATACGAGTCTACCACTCTACAAAATGAGGACGCTTGAGTCTTTTTTTTTTTGTAAGTGTTTAATTATGTAATTAGCTAGTGCACAGTTGACAGTTTATATGTTGCATTCAGCGAAATTCATGGTAATTCTGGAGAAATTTCAAACGGAAACATGTACTAGTAAGTTTAAGAAGTATATAAGCAGTTTTTTGAGATAAAAAAATAATAATCAGTTTGCACTTTGCAGTGTGGGTCGAGGTCCACCAATGCCACAACAGGCTCGCCACCTTGATCCGGAAATATTTTGTATCGCGCTTCTTCACCTAGGAACTGAAAAAGGGTGGCTTTGCAGAGAATTGTTTCTTTGCCTCACTTATGGGCTATACCAATTTTATTTTGTTAGTTATAATACTTTTCGGTGCAACAAGTTCAATTTAGTACTGAATCCAGGTTTGAGCTTGTGTTGTGAGATTGTAGCCGGCCAAGAAAGGGAACCTTTGCAAACATGCAATGAAGTCGGCAAATGTTTGCCATGACAGGGGATTGGCACTACCATCGTTGGCCCTGTTTCACTATTACAAGGCATTGGCAAATATTGTTCACTGCCCACCCAGTGATACTTTGATTAGTGCATTGGCTGTGGTAGTTCCTGTTTGAACAGTCAGTCAGTTAGATGCAGTACTTGGTGCCGCTAATGTCAGTTTTTCAATTAGGACAGTTTTCGGGGATCCACAATCAAATGGTAAGCAGCCAAGAGATTCTGAAATTGAGGAAGTCAATCCCAGCAGCCTGCTGCTGTTGAGGATGAAGTATCCATAGATCAGGAGATTTCTACTCGAAAAAAAGTCAGGGAACCCTTGTGATGACAGTGAAGATGTCTCCATACATACAGTTTGGCTCGCAAGAAAAATAAATCAAATAAAGCTCGTGAAAGTAAGATGTTTCCAGTTTCCACAGAAGAGGGCAGTCTAGCTCGTGAAAGTAAGAAGACAGAAGAAGATACGATAAAGAGGTTTCCAAAGGTCAGGACATTACAGATCGTGAGAAAGAGAAAAGAAAGTCTGAAACCTGCCAACAACCAATGGACTATATAGTTCTTCAATCAAGGTTCGATTAGCTTGAGGCAATTGGGACATGACTTTTTTCGAGTATTAGGTCACTTTCTTTTTCTTTTTCTTCACCTGGAATGCCTTGAAGCTTGTAAATTCGAGCTACTGAACCGTCTGAACGTATGGATCAGATAGGATGATTCAACTATTGAATTTTCCTTTAGAGTTCAAGGGCAAAAGACCCTGGCCTATCATTAACATAAAAGACCATGATCATCCCCGTTTACAGCACAGTATTTAACATCCCCAGACCTCGCCCACACCAGAGCAGGATCAAACCAAAATTTGAAAACAAACCAACAGGAAGCAGGACAAATAAAACTAAAGTTCCAGTAGACTTTCAGGTTGACTTTACTAGCAGCCGCGTCTGTTTACAAAGTATGGAAGGCAGCATAAATCGTCTCTATGAACAAGGAGATCGCATATGTTATGCAGAGCACAACAATCATAAGTTACCGTCTAAATGTCGGTACAAAACTGAAAACATAATGACCTCGGGAATATCTTGTAAATAAAAGCAATATTATAACATAATCAATAGCTAATTCATAAGTTTGCGGTGTGATTCATGTAATTTAGCTCAACAGACATCACCTGTTACAAAAATCAATATCCAGCCAACAGTCGCAACAGGTTGACCTCAATTAATTTTCAGTGGTTTCAAAACTTGTGAAGGGAAAATTCAAGGGAAAAAAAAAAAAACAAAGTAGAATTGTCTGAAACCACACTGAAACTGATTTTGACCTCGACACACAATACATGTTCTACTGTAATGAGTAAGATTTTTCATACAGCTCCAGGTTACATGAACTCACAAGAATCCCCTACATATACTGTTGCTTTTTGTTTGGGAAAAAACAACAGGAGGTTATGTTACTTTCCCTCGGATGGATAACGATCTGACTGTTAATTTCCAAGGAAGAACAAGCAAGCAACTGGAGTCAATTCAAAGGTTTCAGCAAGAAGCTGACATGAGTCAATTCAAAGGTTTCAGCAAGAAGCTGACAGCTCCTGACACAGGACATGTTTGAATCCCGCATGAAAAAAGAACATATGCCATAAGTTGTCATGAAAGCACAAGCTGAATATTGATTGATGCAAAGAAACCAATTGACTATAGATAACTGTTAATAGTCTTTCTCAGGGTTCATGAAATGTAGAAATAAGCAAATAGCTGTCCCAGCATTAGGTTGGTCCAACATCATAGCACTTCTCTTGGAGAGAAGTAACTTTTGGACCTGACAGCCAGTATATAATTCTTCCAGGCAGATTAGGTTGGATCACTGTTCCTTGTGAATGCCTCTAGCAACACTACAACTGATGTTTTATTAGCAAGATAAGATGTGGCACGCCCACATGACAATTAATTGCACATATTATATTGTTAAACTATACAAGTTTCTTTGACGCTCCAGCATATCTGTCTGTAGCACAAATAAGACTTTTGGTTCAAATTGTTTTATGTAACGGTAATGCTTGGAGAACGGATGTTCGACGTGGCGAACGGCGCGTCGAGCCGCTGTTGGGCCGAGTGGGCGGCGGCCCGCGTGGCCACCAACTCCCCCCAAAACCCGTCCCCCTCATCCCCCTCGTCATTTCCGCCCGCCCGCTCCCACTTTCTCACGCTCGCGTCCCCCACCTCCAGCTTCATCGTCGTCGCCGCGTCGCCGACGCCGGCGCGCGCCACCGTGCTACACCCATGGTCCTCCTCGCGCTTTCGCTCCCCTCCTCCTCCTTTCCCTCCGCCACACTACTAGGCTCCTCCTCCTTTTTACCTCGCCGCTAGGGTTTGCTTTCCCGTCGCGTCCGGCCATGGCGGTGGGGACGGATCCGCCGCGGGCGGTCGCGAATCCGCCGGATCCGACGGGCGGCGGACGCGGATCCGCCGGATCCGGCGGCGGACACGGATCGCCGGATCCGGCGGAGGCGGCCACGGATCCAAAGACCATCACCTCCTCCCCCCCTCCCCGCCCGATCCGCCGGTGCCGTGCCCGATTTGCGCGCCGCCCATGGTGGCGTCGCCGGACGCGGGTGTGGGTGGCCGCGGATCCACTTTCTCCTCCTCCTCCGCTCCTCTTCCTCTTCTATGCCCTCAAAGCACCTCCCCGCGACCCAAAGACGCCCCCATGCCGCTTCTCGCGCCGGCCATGCCATGGCGGCGTCGCCGGACGCGGGCGCGGGTGACCGCGGATCCACCGCATCCGCCGAGGTGGCGGCGGCGGATGCTCGGTAGGTCTCCCCGCACCTCCTCTATCCTCCTCCTCTCTCTTTCTTCCTCTCTCCTCTACTTCTCCTCCGACGACGATGATGATGTTGCAATTAGTCATGGTGCCGCTTGGCAATGTATGATGCTTCGCTGTTTCAAAAGCCCGATGTTGCGTGAAGGATTTTTTTCATCATCCTTTTTTTGAGATGTTGCGGCAAGTGCTATCCTAATGTTGCATTGAGTTCAATTTGTGTTGGCAACGAGATGATGATGAATGTTTCAAAAACAGCCTCGATGTTTTGCTAGAACAAATTCTTTCTATAGATGTTACAAAGCATTGGATTTTGTAATGTTGCAATGGGCTTTGATTTTTGTTGCAAAACAGATGATGAGGACTTCTTTTTAAAAATAAGTCCGATGTTTGCGTACGCCACTTCGTTATGTTTCAAATGAGCTTCGGGTTATTGTGGCAACAGATGATGCGTGGTGTTTCAAATTGGCTGATGTTGCTTTGGCAACAGATGATGCACGGTGTTTCAAATCGGCTGATGTTTTTGCTAGAACAAATTCTTTTTCTAGATGTTGCAGCAAAGTGGATTTTGTAATGTTGCAATAGGCTTTGATTTTTGTGGCAAACATATGATGAGGACTTTTTCAAAATAAGTCGATGTTTGCATACGCCCGCCGTTATGTTTCAGTGAGCTTCAGCTTTTTGTGACAACAAATGATGCGCGGTGTTTCGTGAACATTTTTATGTGTTTCATTAACATATGCCTCAAGTGTTTCATATGTTGTTGAACTAGGGTTTCAACATGATGGATGGATGTCGCGCGCCACCGTGCTATTGTTTCGTCGTATGATTCCGGCGAGGTTTTAGGATGTAGTTTTGCCGTCGAAGGCAGGCAAGTGCGTGGTGGGTGAGCTGGTGGCGGAGGCCCCGCAGAGAGGGGGCGGGGGAGAAGAGGCATGCATGCGCGCGTGTGCGAGCGAGGTGGCTAGGCGGAGTGGCTCCGGGGCGTCGGGGGCGGCCGATGCGGGAAGATGGGCCGGGCTCGCTAGCGATGGCGTTCTATCATAGAACGTTCGATCGCTAGCAGCGCCCTTTATGTAACCAGAAAGCTTCAATTTGAAACCATTCCATACATGCAACATTAGCGAAATATGGACGATAATTTTTATTTGATTGACATAAATAAACACACAACCAAGCAAACTACACTCACAGTAAATAAATGCTGATTAATACGGCCACAAAAAAAATGCTAATCATAAAAATTATCACCAAAGATCAAAATTGTTCAACTTGTGCAAAAGATTCATTAATATTAAGTAGCATCCATAAAGGTACACTACATAATTGTCTCAACAGGCTTGTAGTGCTAATTATAACAAAAGCATGAAAAGGCATACATCCAAGCACCAGCACTTATTAAGAAGGCATACATCAAAAGCCTCAGCAAGCTTGCAGTCCTAATTAAGAAGGCATATCCAAGCACAAGGAGAACATTTCACCTGAGTCAACTGGATTGTAAGTTGTAACCAACCCGCTAGCTCTCATACTTAGAATACACACTCTCAGTGCTTATTTGTGAGAGCCGGTGATTCTAAGAAGTAGGGAACGTAGCGAGCAAAATCGCCTGGGAATTTGTAATCTTGGAAAGTGGCAAGAACACTGGCTTCATTACGGTCCATGTCGTATGCTATCAGCTGACGGGTCAACTTATTTAAAAAGAAAAGCACATTAGAATCTTGATGAATGTCAACCACTTCATACTGTGGTTTGACTCCTGTTTTCCCAAAGACATCCAAGGTGTTCGCAGTCCTCTTCACCACCCATTCCTGTGTATCATAATCCTGAAGAACCCAGGTGGATAGCTTGTCATTATTTTCATCAGCAGACTATCTAGTCACGCAATGCAGGCACCCTTGGGATTGACCTAAATAAGGCATATTGTTGTCCCTTTGGCTCCCATCCATCACACCTGGCACAGTGATTCTCCTCCTTTCCTTCCCTTGTACATCCACCACAAGTATGTACTGTACCGAGCCCCAAACCAGCAAATGCAGGAAGCCATTAACAAAGGCACAATGATAATCAAGAACCCCTATCTTAAACTGATCATTCCAGCCTTCCAATTCCACCTGCCCCTGCTCATCTCGTTCACCAATCTGGTTTCCACTCCATGTCCCAGTCTTAGACGAGTAAACACACCACGACGGCACATCCTCGTCAACCATCTGCAGCTGCACCTGGACCAGGTGGAAGTGAGGCGACACCGCCGGATCAAACGCCAGATAGGCCTGGCTCAACACGTCGCGCGAGCCGCAGGCGGGCACGGCCAGCCACCGCTTCGTGGTCGGGTTGCACACCACGTAGGCGCCCGCGGACAGGTCGGACGGCTCCAGACGGTGCCCGAAGAGGACGAGGCCGTTGCAGGAGTCCAAGAATAAGAGGTTCTTGATCCCAGTGGTTTCCGTCAGGAAGGAGAAGGACGGGTCGACGTCCAGAGGTAGGGATCTTGGTCTCGCTGCTGCCAGGTCGATGAAGCTGAAGCTCGTGCGGTCGTCGTCGTGCGAGGTCTGGACGAAGAGTCCGTGCATGGGTTGGGGTAGCAGCTTGTTGCGGAGGGCGGGGCGGGCGGCGATGAGGTCGCGCCAGCGCTTGGAGACGCACTTGAAGCGGGACAGGGATTTGGCGGGGACGCGGGAGAGGATCTCCACCAGCGGGTCGTCGGGGAGGCCGCCGGACGCCGCACCGGCGCTCGTCTTGGAGCAGCCCTCCATGCTTCCCTCCGAAAGCGAATCTCTGTGAAAAGCCGAGAGCGAGCGCGATGGAGGTGTGAGGGGGTGCGAGGGGGGAAATCCGACAAATGCAGCAATGTGGAGGCCAAAGGGCTCACCAAACACCGGAGATGGCCGTGTTCGACGACGGCGGCGGCGGCGCGGAGCCTGTGTTCGACGGCGGCGGCGCGGGTGCTGTGCGGAGGATCTATATCTTCTATATAGATATAGACAAACCCCACTAGCTAATTTCTAGGCCTAGCGAATTAGCAAATGGGCCGCAAAGTTTGACCCAGCTCGTCTCTGTTCATCGTCCTTTTCTGCACCGGTGCAAAATCATGTGTACAGCATTGCAAGGTGAAAGGTAAACCTTAATTCGCCAAGGAGCTGGAATCATCTTCTTCTCACGATCACGAATCATGCATCGGTGCAAAACCATGTGTCATACTGTCATGTCAATCAAGGGTCTGACCGTCTGAGTGTTGCTTCTGATAACTTCAACAGCTCTTCGGTGCAACGCAGAATCCACACCATACAAACAAACATTATCATACATTGCTCAGAATTTCTTTTTATCATCAAGGACTCGGTTCAAAATCTGTTAAATTTCATGCGTGCGTTTAAACAACAATATGGAAAAAAAACTAGTACATTATTATTGATTTGACACTGTGAATTACTGAATTTGTAATGTGCCACATGCTCTCACATTGTGAAGACCCGCTTAGCCTAGCCGTTTTACTGACCACGAGCCTACCACTCTACAAAAAAGGACGGCTAAATTAGCTGGTGCGCAGTTTATATGTTGCATTCAGGGAAATTCATGGTACTTCTGGAGAAATTTCAAACGGGTAGTGTCCTTTTCGAAAAAAAAGGTAATGTTAGCCCGATTTTGGGTTTTCCGCTACTAGTATTGTTTTTTTTATGAAACAACTACCAGTATTGTTTTAGACGTATAATAAGCAGTTCTTCTAAAAATTATTAAAAAATAAAGTAAGCACTTTGCAGTGTGGGTCCGAGGCCCAGCAATGCGACAACAGGATAGCCATTGAAAAAAAAGGAATAAAAACAAAAGAATCGACCACAGTGGGAGTCGAACCCACGACCTTCTGATCCGAAGTCAGACGCGCTAATCCACTGCGCTATGCGGTCTTGCGTGTCTATTGTTTATGGAGAACATAAATGTCATGAAATCCTAAAAGTAAAGGCTCTGCAAATTTCATTTAAACTATTCTACTGGCAGGTCCTGACGTGTCGAGTAGTGCCAAAACGAACTTCAAGGGTGTTTGATCCGATTTATATGCCGAACCAAAATTGAACCGATAAAAAACCAACGGAAAACTTGATTTGAATCCTAGCAATTCAGATGAATAAAAATTTTGGTGGAAGGAGGCAGATGAACGTCGTGTACACCGAGCTATGTCCGTCCAAGAAGAGGACTTGTTTTTTTATGTTGGATTTAGCACTGGCACGTACTAACTGTTAGCCGCGCTGCCAAATGCGTGTATCTGTTCAAAGCAGCAGCACTAGGGCCGGCCTAAACACCCAGGCAAACCTCAGCGTGACGTCTGTCAGCTATCTGCCGCCCCACTCATGATGTTTTAGCTTGATACCCCCCCCCCCTCTATTGTAAGTTATTTTCGCTTTTATCCTAAGTAAAATTTCTATATAAAAATACACAAACATTTACAACATGCAATATATTCGACAATGCATTTTTTTGCTACCGTAAATGTTACTGTACATCTATGTAAATTTGGTTCATAGTTAGAGCCAAAACACCTTACAAATGGAAACTGAGGAAGTACTTAATACTCTACATCGTTCTAAATTATAGGACATTATACCTAATAATGCTTTGTCCGTAGTAAAATTATAGATTATTTTAATTTTGCTCCAAGTCAATCTTTTTTTTTTATTTTTTGACAAAGTTTATAGAAAATACACCAACATCTATAACATCAAATTCTCCATGAACTTTGTTATAATAACGCATTTATTAGTTTTTAAAAAATAACGCATTTATTTAAACTTGTATTACTATCTAATAATTTAGATCAAAGTTAGAAAGCTTGATTTAGTGTAAATAATATAAAGTGAATTGCAATTTGAAATGGAGATGTCAGATCATTACGAGTGTTGTATGTATTAACTTGTTCCCTAATAGTACTTTCATTTATCTTGGGCACTTTCCATAGCATAATCTCCCATTTTTCTCCGATAAATGAAAAATTATCTTGGTTAGTTGAATACAAATTTGTGAGGGTGTCTTGGTTAGTTAGTTATCTTATCCCCAAAGTGGCCAAGTGTACTTAAAAAACAGAGAGAATGTTTGGTTTCTGCCCATAATTTGCCACCAAATAACATTAGGTAAGTGTGACAAGTTATAAATAAAAAAAGTATAACTAGAAAGATCAAAAGTCGCGTTTTGCCATATATTTAAGAGAATCGTACTAAGTTTATATATTGTATTAAACGTAGAGCTCAAAAGAATTTTATTTATAAATATAGCTAAGTGTGACATTAATATGTTATATCTTTTTTTTCGTGAGGACGGAAAGCTTTATATAGAGCCAAATAATGGACATCGTGCACGCGGCACGCTGAGCAATTTCTAGGTTGAATATTTTTCATTGCCGTACGAAAATGCATTCAACCAAAAAAAAAAAAATCTGGATGGCCCACCACCGCGGCCGCTCTCCCCGCACGCCTGCATAGGCGGCGGCCGTTGGCGTACGAGTCACCGCGCTCCCTCTCCGTCTTCATCCCAGGCATTTCCGTGGATTGGGAGGAGAAGTGGATAGATGAGATCAGAGATTTTCGAGAGCCCCACGACTCACGTCCGCTGCGCCAAATCCTGCCGTTGAGATTCTCCCACAAATCCCCGCCCGCGGTCAGGTATTCATTCATTCCTCAATCCCCAATGACCCTTCCCAAACCACCCGGTTAAGTATTTGTAAGTAGAAATCCAGTCAACTTGAACTGCCTTTTCATTTCTCTAACTAATGCATTGGTTAGGGATGGGCTTCTTATTTATGTATAGGATTCCACGGCCACGATTCAGATTGATTGGCCCATCTTGAACAGAATGGTGCTTCCCAGCTCGATAAAAACTGTGGCAGCAAACTCTGCTTTCAGACAAAGGACAATGTCACAGGCTGAACAATCATATAAGAGTTTTGTTTGTACGCCCTCGGTCTTAGTATGTAGTGGATTTTTGGCTGTCCTAAATTGAATCATGCTAAGATTGACGAAATTTTGTAAACAAACAATAATATTTACAAATGTCAAATGAGCTTCATTAGATGCATTATGAAAGGTATCTTCATAATTTAGCTCCTTAATGCGGTTGATGTTGTTGCCAATGGATGAGGTAGGTAGCACTCACATGCACACTATCTGTACTGCTTGCTAATACATTTCGTCTATTGTTTCTGAAATGTGAGAAAACTTTACCATTCCATAGCGGAATTGATGAAAAAAAGCCCTTAGGCAATAAAGCTTAGGAGGATTCATGGACCTCTGTTCATCAGATAAAAGGAAAAAAGTATCCAGTGCAAAGTTACCTGGTTGAGCTGTAGATTGCAGTAGACTGAAGATACTTAGAATAGACTGTACTCATGTGGAGGTGCAGAGTTGGAGTGACGAACTGTCTTATTCTATTTTACAGAGTGGTAATGCATAGAAAATTGCTCACCATGGCTGTTTCCATGATAATTTTTTGATGTTTTTTATTTTTTTAACATACAGTCACCATGGCCTCCTATTCCACTTGCCATTGCTGGTCCTGCCTCTCCATCGTGGAGACCACGACTCAATTGAAATCGATGAGATCACCAAGTACCAACAAAGAGGAAGTGTTTCGTTTTGCTGCTCGTCTTTGTTCACATATTAATGTCAAGATGAGGCACTTTGTCTCATCCAAGTCCTTCCAATATGCTGATTTCAAGTGGAACAAGAGCAGGGGAATTGCATGGAGAAAACAATTGGTTCATTCCCTTTTCTGCAGATACTAAAGTTTTTTCTTGATGTATAATATGTGTGCTTTTGTTTCTGCAGGTCTTATGCTTGAGTTTGATTTATTACTTGAGGAAGTGCCGATATGTGATCGCTGCATGTGTTTGCACATTTCAAATGGATTGGTAGGTGGCTGTGCTCCTTTGCACTGCTGTAGACTGTTATATAAGTTAACTTTTTATTGCTGTAGGTTGATGGTTACAAAAGATATGTCATAGAACAGATCACCTGACACTCAGTTCCACGCTGGGTTTTGATCGAAAAGGATGAAAATTTTGTTGGTGAGGTCAGTGAGTTGCCCTGTTTCACTTTTTTCTCGAACACGCAGGAGAGCTGCATATCATTGTATTAATAGAAGAAAAGGAGTCATACATAGAACAATCCCCCCCCCCCACACACACACACACGACTACAAAGACACTGGATCACTTGGTTCTGTATATACTCATCCTATGAGCGGATGAAAGCAAGGTTTTGTAGCTGAGTAACACCTTGCAGGACTGTGATGGCTTTGTGCTCGTTGAATCAACGGCGGACAAGATGTCAGATAAGAATGTTCTCCCCAACCCCAACAACCCAATCCTCAGGCTCTTCAATGCTGTCGACCACCAAGTCAACCTTTGGAGGTGCAGTGAATTTCTCTTCTACTGCTTCCCATGTAATTATCACTGGGTAGTCTCATTGGCTGAAGATGATCTGTGCTTGTTATAGTGACTCTGATAGGAATCTACATATCCACTGCTTGTAGCTAAATAATCAGATTGAAACTATCCTTCTACAAGAATTATTCTTGGATCTGAATAACTGTCTCAACATTGATCAAGGCATGCAGATAGCTAAATAATGAACTTATTTATTAGCTTCTCCCCAGCAAACAATGGGAGATACTATGCGAGCGACTAAATTTAGGCCAACATTCAGCTGAAAATAATTTGTATACTTTCTGGAGAGCAAATGTTGGCTTGACAATCAGAAGACGCAAACAGACTGTCATCTCCTTTAAACTCTGCTTCAAGTACCTAGGCCACAACAGCTACTCAGGTAATTTGAAGCAACTGATGCCTACAATTACAGGTAACTAAACCATATATCACACACAAGTTCTTCTTTGAGTCGCAGAACTCAGTCAAAGCATACTTTATAATATAGCACACATTACATAGAGCAAATTTGTGGACAAATACCACACTTATTACATGAAACTGTATAGGTGTTCGATACATAGGAGAGCTACACAAAACAAATCCAAGCATAGACAACCATTTATGCTCGATCAGAGCAAGCACATGGATACATTCAGTCGAAATTTATGCAGAACACAAACACAGTTCATTTATAGTAGAAATAAATTGACAGAAACAGATGACAATCCACACTAGCACACGCAAACCACAACTTGAGATCAAATCAGAGGCTCTTCCGTCATCAAACCTGTTACTTCCAGCATAAAGAGAATCTTCCAGCATCTTCATCATACTCTTGGTCATCTCCTTTTACTTGGTCTTGAGTTTCTGGTTTATTATGTTTAATATTAGGTTTGTTTTTGTGTTTCTTGATGGCTTCTTCCACCTCTTTTGGGACAACTTCACCATTGAATTCGAGCTCCTTCAACCTGGGAAGGTTTTCGATGCCAAAGAGAGATGTGGGAGATGACCAGACGATCTTCTCAAGCCTCGGAGCAGATCCAGTGGTGAAGACTATCTCGGTGATGGTAGAGCAGTCAACAACAAGAAGGTTGAGCCATATGAACTCATCTTTGTTAAAGGTAATCTGGTTCTGTGTTCCATCAAAAGACTTGTCCGAGAGCACTAGGCAGCGCAAGCTTCGTTTGTTGGTGAGTATTTGTAAAGCATCTTGCTTCAGCAGTGTACCACAAAGAGTCACCTTGGCTATTTCTTTGGCTTTGTCAAATGATGATAGCCCTCCACAAAGTCTGCTGTTCAACTCGACCTCTTCCAATTTTGGAAGCATGTCAGCTCCAGAGATTGAACCTGTGCTGGTGAAAGACAAAACTATTTTCTCGAGCTGGGCTGCTCCACCCTCAAAAGTGATTTTAGTCAAGTTCGAGCCCTCGACAAGAAGGTATTTGAGAGATCTGAATTCATCATCCTTGAAGGTGAGCATGGGATCGGTGCATGCAATGTGTTTGAGCCTGACACACCGTAGCCTGGGAAGCTTAGCAAGCACGTCCAGATCATCTTGCTTTAGTAGAGTGTTACTTAGAGTTACCTTGGCAAGTTGGTTGTTATCACCTCTTATGAACAATGGAAGAAGATGGCCCTGCAGTGTAGTTCCACTGATGCTTAGGCTCTCAAGAATCTTGGGATGGTTTGATAAGCAAGAGACAATATCCCTTGGTAACTCTACAGTGGAAGGAGTACCCCCATGTGGTGTGGCTACAGGAGTGATTGACAGAGAACAGAGGCATTCATGTAAGCGAGAGCAAATATCCTCTTGTAACTCTACAGTGGAAGGAGTACCTCCATGTGGTGTGGCTACATGAAGAGTGATTGACAGAGAACGGAGGCATTCATGTAGGTCACTGATTGTTCGAAGCAAATAGCCGAGTTGACTACCCTTATCTTCGATAACCACACCTAGCTTCCTCAGCTGCCATAGCTTTCCAATATCTTTCAAATCATCCCTGTGCTTGGCCTTCACGTTGGATAGTATCTCTATGTTTACCATTTTGCCAATCCTGTGAGGGACCTGAACACTAGTGGCAAAATTGCCTTGAGTTGGATTAATGCTACCAGCAAGCAGACGCTTCAGCTTCAAGAGCAGAATATTTGTTGTTGCATCCTCGGGCACCTTGGTCTGTCGGATATCCAATATCTCTAGTTCACGGAGGTAGTTGATTTCATTGGGTAGATAGGTAATATCTGTTCCCCTTAGGCTCAGATACTTGAGCAGTAACATCTTGCTGCATATGTCCTTGAGGTACCGCTGGTTCCCACCAAAGCATGCATTGACAATCTTCTAGATCTAGCACCTTGAGCAGGGATACTCGAGATGATTTAGAGAGGCCTCGGAAGAAATTGTTAATTGTATCAGAGCTGCGGAGTTGGAGATCATTGAAAATGGAGAAGTGACGAGCCAAGTGATGTGACAGGGCTATCTCCATGATGTGTTGTTTTCTGGCAATACTTGTAATGAATGCATGAACTAGATCACTTACCACACAGCTTTTGATCTTTCCTGTGTCATCAATATCAGCAGGATAAACAAACCATCGGTGGATGAATGCGTCAAAACATCGGTTTGCATGAAGCACAGAACTCTGCCAATCTTCTTTCAATGTCAGCCCTTCTGCAACCCACCGTCCGATTAAGGTTGACCTCCTGATCTTTTTTTCTTTGGGAAAGATAGCTAGATACAACAAGCAGGACTTGTATTCTTTAGGAAGATCATTGTAGGAGTACATGAACATCTTCTTAGCTAGGATGCTGAATGATTTTGCCGAATCCTGCAGGGTCTTGTGCAGCCTCTTTAACTCTTCATTGCTCCTCTTGGGGTTAGCGTACAAAGCATGAGAGAAAATCTTCATGCAGAACTCATGTGGTTGACACTCTTCCAAAATGTCACGAAGAACTTTGGGGTTAGGGCTGTCTTCATTCTTCTGCCGGCTAGTAATAAGCTCGAGCACCTTATCATGGTAGAGGCCAACAAGAGAATAATCTATAGGTTCTATAGGTTCTCGAGTTTTATAGTAATATCCTTTAGCTTTCTCAGTGCTCTTTGCTGTGGTCAGGATCACTACATCTGCACTGCACTTTAAAAGGTTCAAAGCCTGCCTGATCTCCCTGGTTCCATTCATCATCTCATCAACTTTGAGGATAATCAAGGGATAATCCTCCCATTTCAGGGTATGCTTAATCTTGTCCACAATGCTCTTGATCTTTATTTTTTCTTTAAGTTGCTTCTTGATTTTTTCAATCTTTTGCACAAATTCTTCAACAAAGTGTTCCTTTTGTTTCTGACGCTCGACACCGGCTGGTTCACCTGATGCTTGGATTTTGTCTGGTTTGCCTTCCTGTAGCTCTCTTAATACCTCTTCTTTAGCCTCACGGATCATTTGTTTGATTTGTTCGTTGTCCATAGTAGCCGTCATGGTATTTGTAGCCTGCTTGGCTTCTGAGTTGTCTTGTTGCTGGTCCTGAAGTGGATTGTTGCTGTTGGTCTTGGGGAACACCTCCCGTAGGATTTGTGCATATTGATCTTTATAAAGATGAATTGAGTTCTTATTGTCGTCGTCGTCGTCATCATCCTCGTCATCATCTTTCTTATCGTCATCGTTCTGCTCCTCCTTTTTGTTCATGTCTTCTCTTCTCTCCATCTCCATGTTCAGCTTTTCCTCCTGCTCCTCCTCGTCTTCTTCTTTCGTCTCCTTATCCAGCTCCTCCTCGTCCTCGTCCTTCTCGTCTCCTTTTTTCGTCTCCTTATTCAGCTCCTGCTGCTGCTGGTGGTTCCCCTCCTCCCGCTCTTCTCCTTGTTCTTCTTGCTTGTCTATTTCTTCCTTTTCTCCAACTTCCTTTTGCTCGTTATTTGGCTCCCTGTCCTTTTCATCTATTTCAATATGATACTTTAGCTTCTTGGCTATTTTCAAGATGACGGTGTCATCCCAAGAGGGTAAATTATACATCTCTGCTTTGTTCTTCAGTTGGTCTTGTTGACGCACATCAACAATAGTAGATTGGTGTAGCATTAGAAGGAGTACGTCTAGGTCCAATTGATCCATATCCCATTTCAGCTTTTGTCCCGATCTAGCTGAAGCGGCTGCTGCTGGTCACCCTTGCCCTCACTCTCTTCTTGTTGAACTTGAATATCATTATTCTTGATCTTGTCAAGCTTTTTGTGAATCTTCATCGCTTTGGCATCCTCTTTGATTTTGTCAAGCTTTTCGTAAATCTTCATCCATTTGATATCCTCTTTGATTGCATGAAGCTCTTTTTTTTTTGTCAAAGTAAATAAAAAGCTTTCTGTGATGATCTTGCCAAGAATCAAGCTTTGCCTCCTCCCATTCGCCTTGATCCGTGCCCTGCTTCTGGTTCTGGGATGTGGATTTCCTGAGCTCCCGCAGGATGTAGTAGAGAACCTCCTTGGGCCGTAGCGGAAGCCATTGGAGGTGCACCGCCGAGATGTTCACAAAGATTTTGTGACTGTACTCAACCTGGTCGACGATGGACAAAGTATGAAGTGCAAGAGTAAGGGCTTCCTGATATGTATCAGGTGTCAGTGCCATAAGAGCGACCAAAAACGTCTGGTCGGGGCCTGTAGGAATTTCGCGGGACCATTCCAAGAGCTTGGCCTTCACGTGGTTATCCAGAGTGGGCTCACAGAAGGCTCTTCGACCCGAATGAGGGATCGCCGTGGCCACCACAAGTTGATCCTCTCCTTCATCGTCTTCAGCTGCATAGGCATAGGCATATGCATAGTCATAGCCACCAGCCACAGCAGAAGCACAAGTTGCTGACGAAGAAGGCATTTGCCCAGCCGCAGGAGATGGCAAACCACCCACGCGCGCTGACTTTGCTGGGGCCTCCACGGCATACCTCAAGCGTCTATCGGCGATGTCGCGCGCGCGGCCCTTGAGCTGGCATAGCTCGATGGCCGTGCGGTGCTGCGCGACCAGCTTGTGCAGGAACCAGGGAACCCAGCCGAGGTAGCGCCGGAGTCCGCCCCAGGCGACGTGGATATCCGGGTCGCAACGGTAAAGGTAGAGGTCGATGCAGTAGTTGCATTCCTGGGCGAACAGCCGGACCTGGTTCATCCAGGTTTGAACCTGGCCGTCGTGCTCGCCGCCGGGGGGCGCACTCCAGGCTAGGTACTCCAGGAAGCTGTTCATGCTCTCCATCTCCTCCTTTATGAACTGCAGGTCACCCCGGACGCCCCGAAGAAGCCGCGTCTCGTCGCGGATGACCTCTAGCAGTGAGCTCACGGCGCCTCCCGCGAGCTGAGCCATGGCTCCGCCCCTCTTCTGCCACCGGCCGGGTGGTGTGCTCTCGGCTGAACTTGGTGTGGGTGTGTGGGTGGCCTCCCAGTATGTGGGTGTCTATGTGAGATGTGAGCTGGGTCTGGCTGGGTTATGGCGACTGGCAGCGCACACACATTCTTCCAACAGCTTTTGTTTGTTTTGTGCCCCCTCACTAGTTATTTTCTCGAGTGGTGGTCAAGGTAAGCATTGTCTGGTGGTCACTCACGACTAATATAGACTAATTATTGTTCAAAGGTTTTAAAGTTTGAATGTTGATATGCGTGTTTGCGTCCTATAAAAGAGAAACATAAGCAGTATTTCCTCATTTGAAACTGTTAGAATTCCAAAATTTTAATTTTTAGTTCTTATATTTTGAAATTTGTAATTTGATAAAACTTGAATGGAGACATGGTCTATAACAAAGTTGTAGGTCTCAATACGATCTACAACTTTATAGTTGACATGTTTTAAATTTGAAGCCGTTTAGAGTCCCAAATTTGTGCTTTAAATTATGAGATTTTTTGAGAGAGAAAAAGAAACTTCAGAATATGTTGACATGCATGTCAATCTACCATTTGTATTTGAAAAGTTTTTTATTAAAAGTTATTTAGAGTTTCAAGTATTTTTAGGTTCTTAAATTTTGAGATCCACCAAAGTTTTAGTGTTCGAAAAGAACTAAGACAAGAACTAAAACTTTGTAATTTAAACAATTTTTATTCAAGATCATTTAGCGACCGGATTGGTCAATTCAAAGTTTTTAAATGGTAATACAAAAGGATAGCATCTGGTACTCGCTAATGAGGGAATATGAAGTGCATAGTAAACGCGTGAGACAAGAGCCTTCTTAAAATGTCCATATGTATTACTAATAGATTCAGGCGATGGGCATACCCCCCTCTTTAAAAATGCAAGAACTAGTCTTGGCACGGTGCGTAAAACCAAAAACTCAAATTTGTTCCCTCTAATTAAATTATATAAGTTGTTTGAATTTTTTGGGTATATTACTTTTATTTTGCATCTAAATATAAATAAATAATAAAAATATCTAGAAAAGAAAGAAAGACTTAAAATTTGGAATGGAATGAGTGTATTCTACGAAGAATTTTAACTCAAAACTACAAAAGCTATACGTTAGATCCAAACAAAATGCTCCATTAACTCTTTTGGATCCATCC
Organism: Themeda triandra; assembly: GCA_018135685.1. Classification (NCBI taxonomy): domain Eukaryota; kingdom Viridiplantae; phylum Streptophyta; class Magnoliopsida; order Poales; family Poaceae; genus Themeda; species Themeda triandra. Next base: position 69,166 of record JAENPR010000463.1, read on the forward strand.
AAAAAATATGAGATTATTAGTGATACCAAGATCATTTTGGATTTACAAAAAAAAGAACTTAAAAAACTAAAGTACAGCATTTTAGAAAGGATGTAGTTTCAAATCAAAGATAAAAAAAACCTATAACACTAGTTCGAAGCAAAAATGACGTATTCTTAATTTTTAGTATCTATGTAGAAAGTTTGCAAGAATTTTAGCTGTCACCAGGTCTTTTATTTTGTTGAGGCATTTTGAAGTTACACAAGCCTAGGATAGTGTGACTCACTCACCGGAGTCATATGAATGAAGTGGTTCAATCGCCACTATCCGTGGAGTCCTTCATATCGCGAGTAACCTATCTACTTTATCACGTGAACACGCTAACGAATCGAACCCCACAAAAATTCTGAAGGCGAAGGGCTCAATAATGCAACCCAAAGCCGTAGTGGGGAATCTCCGGAGGAATAGGACTCGATTCGCTTTTGTATTCTTGGCCCAATCTAGTCGGATATAGGTGCGATGTACTTTTTTTTTAAGACTCCTTATAGAATCTAAAAATAATGCAATTCCTTATTTCGCATCGAAAGACCTGCTAGCGCTAGGACGTCCTACCTCAGGACGCTCCTCCCGCGCGGCCCAGCTCGGCCCACCACACAAACACACACCCGCCAAAAAGAAAACCAAACCCCTCTCAGTCCCTCCCCGCACATCGCACAGGTCCCCCGCCCTCCCCCGCACATAGCACAGGCCCCGCCTCGCCGCAACATCCACCCGCCAGTGAGCCTTGTCTTGCCTCCAACAATCACCCGTCCTGGAAAAAAGGGAAAAAAAGTTAAACAAATTAAAAACACATGAACTGAAGTATGGAAATCGAAACAACAGATTCGACGACATTGAAACAAAAAATCAACATCGTTAGAAACAACATGACAACTGAAAATGAAACAACAACAAAAAAAAACTCAAAAGTATTTTTAAAACAAAAAAGGTGGTGCTATTGAAACAAGCAGGTACAACAAACTAAAACAAATGAAAATTGGGTTTGAAACAAAAGTAAAAAGCGAAAGCAATTTGAAACCAAAACCAAGACAAATGAAACAAACACCTAATGAAACAAGTACAAACGCGGAAATGAAACAAAAGAGAGGGAACTAGTGAAACAAAGGGGAAAATAAAAAAATCGGGACGCGAAACCACTTTTGCAGCTTTTCCGCAACAAAGGGGAGAAACCGGGTGAAACAAACTGGACGAAGCTATTTCAAACACCCATCTAACTACAGATAGAAAACTACTATTGAATCAACCACAAACAATGTAGTGAAATAACCAAACAAAAAATGTGAAACAAACTCACTGGACGTAGTGAAACAAACTGGATAGTTAAAATGAAACAAACAGAAAAAAACCGTTTTAAAAAAAAGAACCAACAAGAACAAAACTACTAAACCTAAACGAAAAACCCGTTGAAACAAAGCCGAAGACAACAATGAAGCAGCCCCCAACAAAGAAGCCTTGTGTTTTTTTCCGTGAAACAAATCAACCAAACCAATCGAAACAGCAAAGCGTGTGCTGCTGCACCAAACGCGAAAGTCTTTTTGAAACACAGAGAGGGAGAATGAGGGTGAGGGTGAGGAAGGAGGCGGTGCTCGCCGGAACACTAGGTCGTCGCCGGAGTCGGAGGAGAGAGGGGCAGAGACCTACCTCAGCCGAATCCCAGCCGGATCTGGCAGATCCACGACCGCCATGGCCGGATTCGCGACCGCCATGGTAGGATCTGCGGCCGCCATGGCCACCATCGCGTCTGCCGCCACCACAACGCCGCTGACCCCCAGGTCGCCACCCCCCTTCCCCACGAAAGCGAGAGAGACACGAGAGGAAGAGGAGGCCTGCTGGTCGCGGATCCGCAGCCACCGCTCGCCGGAACCCTAGGCCACCACCGGAGTAGGAGAGAGGGGGCTGAGGGTGAAAGAGGACCTGCCTTGTCCATGTCACCACCAGATCCGCGGCCGGCTTCGCCGTATCCGGCTAAAGCCGGCAGCTCCATGGCTGGATCTGCTCGCGGTCCGCCGCCGCCCTCGCCGAAACCCTAGCTTGTCTCTCTCCGGAGATGGAGGAGAAAAAGCAAGAGAGGAACGGGAGGGCGAAGAAGACCAGATCCGCCGCAACCCTCCTCCCCCACGCGAGAAAATCCCCGGATCCGTGGCCGGGCGGGGGCGGATCCCGCAGATCCCCCGCCGCCGCCGGATCCGGCGGATCGCGGCCCTCCGCCATTCCCCATTTGCTCGAGAGAAACCCGTGGGGGCGCGTGAGGAGGAGGAGGGCCCGCGGGGAGCAAGCAGGTCCGGGGAGGCGAGGTAGCGCGACGTCGGCGGTGGCGCGACCATAGCGTCTCGCACGACGACGACGGCGACGCTGAGCCGGGAGACGCAGAGCGCGCGGGCGAGTGAGAATGGGGACGGGCGGAAATGACGAGGGAGTGGAGTGGGTGCCGGGTTTGGGGGTGGAGTGCGAGCGCATGACCCGAGACGCGTGTCACGGGTGGTCGAGCTGCGTGGCCGCGGTCCTGCGTTGCGGCGCGCCGGCCCAGTAGAGGCCCACCATGGCGTCCGATGGTTAGGACGTATGATAAGTAGCATTACCGAAAGATAAAAGTTCCCTAATGCAACATTGGTTTTATTTTTGTTCCCTAAATAGCATTTTGTTAGATCTGACATCTAACACTGTTAACTTGGAGAGAGAGAAAGATCATTTTGCCCCTGTTATTCATGTATAGCACATTGTGAAAAAATTGTGGTCTCATAATTCATAAACAATCTATGCAAAGAAATGGCACTGCAAAAAATGATTAAAAAAATTGTACCGGCAGAATATGTTCAACGCCAAAAAAAAAGGCACTGGTAAAACAATGTAAAGAAAATCATTTTGACGAATGAAAAATAGGGTAAAAACGGTCTTTCCCCCATGAAGCATCCACACTGTATAGAACCGGGGTGGGTTCGATGTTGGGCTCCACAATCAACGTGACGCGTCCTGTTCACGGCTAACCGGGCTTGAGTCTATAAACGGGCCCACCACATTAAAAATCAGCATCCAGCCCAACTACCCTTTCCTCATCCGCGTCACTCTCTCCGTCGTGAGCGAGTGCCTCCGTGACGACGCCGCCCGCCGCCCGGAACTCCCACCCTTCCTATTTCTCCGCTCGTCCGTCACTCCGTCGTCCTCGGCCGCCAGCCCTCCACGCCGTCGTCCCCGGCGCGGGTGTCCACCTCGCGCGTCCAGCCCCGCGGCCACTGCGCCGGATGCGTAGCCCGAGCTGCTCCGGATTCGGGGCACGGAGGACGCGCCGCTCGATCTGCTGCGGATTCACGCATGGAAGACGCTCCGCTTCCCCTGATTCCGTGTTGTCTCCCTTGGCTGCCGAGGAGATCCTCCACCAGGCCACCGAGGCGCTGGGAGAGGCAGACCACCAGGCGAGCCCGACCCCCTGTGCCCCGCGCGTCGGCGTACGGCCGCGGCCCCATGGCTCGCGCATCAGCATCCGACGCCGGCACCCGCGCGCCCACGAGGCGGTCCCCCACGCCGCGGCCACCCGCTGTTCGCCTGTCCCGGCCACACGCACGTCGTGGCGCCTCGAGTCAGCGGGAGCGCCTTCCGTGTGGATTCGTCTCGGTGGCGGGGAGAGCAACCGTAGGAGAGAGAAGGCCTGGGGCAATGGGAAGGACCGGGTGCGATTGGAAGGACCGGGTTCTCCATAGACTCGATGCCACATTGTATAGGACCCGATACGATAGGTGCATTTATTGTATAGAACCGAGATAGCACCGCACACTGCAAGTGCTCGGCGTTAAGGTGAAACCTAAAAGTAGTGCATTTTAGGGAACCAAAAATTAAGTCATGAGGAACTTATATCTTTCAGTGGTAAATAAGAAATTGTATCATTTTGTGATGCTAAACAAGAAATTGTCTTTTTTTTTTTTTAATATTATGCATATTAGTTCATAACTTTTTTTTTTTGAATTTTTATATTAGGATAGTAAAGAATGGATTCCATTAGCTGTCACCATCTAACCTTATAGAATATCGGAATCCATTGGCTTTGCCACATAAGATTAATATCAAGAGCCATTTTTCACTTTAAAATGTACTTTTTTCGAACAAAAATTCCACCAAAGTTTTTTTTTTTCAAAGAGGAATTTACTCGAGTTATACTCCATGCAGTGGTGGAGCCAAGGGGGGCTGGCAGGGGCCATGGCCCCCCCTAACTTGGCATCCGGCCTCATATCCTGCATGTATACATGCGTCTATTAGCTAACAAGAAGCTGCATGCTAGCAAGTTTTATGTGAGATTTTAAGCAAGTTGGCAAGTGTTTAAACAAAAAATGCGAAGCCACATATATATACTCGGCTGCATATGTGCTTTATATATACTAGCTAGCTGTAGAGTTCGCAATATATATCTAGCTGTATATATGCCTTATCCATAATATATATACATATATTTGGTTGTAAATCTATTTTATACTAGTTGAAGAGTTCACAGTTCATTATATAGTAAAAACGTTAAATGGCTACTGAAATATACACTTGTTATATAAGTTTAGCGTTTGCAAGAGGTGTCATCGTATTGTTCCGGCCCCCCTTAACTAAAAGTTCTAGCTCCGCCACTGACTCCATGCAAATGAGAAGCATAGATCTACTCTTCGTTTGTGGCAAGTGTTTAATTAAAAAAAATCCTAGACGGAAAGGAGTAAACCATACCCTGCATTTTAATTAAGCGGATGCATAGTTCGAAGCTAGATCTATGAGAGGTGAAAGACAAAAATAACAGGCATCTATTCCCTCCTTTCCCCATATACTTCCTCCGTCCTGATATAAAAAGTATTCTAGACGTTATGAGGTGTCCTCAAATATAGTGCATTTAGAGAAAAAAAGATAATATTTACTTAAATAAGAGTATGTGATTGTGTTTTTATAAAGAAGGTAACTCATGCACTTTCCATATTTTGTATAAGAACTAATAGTTCACCCTTTAATCATACAAAATAGAAATAGATTTCAATACATTAGGAAGGTAAATGAGGGGTATATACGTCTATTGCCTCTCTCTTATTTTGTCTTAAAATGGTTAAACGCTTCTTTAATTCGGAACAGAGGGAGTAATTCATTGTGCTTGAGGAAGAAGGACAATAACTACTCAACCTACTGAATTTCTTGGTATTCCCATGTTCAGTGAACGTGGTTTTTCGTTTCAAATCATGATGACTTTTTTTTTTCTTCGATTGATAGACGAATCACAAGAGGGAGAAAAGACAACGTTTCCGGTTGTTATCCAAGTCTGCATGCATGCAATGTATGAAAGATGTCATTTTCAATAAAGTAAGCTTTATTTACTTCATCCTTTGTGACAAGACGGTACATAGAGCCATTACAAAAGAAATATAAATTAAAAAGTACAAGATCTATCATACTATAATAAGCAACATTGTGGCAGATATGCTCTACGGTATCAATGCATTTAACTAGAACATCAGGCGCCCTTCGGGCACCCTAGCATGACTTCTCTTCCACAACATTGAATTTTAGTAGGTTCATTACAAAATCAAAGAATTGCTTCATTCATCAATAGCGAAAAATATATAATAACTAATTTTGTAAAAGGCATAAATGGTTCATATTATTGAGTTGACATGTAAAACAATACAAATGTCATAGATGATTACTTCCTCCGTCACGGAATACGAGCATTTTGGCTATTCTTAGACAAAATATAAGAGAAACAAATAGACGCATGTACCCCTCAATTAACTTTCTAATCTATAAAAATTTGATCTATTCCCCATAAAAGATGCAATCTTAGTTTCATTATACAAAATTTGGAAGGCACTCTATTCGCAACAATCATGAATTCTTATTCAAAGAAATAATATCTTTTTTGTTCCTAGGATGTATTATATTTGAGGACATGTCTCAAAGGCGGAATGCTCTATATTCCGGACGGAGGGAATAAAACATAAAGAGATCACAAAGGTATTCATCCATGGACAAATTTATTCACATATTGGACACAGTTTTACAACAAAAAAAGGCCAAAGATAAACCTAAAATCCATTATACATATAAAAGACTAATGGTACATCCTAATTCGATAATTTTGTAGCCTCCTGTAGCGCCGGCGTGGCCAGAAAATTCAAGAGCATCATCACCAGAAGAAACTAATCAAATCCTTGTCGCTAATAAATGACCTGCAATTTGGCACACCCAGTACGTCAGAGCATAATAAGAAAAACTACATAGAAAATAGATGCAAGCCAAAAGCAAAAATAGATATATGGCCTACAATAATCTGCAAACAGCCATTGAGGCAAATGTTAAACGATATTTCTTAATGCACAATGTAATATTCAATAAATACTTGTCTGTAAGTTTTATCAAATCAATTTTCAACTCTAACATCTTGTGTCTTTCTTCCAAGAATAACCCACATGTGCAAAGAAAAAAAAATCAGACTGCAGTCGCAAGTTATTATAGAAATAATAGCAGTAGTCCATACATGTCCAAGAACATGATGGTCAAATCTCAAGGCTCATAATCATTGTGTCTCTCAGAATAGAAAAAAATTTCCAAAATTGGAGTAAAATGGTGACTGTGAGTGTTGTTCCATTCGATATATCTCAATTTCCAAGAAACCAAAAGTTATTTGCACCTAGGGTGTTAACGCTATACATGAAACTGTCCGGCACAAGATTTAATTTATATATTCGTAATATACTTAGGTGTTAATGCTATACATGAAACTGTCCAGCACAAGATATTATTTATATATTCGTAATATACTTATTATGGACGTTAGCATCTCTTATACAAAACAATGGGATCATATAAAAAAGATCTATCTATTAGATCAATCAATGTACTAACAATAAACTGGGTTATGGCATGCAGTACATTATGCTTTTTAGTTTTTGCCATATCTTTCTACCCTGTTGCCAATTCTAATCTATGAAACTCTTTACCTACTTGTCCCTGATGGTGTAGTTCCTGCAAGAACTGAATCTTGAGAACATGTCTGGACAAACCTTTTTTTAGTGTGATGAAGTTGCTGCGTCATCTTGATCTATACTGATGGTCTAATCCCAGGCAGGCGCTATCTGATTGCAATGGCCGCACCACGACATGAAGAGGCCAATGCAGCACCACCAAACAGCCATGGAGGTAACTAAAGCGACAATCTGGACGCATGAACCTATACCAGACCATATTACAGGAATGGACATATTAAAACACCCCACAATCATAAGGATCTCCTACCACTTACCAAGCTCCTAGACATGAAGAGATAGTTTTTCCCACTTACCAAGCTCCTAGACATGAAGAGATAGTTCTTTCATCCAATAGTCTTGTACTTGTAACCCAAAGGAACCAAGCCAATCACAGCAACAGACTTGCAAATGAACGAAAAGTTCAGTGGGCTTTTCATATTTCAGTACAATGCTCGATGGCTGATGGAAAAAATGCAAAGCATCATGAATCAGTCAATCAACCAACAAACTTGTCCATGAATGCCACTACTGTGTGATGCTAGTAATGGACATATATTTTTGGCGATTAAAGCCTACAGACTACATGAGCAAACTTATGCCGTACCTGCAAGCAAACACATTTTGGAATTGACTTGCTTTCATCAACTAAATCAAATGTGACACAACAATGCTAAATAGGTAGTGACATGGTATTGTAAAGGGTGTTTGCAACAATTTAGATATGTCCTATGCAGCAACGAAATAAATAAGGTACTGCTCTCCGATTTGGTGAGCCCCATACTGTCACATTCTCTCATGTGTATCAATGTATCATATACAGCTGCGTGGGAGCAGGCCCTTGCACCACGAGCAGAACTGAACTGTAGAAGCACCGGCTGATGGGGTGGACAAGGGCAACAGGAAGTCGGGAAGGAAATCTGGAGCTCAGACGTCAGAGACTAAAGCTACCCACCGTAGTAGATCAGATCTGACATTCCTGAGGACCAGTTGCCCAGCTCGTACAAAGATCCACTCCACCGTGAGGAGGTCGGCGTCGTCGTCCTCGTCGCACGAGATCCCCTCGAGGCCTCCATCGTTGGGAGGCCGGCGTCGTGAGTGGCAAGTGGGGAAGCTGCGAAGGTTGGCGAGCTCATCCCGATCTGTACACGTCGATCTCGCTCGGCTCCTGATAGTCAAGCGACGACGGCGGCGGCGCTGGGAGATGCGAGGCGAGCAGCGAGGGGCGGCGGGGAGGAGAACAGAATATGAACAGGAAGCTGGGGGGGGGGGGGTGGGGGCCATGGGGAGAGGAGGGGGTGTTCTCTGCAAAACAGCCTGCGGGCGTTTTTTCCATAAAAAATGATGCTGAGGCTACGCGTCCGCACAGGAAGAAGCCATGAGTCTCAAAATTCTATGGTGCGAGCAAACATACATGAGTGACTTTTAATAACTCCCGATACGACATAGACAAGGAAGGTAAAATTAACATATTTAAGTCTTTGCAATTAGGACTAGAAAAAAAAGTAGCTTCACTTGAAATAAGGCATGCCTAGTTAGCTGTTTGTCCAACATAAATTGTGGTGATCTGGTGATACACAATTTGCTTGGCACTAAAAAGGATTTTTTGTTGATATAGCCATTCAATTTTATTCTTCATGATTAGAGTTAAGTTATATTAACCACTTCCTGCATGGTGATAGCAAAGGTCACCTTATTAGAACTACTTAAAAGCAGCTCCAGCGATTTTGCAAATGGGCTTGACATTCTTATTTTTGCAAAAAGTTTAAAAATTTCCTATCCAACGGTTTGGCAAATAAGCTTGGCATTTTTGTTAACTTGGCAAACATCGGGTGATATTTCCCCTCGTGTGCACAATTTTTAGTTTTTCCAAATGAATAATGGAACACCGTTGTAGATAGACTCTTTTTACCTTTGCCATATTCATTTGGGACTTGGCAAATTCCTGATTTTACCAAACAAAAAATACAAAACCTTTAGAGTTGCTCATATATGATAATTTTTTGTGACCTTCCATACATGGACACGCAGGACATGCGTGACTATCTCTATGTGATGGAAAATATGACAATGCTCCCGAACATCATGATTTTGCCCCTGAACATATTGGCAAACAAACATGCTTTTGGGGCTAGCGCGCTTCATGTTCTGAGGATGTGTTCTAGTATAAGAGCATCCCCAACCATTTTGCATATTTTGTTTGGCAAATAAGAGAGTTTGTCAAGTCCTGGTTTGCATTATTCACTTGGCAAAAAAGAAAATTGCGGCTGAGGGAGGTGCGAAGCATGCACAGGAGTACGCGCGCGCGCGGGGGGTGGGGAGCGAGCTTGGCATATATGGGAGTCCTCAGGTTTTTGCCAAGTTAACCAGTCCTATTTGTCAAACCGTTGGATTGGTGATTTTTAGACTTTTTTACAAATACATGAATGCAAAGCCTATTTGCCAAACGGCTGGGGATGCTCTAAGGAAGCTGATGCTGTCATTTCTTGATCCCATAGTGGTGGAGGTAAGGCTATCATTTTTGAAATCGTAATCATGTCTGGTATACAACTATCCTAGCTCAAACAGATATATTGATGAAATCTGTTGGCTTCAAAGTGATATCCAAAATGAATCTGCTTGCATATTTCTGTAATAAAATATTTTTTGGAATTTTTTGTCTGAACGTTCCACCCAACAATATCATTGAATCTCACATTATGTGTTCCTTGTTCTAGGCACAAACAACATGCTCGCTCCTTGTAGTCCTTTATGTATGTAGCCCCCACATCACCCCCCGTGTCGGGTGACTCGGGCGGCAGAAACCCTAGTGTAAGGTCCTAGATGGCTAGAGGGGGGTGAATAGCCTATAAAAAATTCTACAAACTCACTAAGCAAACTTCGTTAGATACACAAACGGCGGAAAGCAAGTTATGCTTAGCCTACTAGGTGTTGCAAGCCTCCTATCCAAACAATTCTAGTAAGTGATCACTAGTACACACAAGAGCTACCACTAGTGATCAAGAGTTCTACCCACGGGATTTAGTCTACACAAGAAGTGGTTCCCGACCGACCACACAAGCAATTCTACCCACGGGATTTAGTCTACACAAGATGTGGTTCCCGACCGACCACGCAAGCAATTCTACTTTGCAAGTAAGTAATCAAAGTAATACAAGAGAGGGTAGGAGCTTGTTATACCGACGCGTAGAGTCGAGGTTGTCAATCACCAAGAAATGAACAATCAATCAATCGGCAACACACAAAGGATGATGACCAATCACCGGGAGACAAGATGAACACAAAGATTTATCCCGGATGTTCACTTGGGCACCGCCAAGCTACGTCACCCGTTGTGTCGACCAACACCTAGATGGTCCTTTGGTGTGACCCTCAAGCCACTTGCCCCGCAAGGCACTTCCCCGCAAGGAAACCACAAGGCGCCACTCTCAAGTGAGATACTCAATGACACGCGCAATCCAATAGAATTACTCTTCGCGATCCCCGCGAGGTGAGCACAAGAACCTCTTACAAATCAACCGGAGGTGGCCAAGAACATACACCTTCTCTTGCCAACGCCTCCAACAACCTCCAAGCCGGCTAGAGCGGTACTCTCCAAGAGTAACAAGAAATCCACCGGCTAAACCACCCACAAGTGCCACTAGATGCCCTCAAGCAATGCAATGCACTAGGTGATCTCTCAATCTCACTTTGGATTCACAATCAAGCAAGAGAGATGAGAGGAGAGTGTTTCTTCGGCTCAAAGGATGAATGAATGAGTTGGGAGAGCCAAGAGAGGGAGCCAAGCCCGGCCTCCCATCTATTTATAGACCCAACACTTCAAACTAGCCGTTACCCCTCGGGGGCGCAATTCAGCGCCGGACGCGTCCGCCGCAGCCCGCCGGACGCGCGTCCGGCTCCAGCCCGCGCGCCCGTACGATCGTTGGCGCCGCGGTCAACCGCGTGCCGCCACGTCGGCGTCCGGCGCGGCGTTCGGCGCTCGCCAACGCGCGTCCGGCGCCCGCGTCCGACAGACCGGCCGAAACTCAAGCTCGGCGGGAGGGAGAGAGGGACCCAAGCCCAACTCAACCCTACAAACCACAGCGCGAACATTCGCCACCTTTGTAAATGTGCCAACACCACCAAGTGTACATCTCCATGTGCTTGTGTGTTAGCTTTTCACAATCATTTTCCAAAGGTTAGGTTAGCTCACTAGGCCCTACATGCAATGCACTTCATGAATTCACCTAGTGGCACCCGTGCGTCGAATAGCCGATAAGACTTCCCCTCTTAATAGTGCGGCTATCGAACCTAAACCACTCACACCCTCTATGGTGTCTTGAGTGCAAAACAAAATGGCCCTATCGGTTATACCTTTGCCTTGAGCCCATTTTGTTCCTCCAAATGATATGAACACTTCACACCATCATGTGACCGTCTCGATCCATCGACCTCGACTTCACTTGCCCTTCACCGTGCATCGGTCCATCGGCGCCTAGTCTTGCCCGAGCTTCACCATCGCATGGTCCTTCACTCCCAAGCCTTGACTAGCCCTTCACCTTCAACACCGGTCCATGGAGCCAAGCACCGTCTTGATCTTCATCTTTGATCACATGACACGTGTCATGCTTCATATTCAATATGCTCATCGTGTGGACAACCTTTCTCTAAATCAACCACTTAGATAAACAAGGTTAGTCCTAGGTTTCATCAATTAGCCAAAACCAAACTAGGGACTTTCAATCTCCCCCTTTTTGGTAATTGATGACAACCTCAACAAAGATGATTTTATAATAAAGATTTTGAACTTGTCATACTTGTCCAATCATTATGCTCACAAGAGAAATTTGGACAATTATAGCAAGTTCGGTTTTTGGTAGTATTGCTCCCCCTACATATATGCATAGAGTTTGGATTTGAAGCTTTGCACATATGCATGGATAAGATTGTGGGGAGAGTAATTCTACCAAAATGATGCTAAGGTGTAAGAAATGGACCTTTGAAGTGTGAAACCAATCGGAGTTGCAATTTACACCATCCTTAGCACCATATAATAACTAGACATCCATCAAAAACTCAAGAACCCCGTGAGATCAACATTATAAGCAAAGTTCTTGAACCACTTGTAAGGAAAGGGAGTCTAGTTACAACCTATGCATGCTAGTAGCTCATTTCACCATTCAACACCTATACTAGCATTGCACCACACAAGCAAGGAGACATTACTTGTATAAAAACTTTAAAACTAAGTGCCATGAGCAAGTCATATGAGAATGCACAAACAAATGCAACAAACTTTGTTCATGAGCTTGCTCCCCCTACTTGTGTGCATCAAAATTTTATTTACCCCTTTATCATGTTCAATCATCTTTTTCTCTCCCCCTTTGTCAACAATTGCCCAAAAATGGGATCAAATTGTGGAGAGAAAATGACTTTGATGGAGGAAGCAAAACTTTAGTGAAATTTGGTTCAATCTAGACCACTTGCCAAAGACATTTAATTCGGTTTGAACCAAAGACAAGCTTCTTCACACCTCATGACAAGGGTTATCTTGCCTATGTTGAATTAAACACTTGTAGCAAATATTCTAGATTCAACACTAGGATTGCAAGCCCACAAACATGTCATATGTCACCACTAGATCAAGCAAAGCAAAGAAGCAATAGTGGTAAACATATATACATCAAACACATTTGATTTATCATGAATGCTCCAAATGCACCTTGTATGTCTACATGTGCTACCACAAGTATAATCCTAAGAATGAATGACATGTCAACCAATGGTACCTTGCTTTGTCGAAGGAGAGGCATGTCAAGTAGTGGTGGGTGCATTCAACACATGTTTGAGAAATCAAGAATGTTCAATTCATTCCTTAGCTTGCAAAACCTTCTTTCATCAAGTGGCTTGGTGAGGATGTCGGCAAGTTGATCATCGGTGCCCACACTTTCAATGGAAATGTCACCCTTTTGTTGATGATCTCTTATGAAGTGATGCCTTATGTCAATGTGCTTTGTTCTTCCATGTTGAACCGGGTTTTGTGTCATCTTGATTGCACTTTCATTGTCACAAAACAATGGCACATTCTTGAAGTTGATGCCATAATCCCTCAAAGTTGACTTCATCCAAAGCAATTGTGCACAACAACTCCCCGCACTAACATATTCGGCCGGCGGTAGAGATTGCCACACTATTTTGTTTCTTTGAGGACCATGACACAAGTGATCTTCCAAGAAGTTGACATGTACCACTTGTGCTCTTTCTATTGATCTTGCAACCACCATAGTCGGAGTCCGAATATCCAATCAATTCAAACTTTGACCCCTTGGGATACCACAATCCAACATCTCTTGTTTTCTTCAAGTACCTCAATATTCTCTTTGCGGCCGTGAGATGACTCTCTCTAGGTGAGGCTTGATATCTAGCACACATGCAAACACTAAACATGACATCCGGCCTTGATGCGGTGACATAGAGTAGGCTTCCAATCAATGACCGATAATCCTTTTGATTCACCATATTGCCATCATGATCACTATCAAGATTCCCATTGGTGCCCATTGGAGTTGAGATTGGCTTTGCATCTTGCATTCCAAACTTCTTCAACATGTCCCTTATGTATTTCCCTTGACTCACAAATGTCCCATTCTTCAATTGCTTGACTTGAAGACCAAGGAAATAGCTAAGTTCACCAATCATGGACATCTCAAATTCTTTTGCCATCATTTTACCAAATTCTTCACAATATGCTTGATTGGTTGATCCAAAGATAATATCATCAACATAGATTTGCACAATGAAGAGATCATTACCAATCTTCTTGGTGAATAGAGTAGTATCAACCTTGCCCATAATGAACCCCTTGGAGTGAAGAAAAGTCTTCAATCTCTCATACCATGCTCTAGGTGCTTGCTTCAAGCCATACAAAGCTTTCTTCAATTTGTACACATGGTTGGGTCTCTTCTCATCTTCAAAACCGGGAGGTTGCTCAACATATACTAGCTCATTGATGATCCCATTGAGAAATGCACTCTTGATATCCATTTGATATAACTTGATATTGTGGGCACATGCATAAGCCAATAGAATCCTTATTGCCTCCAATCTTGCCACCGGAGCATATGTTTCATCATAGTCAAGACCTTCAACTTGAGTATAGCCTTGTGCAACTAGTCTTGCTTTGTTTCTAATCACAACACCATCTTGATCTTGCTTGTTCTTGAAAACCCATTTGGTTCCAATGACATTGTGATCCTCCGGCCTCTCAACTAACTCCCACACATCATTTCTTGTGAAGTTATTGAGCTCTTCTTGCATTGCCATGATCCAATCGGCATCATCCAAGGCTTCCTCAACTTTCTTTGGCTCTTTGGTTGACACAAATGATGCATACTCACAAATCATAGCCACTCTTGATCTTGTTTGCACACCACTTCTAACATCACCAATAACACTATCAATTGGGTGATCTCTTGCAACATGTTGTGGTTGTATCACTTGCACTTGATTGCTTGAGCTTGGTTGATCACTTGACTTGTCCTCGTTGGATGAACTAGCACCATGATCTTGCACTTGAGCATTGCTAGCTTGCCTCAATGGAGAATTGAGCACTTCATCTTTATCATCTTGCACATCAACCACTTGCTTTGCTCTTATGTCACCAATGTCCATGTTCTTCATAGCTTCAACCAATTGAGTTCCACCAACATCTTCTAGATTCTCATCTTCATCTTGTGACCCATTGGTTTCATCAAATTGCACATCATGGACTTCCTCTCTAATGCCACTTGAATTGTTCCAAACTCTATAAGCCTTGCTTGTAGTTGAATAACCGAGTAGGAACCCTTCATCACATCTCTTTTCAAACTTCCCCAATCTAGTGCCCTTTCTTAAAATGTAGCATTTGCAACCAAACACTCTAAAATAGCCAATGTTGGGCTTTCTTCCATGAAGTAACTCATATGGGGTCTTCTCTAGCAAAGTATGACAATAGAGCCTATTGATGTAGTAGCATGCCGTGTTGATTGCTTCATCCCAAAATGATTGACTAACATTGTACTCATGAAGCATTGATCTAGCCATATCAAGCAATGTTCTATTCTTCCTCTCAACTAAGCCATTTGATTGTGGAGTGTATTTGGCCGAGAATTGATGACCAATGCCATAGTGATCACACAATTCTTCCATTCTTGTATTCTTGAACTCACTCCCATTGTCACTTCTCACTTTCTTGATTCTCATGTCAAACTCATTGTGAACTCTAGTGAGAAAGGTCTTGAAGGTGTCATACACTTCACTCTTGTCACTAAGAAAGAATACCCATGTGAATCTTGTGAAGTCGTCCACTATGACAAACCCATACTTGTTGCCACCAATACTTGTGTATGTAGTTGGTCCAAATAGATCCATGTGCAACAACTCAAATGCCTTGCATGTGCTCATTATACTCTTCTTTGGATGTGAGCTACCAACTTGCTTCCGGCTTGACATGCACCACACAACTTGTCCTTCTCAAAAACAACATCTTTCAAGCCTTCAACAAGATTGTGTTGTGTGAGCTTCTTCAATTGTTTCATGCCAACATGCCCAAGCCTTCTATGCCAAAGCCAACCCAAACTTGATTTTGATATCAAACATGTTGTCAAAGAAGCTTCACTAGTGTTGAAATCAACAAGATAGAGATTCTCATATCTAAAGCCTTTGAACATCAAGTTGGAGCCATCAAGAGAAACTACCTCAACATCATTTGCCCCAAAAATGCACTTGTAGCCTCGATCACAAATTTGTGCCACGGAGAGAAGATTAAAATCCAAGCTTTCAACTAGCATCACATTGGAGATACTCATGTCATTTGATATTGCAATCTTGCCCAAACCAACAACCTTGCCTTTCTTGTTATTGCCAAAAGTAATTGACTCAATGCCACTATCATTCTTCTCAATTGAATCAAACATTCTTGATGTGCCGGTCATGTGTTGAGAACACCCACTATCAATAATCCAATGCCTTCCTCCGGCTTTATAGTTCACCTACAAGCAAATCAATGAAGCTTAGGTACCCATTTTTGCTTGGGTCCTTGTAGGTTAGTGACTAAGCTCTTTGGTACCCAAATAGCCTTCTTCTTTGGGCCAACAATGGGTGTACCAACAAACTTAGCTTGCACACCTTTCACACCCTTGGTAAGCACATAACAAGAATCAAAAGGTATAGCATTGTCAAGTTTCTTGTTTTATTGCTTCTTGTTGCAATTTTGCTCTAGGTGCCCAACTTGCTTGCATCTATAGCAAAACCGACCATTGCTCTTCACAAAGCTAGGCTTTGGAGTTGCAAAGGCCGACTTGCCCTTCTTGGGGGTATAGCCCAATCCCTCTTTGTTAAGAGAGAACCTTTGGCTACCCAAGCATTTTAGCAAGCGGGCCTCACCACCATAGGCTTTGCCTAAGGCATGAGTGAGCTCATCCACCTCCTTCTTGAGAGTCTCATTCTCAACCATAAGTGTAGCATCACAAGTGAAACCATCATTAGT
Source organism: Themeda triandra (assembly GCA_018135685.1). NCBI lineage: Eukaryota > Viridiplantae > Streptophyta > Magnoliopsida > Poales > Poaceae > Themeda > Themeda triandra. The sequence continues at coordinate 85,687 of JAENPR010000463.1, forward strand.
AGTAGAGATAGAGTCGGTGGTGGTGGTGGATGATGTGCTACAAGAAGGGTTAGCATTTGTCATGATGATAGGTTGATAAAATGATTCATCAATGATGTCACAAGTAAGGCCTATATCACATGATGCAACCACCACTTTCTTTGCTTGTTGCTCAAGTAGAAGTGAGTGAGCCTTTTCAAGCTTAGAATGAGCATCACCAATTTTCTCATGGTCTTCCACCAGACTCTTATGAGCGGTCATAAGCTCGCCTAGGGCTTTCTCAAGTATTTCTACTTTCATTGAAAGCTTCTTGCACTCCTTTTCTTTGGCAATAGCTATATCTCTAGTTTCTTGCATCAAGTCATATAATTGATCCTTAGTCGGTTCATCATCATCATCAACATTATCAACATCGTGAGCATATTCCATCTCACTATCATCATCACTATCATCATATTGTACCTTTGTTTCCTTGGCCATGAAGCATGATGGTGATGTAGAGAATAATGAAGACTTCTTGTTGATGGCGATGGAAGCCATAGCCTTGTTGCTTGAATCTTCATCTTCATCATCATTGTCACTTTCCCAAGTGACCACAAATGCACCATTCTTGCCCTTCTTGAGTGTCATCTTGGCCTCATGCTTCTTCTTCTCAAACTTGCCCTTGTTGTAGTTCTTCTTCTTCTCATATGGGCATTCAGCTTTGTTGACGGTTGTTAATGATCAATTTTATATGTCAATCGAGAGAGAGAAAGAGGGGTATAATCTGTTCACCACCATAGACTTAGGGTTTAAACCGACAGATTCCACAAGTTTTGGTGAATATGTGTTTTCGAGGGATTATCGGAAAACATCCAAGGAGGCCCACATGTCATGATTACACAGAGAAAGACCGAACGGGTAAAATTGTATATTCTAGAAGACTCCAGAAGGCAAACCCTGGAAGCGGGGACCCACCTGGCAGGGTGGTGGGTCGGCCGACTCTCTTCTTGGGTCGGCCGACTGGCCACCTCCACCAATCAGGTGGAGGCTCGCGGATCCTGCCTCCACCGCCTTTGAGGATGAATAATTATCGTCCGTTTAGGTCGGTTTGATCCGATGGTGTGGTGCATCCTAGGGGGCTATATATTTGAGCCCCCGGCCCCGGCTCGAGCGAAATTCATTCAAGAATTCATTATTCGAGAGGTAGCCATCAGCAAAGCTAGGGTTTAGAGAGAGATCTCCACCGAGAGAATTAGAATAGATACTCTAGATCTTCAAGTTCTACATAGGTTTAGACTAGATAGAGGAAGAATCGGGCGCCGTGCTCGGAATTCCGGATCTTCATCATCGTAATTGGTATTATCTTGTATCTATTCTTGTGACTTTATTCTAAATATCATTATGTTTCTATTTATTATGTTCCTAGTTTATTCTAGTTCTACATTTGATATGGTTATGATTGGTAATAAGTTTATGTATATGTTTGCAAAGCGCTTAGCTCTCTTCCCGGGGGTTAGGTGGTAGATTTCATGTAAGCATGGTGCTTAGATGCCGTTTACCCGCAAATGCACCCTATTGGCCGGGTCGTGTGGTAGATCGCGGAAGTGACGTTCCGTTGAGTCCTCTCGTATTCCATCCCCCGTTGGTAGGTCTAGCGAACCAAAGTTGCGTAGTAAGTCCCGCTATGTCTTGGCTTGTTATAGCAATGATCCTTATACATAGATGAAAAGTCTTTTGTGCTTTGTATATGATAGTGTAGAGTTGGAGTAGATGAATGACTTAGTAGACTAGAACCTACATAGGATTTATATTTCTTGCACTAATCGATGTCAACCTACCTTTGTGAGTAGTCTATATCTAATCTCTCGTGTGTTTTATACCCCGAGCTTATTACTTTATATTCCCTTATTTATCATGGTTTACCCCTCGCCAAAGTATGTGATCGTGTAATCAATCACTCATAAGTAGTCGTGTTTAGCAAGTTCATCTCATTGTTTAAGTCCGTAGTTCTTTCCTTTGAGCTAAATATAAATAACGATACCGGAATACTTCTGGTAAAATGCTACGATGGTGTATTATCTCGTTCGCTTGCGGATCCCATATTTTTCTTGATTAGAGGAGCAGTTTCTATACCAACACTTCGGGCGCCATGCTAGGGATGACAACTTAGCGTGAGTGGTGTTAGAGGTGTCAACAAGCATTTTTGGCGCCGTTGCCGGGGACGGAATAAACTTTTAGAGAAAAATTGCTTAAGCGTATACTTAGAAAATGAGTGATTGTCACTAGTCACCTCTACTTTGGCAGGTTCACCCCCGTTGTTTTTCTTTGTCTATATTTTATACGGGGTATTAGCAGGATTGAATCGATTCATTCAAAACTCTCGATCATCGAGTCGGTTCAATCAAGAAGGAAGCTCGTCACCAATCAAGATGGCCGAGAAGACCCTACCGGAGTTCTCTCGCTCCAACAATAGAGAACATCCGCACTGGTCCAAAGAATACACAATAACATGCGGTTTGAGCTCAAACCAAGTCTCATCAACATGGTGCAAGCTATCCAATTCGGTGGAAAGGTACATGAAGATGCAAGTACACATCTACAGACTTCATGGAGATTGGAAACACCATCGCCATAGATGGAGTTAAAGAAGACCTCATACTTCTTCGTCTCTTTCCATTCTCACTAGTGGGAAGAGCGAAGCGTGGTTCTATGCAAATAAAGAAGATATCAATACATGGGCGAAGTGTTCCAAGGCCTTTCTAGCAAAATTTTTCCCAATAGGCAAAACCAATGCCTTAAGAGGAAAGATTACCAATTTCCAACAAAAGAAGACGGAGACCATGTCGAAGCATGGGAGCGTTTGCAAGGATATATCCAAGATTGTCCCCATCATGGAATGGAAGAATGGTTACTCATGCAAGGTTTCTATCACGGATTAACTCCGAAGACGCGTGAGCACCTAGATGCAAGCTATTTGAAGGATCATTCTTATCACTCACTCTTGGGAGAGCTAAAAGACTCATGGAGAAGATAGCGATAATCAAAGCCGGTCCCAAGACAACATTCAAGATTGTCACCGAGTGAAGAAGTAATAGAAGAAGTGAATGCATTATCAACCAAGATGGATACCTTACTCCATTGGCTTGACCAGAGGGCCAAGTACAAGGAAGATCAAAGAGCAATTGAAGCAACATATAAGCGAGAATTCAAGTCCCATCATGAGAAAGGTTCCACATTGGGTGCAACCATCCATTAATCAAGGTACTCGGTCGGTAATTATGCAAAGCAACCTACTTTAAGAGAGTTGGTTCTACAAAGGTCCAAGATCAACTCATCTATGGAGGATAGGTTTGCCGCTAATAACAAAATTTTGGAAAACTTAAGCATTAAAATGGATAGTTTCTCTTCCGCCATTAATGATCAACTAGAGTTCAACAAAAAGATAGAAGAAAAGATAGCAAAATTGGCCATTGCTTTGCCTCGTTGCCACTAACCCCGAGCAGTGAGATCTATTACTACAAGAAGAGGGAGTTCCACCGTGAGATCCTCCTATCCAAAAGGAGCAAAAAGGCCAACCATGCTACCACCAAAGGGCGAGAAGAAGAAGACGTCCAACCCGAGCTAGAAGTATTACCACAAGAATCGAAGACAGAAGCCGTACAAGATCGGAAGTAAGACAACAATTTCGAGATACAAACTACCTACCATTCCCTAGGAGGAAGAGAGGACCACAAATGACGAGATGAGCGGTTTGGTAAGTTTGTGGAGGTAATTCAAAAGTTATATGTCAATATACCCTCTTTGGATGCCATACAAGTCCCCACTTATGCCAAGTACATAAGAGATATTCTTAACAAGAAGAGACCACTTTGCCATCCAATGAAGTGATCAAGCTAATCGAAGAATGTGGTGCGGCCATCCTCAACCAACTACCGTAAAAGAAGAAAGATCCAGGATGTCCCACTATCGATCGCACAATTGGAGATCAACATTTCAATAACGCACTCGTGATCTTGGAGCAAGTGTCGTGTGATGCCCGCAGAGTCTACTACAAGCTCAACCACACCTTGCACTTGAGCCAACATCAATGTGTCTACAACTAGCCGACCAATCGGTCCGTTATCCGTTGGGCATTGCTGAAAACATCCCAGTCAAGATAAGAGAGTTCTTCGTGCGGTAGACTTTGTAGTAAATTGGATATGCATCCAGACTCAAAGGTGTCACTTATACTTGGAAGACCCTTCTTAAGCACCGCCAATGCACACATTGATGTCGGGAAGGGAGAAATCAAGTTCACTATAAATGGGCAAGAAGAGCAATTCGCATTCAAGTCAAAACAAGAGCTCAACAAATCCGCAAAGATGGTAGAAGAAGATCGACAAGTACAACCACCCGAGACGAGAGGATGCATCTACGGGATCATCGGAATAAACATTTTGGGAAGGTCCAATTCGGAGGACTTTAAAAGTCCGAATCCTCGCCGGAAGGTAACTCGGTATTTATCCACATTTTAAATTGCATCTCTTATAATTTTCTTAGGCATGTTTATTTCTAGCATTGCATTATAAAATTCTATGCCCCATATAAATAATTTTACGGTGTGTGACAACCCGTCAAAAATATTTTATCGTGGTGGCACAAAAAAATTATCATTTTATGCATTTAAATTAGTTTACCTTCATTTAAATTTCTGCATTGTTTATAATTTTTATCATGGCATTTAGTGCTTGGTGGGTCCCTCACCATGGGTCCCACATGTCATAGACTACACCTCACATACATCAAATCACATAATTTCATCCACTTCCACTCACCTCCACTATCCTCTCTTTTCCACCGCCAAAACCACTCAACCGACCAAAATTTCTGGATGGAGGAAAGATCACGCAATAGCATGTGAAGTGGCAGCCACATTGGCCAACTTGGTGGGGCGGCCGACTCCCCCCTTCCTCCTCTATAAATAGGCCTCCTCCCATGGCTTCCATGCACCACCCACATTCCAGAATTTTAGCCAAACCACCTGCTCTCGACTTCGAGTTTCCTAGAGAGAAGAGGAGAAGAATAGGAAGAGAGAAGAAGTGAGAGAGTGAGCAAAAGTTTAGTAGCAAGTGAAGGGAAGGGATAGTGCTGAGTAGATCATCACAAAATTAGTGGAGATGCTGTCCAAATAGGATAAAGAAAATCTAAAATCAAGGGGAGGTTCTGTCAAAATCAAGACCGAAGTTTAAAACTTTTTGTCATGAAGAACGACTAACCCCTGGATCGCCGACTCGGACGGCTAACCACTAACCTTGTGCTAATCCTTCTCTCCACTAGTGTTTGTTTTTGTTTGTTTTGAGGTACTTGCAGGATGAAGGGCGTCTTCATGGGGATCTCGGGAACCATCAGGAACATCAGGACAAGAAGTGCCTCTCGCCAGAGCTCGGTGGCTGGTTCTGACATGAGTGTCGACCCACCACCCGAAGCACCCAGTACCGCAGCGGAAGACTCCGCACCACCACCAAGCATCTCGAGAGAGTTCTCATGAGAACATCCGACCGACCACGAGAAGCGCCGGGAGAAGGATATATACAAGAAGCTCAAGAACAAGCGTTTCATCCACACGCCGGTCATCGATCCGACACTTCGCTAGCGGCGGTGTATGGCTCAAGAATTTGACACAATTTTTCCACTAGTTGGTTGGACTTCCTTTGCAAACCTCGAGAAGGGGATTAGGCTTTTGACCATAGAATTCCTTAGCACCCTTCGATACACGGACAATGGAGTTTATTTTAGAATGTTTGCTCACGGAATATTCTGTCTCTTGGAGAAACCTTAGTGACCTCCTAGGTTTCCCTCAAGATGCCCTCATGGATTTAAATGCAGCACTAGGTGATTTTGATGCACATAGGTTTTGGAGCAAGCATTTCTAGAGCACCGTACCACTTAGCGCACCGCACCGCAGCCATAGAGCATCCTACGCTTAGATTTTTGCACCGTTGGATAGGAGCCACCTTTTTCCCATGATTTGATGAAAGCAAGATCAGAGTAGCCGACTTGCAGTTGCTATACGCGGCTATCAAGAAACAGAAAGTGTCTCCGGTCCATCTCCTAGTGAACCATTGGATGAGTGTCCCTGGTTACAAAGTAGGAAGTGTGGCCATTTGCTCGCTTATCACTCGCATTGCCACAAGCTTGAAGTTATTAGAGGGAGCTACTTTTCGCAGTACATTGAACATCATAGAGAATTTTATGACCTCTATACTTTTGGCCAAGGTCACTTGCGAAAAAAGTGAATGATGTTTATTATGCAAAATATGGTGATGCTTTGCGATCCGGTTACCTAACCCGGAAGCGGCTTTGTATCAAGTGCAAAACTATCATATTGAGTTGCAGCGAGAACTGGTGAATGAGAGAGCACCTCGAAGAGTTCGCTCGGAGAGGGTGACAGGAAATCATGAACCAGTTTGGCGTGGTGCCGAAACCGCCCGAGAAGAACCAAGCACATGCCGGTTTCAATGAGTGGAATGTACCTCAGCACCACTCACTAAACTCATGGGTGTACCCACCACAAAGCCAACCACATCAACCATTCTATGGTTACTACCCATCATACAACACCCCGGGAACATCGAGCCGGGACCATCCGAGCCGGGACCCTCACGGCCCACCAAGATACTCTTATGACCACTTTGGTACCACGATGAAGAAGAAGAACCCCACCATGACTTTGAGCCACGTCGCCACTCCGATGCCACCGGTTTCATTTTCACCCAGAAGCACTATGATGAACAAGTAGCCTTCCAGCACAACACTACGCCACTACGAATCGCCATGATCGAGGTGGAATGACCAGTTCCAGTGGAACAGAACACCACCCGGACACTTTGGGCACCATTCAAGAGAGCCGGGAAGAAGCCGCTTCCATGCCGCATGGCTTGGTGGACTGTTGCACATCCACTATCCACCGCCACCGCCGCAAGGCTAGCTTGGGGAGGACCCCCATTATCAAGATAAGTATTTCTTTCCTTTTGTTTCAGTTTGTTTGTTTTCAGTTTGTTTATTTTTCTTTGGTTTGTTTTATGCATTGAAAAAAAAAAACCCAATAAAAATTTGCTTGCTGTTTTAAGAAGTTTTCTTTCTTTGAGTTTGTTTACCTTTCAAAGTTTGCCTTAAGATGAAAACTAAATAAAAAGAGACTGTGCAAGTTCGTTTTCAATACAGTTTGCTATAAATAAAAATGTGTAGACTTGAGGATTGTGTGATGGAAATGATGAATAGTTGCTCGCTCTAATTCTTTGCAAGTACCTAGCTTTAAATTTGAGTTCTCCCAAGATTTGGATACACTTTGTTTGACAACTGGATTTACTCTACACTGAAACTGTGGGAGCATATGCTTAAACTAAGTCTAGGTAGTTGACGGACATGATACGATGATAGTCGAGCTTGCTTGTTCATTGTGTTCCAAAGTGCCACTAAATTCGGAGATTTGTTTGTGAAAATTATAAATGATTCATGATGAGTTCCTTATATGACAGAGTTAAAATTCCTACCACTGACCAAACTTGATCATTAGAATAGGAAGCCTCCTCATTTGTTTAGGGCTCGTCTTTGTCCGGTCATTTGTGTTGTATCCTTATGAACTCATCATACGGCTAAATCCTGGTTTCACACACTCACATGCACCCCTGCTACTTCTACCCTGGAAGTACGCACCACAAAAAGCCTATTATTATCCATTGAAATTGTTCTACTCTTACACTGAGAGTGAACACCCAAAAATATTTCCCTGTTCATTTCTGCTAGCCACTTATCCAAAATCAATGCTCCAAGTGTTCCATTTGTTCCCGATGTGAAGTTGTCAAGATTGAGAAGTGTTCCATTCAAGAAGTATTTCATTCCTTTTTGGGCTGCAAGAATTGTAAAAAAAAAAAAGAGAGAAAAAAGAAAAAGAAAGAAAAATTTATGAGCCCAGTCATTGTCAAGTTTCCAAGTTCAAGTTCCAAGAAGATTCAAGTGTTGAAGTAGTTCCAAGTTTCATCCAAATAAAGGAGCATTGATAATTCCTTTGTGCACCCCTTCTCCTCCCACAAATATTTCCCTCTATTTTTTATATCATCCACATATAAAACCACACATGCACACACCGATTGGTTGTATGTTGAGTTCCTTCGGATCCATGGTTCGATCATGCCAATGCATTAGTTCTCCACACCTATGAGCTCCATACAAACCTTTATTAGAGTAGGGTGAGAGAGAGAGAGTGAAGGCTCATCTATATATGCCTTGAACCACAAATACTACATATTCTGAGAATAAGAGAGAAGGCATACCTCCTTTCAATGCCTTAGAGAGGATCCAAAAATACCACATATTGAGAGACTTGAAAGGGTTGTATTAAGGAACTCGAGTTTTTATTGAAAATCTTGTAAAAACTCCGAAGCGAGAGGTGAAACAACAGAGCATGAGACAACGGTGCTTGACTTAATTGTTCGTCTTTCAACTACTCAAGACCCAAGTGCGGTAAAAGCCCCATGGTTGAAAGAAACATGAGTAAGTTCGGAAGTTATGATAGTTCACTCTAGTCTGGGGAGAAATTCTTGTTTAGAGCATGTGTGTTTGTTAAGCATGAAAGCATTGCAGCAACTCCTGATCCATCTTCTGTAGCTATTTGCTCAGGGACGAGCAAAGGGCAAGCTTGGGGGAGTTTGTTGACGGTTGTTAATGATCAATTTTATATGTCAATCAGAGAGAGAAAGAGGGGTATAATCTGTTCACCACCATAGACTTAGGGTTTAAACCGACAGATTCCACAAGTTTTGGTGAATATGTGTTTTCGCGGGGATTATCGGGAAAACATCCAAGGAGGCCCACATGTCATGATTACATAGAGAGAAAGACCGAACGGGTAAAATTGTATATTCTAGAAGACTAAGGCAAACCCCGGAAGCGGGGACCCACAGCGGGGTGGTGGGTCGGCCGACTCCTTCTTGGGTCGGCGGCGCCACCTCCACCAATCGAGGTGGAGGCTCGCGGATCCGCCTCCACCGCCTTTGAGGATGAATAATTATCGTCCGTTTAGGTCGGTTTGATCCGATGGCCGTGGTGCATCCTAGGGGGCTATATATTGAGCCCCCGGCCCCCGGCTCGAGCGAAATTCATTCAAGAATTCATTATTCGGAGGTAGCCATCGGCAAAGCTAGGGTTTAGAGAGAGATCTCCACCGGAGAATTAGAATAGATACTCTAGATCTTCAAGTTCTACATAGGTTTAGACTAGATAGAGGAAGAATCGGGCGCTGTGCTCGGAATTCAGGATCTTCATCATCGAATTGGTATTATCTTGTATCTATTCTTGTGACTTTATTCTAAATATCATTATGTTTCTATTTATTATGTTCCTAGTTTATTCTAGTTCTACATTTGATATGGTTATGATTGGTAATAAGTTTATGTATATGTTTGCAAAGCGCTTAGCTCTCTTCCCGGGGGTTAGGTGGTAGATTTCATGTAAGCATGGTGCTTAGATGCCGTTTACCGCAAATGCACCCTATTGGCCGGGTCGTGTGGTAGATCGCGGAAGTGACAAGTTCCGTTGAGTCCTCTGTATTCCATCCCCGTTGGTAGGTCTAGCAGAACCAAAGTTGCGTAGTAAGTCCTGCTATGTCTTGGCTTGTTATAGCAATGATCCTTATACATAGATGAAAAGTCTTTTGTCTTGTATATGATAGTGTAGAGTTGGAGTAGATGAATGACTTAGTAGATTAGAACCTACATAGGATTTATATTTCTTGCACTAATCGATGCCAACCTACCTTTGTGAGTAGTCTATATCTAATCTCTGTGTGATTTATACCCCGAGCTTATTACTTTATATTCCCTTATTTATCATGGTTTACCCCTCGCCAAAGTATGTGATTTGTGTAATCAATCACTCATAAGTAGTCGTGTTTAGCAAGTTCATCTCATTGTTTAAGTCCGTAGTTCTTTCCTTTGAGCTAAATATAAATAACGATACCTGGAATACTTCTGGTAAAATGCTACGATGGTGTATTATCTGTTCGCTTGCGGATCCATATTTTCTTGATTAGAGGAGCGGTTTCTATACCAACACTTCTGGCGCCATGCTAGGGATGACAACTTAGCGTGAGTGGTGTTAGAGGTGTCAACAAGCTTGTAGATGCTCGGTGCTATCACAATTGAAGCACTTTCTTGGTTGCTCTTGCTTCTTGAAGTTGTTCCTCTTGAAGCCTCTTCTCTTGATGAACATGTGTCTCATCTTCTTCACTACAAGAGCAAGTGCCTCATCATCAATCTCAAAGTCACAATCTTCCTCATTGTTTTCTTCTTCTTCAAAGATTGGTGCTTTGCCCTTGGAGGATGTGGCTTGGAATGCCACGGTCTTCTTCTTCTTCTCTTCCTCCACCTTCTCATCATCTTGATCAAATTTGTCATATGTCAAGACTTCACCAAGCAAATCATTTGGCTTTTTATTTTCAAGCCCATCTCTTTGTAGCATTAGCTTCAACATCTTGAAGCTCTTCGGCAAGCAAATCAAGAACTTGTGACAAAAGTCTTCATCTTTTGTCTTGTGCCCCAAACTCTTGAGATCATTCACAATCACTTGTAGACGATGAAACATTTCAATGATAGTTTCATCCTCCTTCTTCTTGAAGTTCTCGAACTCAGTCTTGAGTCCATATAGCTTGGCACTCTTCACAACCTTGGTGCCCTCATATGTCTCACCCAACCTTGTCCATACTTCACTAGCAAGTTCCAAATCCTTGATCCCCTCAAACACCTTTGTATCAATGCCATTATATAGGGTGTTGAGAGCCATTCTATTGCATGTGATGTTGGCTTTATCTTCATCGGTGAGATGATCATTATCAAGAATAGCATAGTCGTGCAATGTGACTTGCAAGACTCTCTCTTGTATTGAACCAAGATACATGATCATCTTTCTCTTCCAATGATCAAAGGAACTAACTCCATCAAACATAGGCGGTTTGCCCCCAACATGGTTGAACACAATTTGAGCCATCTTAACACCGTAGCATGTTAAGCCTTGCACTAAAACAGTGACCCTGGCTTTGATACCACTTGTAAGGTCCTAGATGGCTAGAGGGGGGGTGAATAGCCTATAAAAAATTCTACAAATTCACTAAGCAAACTTCGTTAGATACAAAAACGGCGGAAAGCAAGTTATGCTTAGCCTACTAGGTGTTGCAAGCCTCCTATCCAAACAATTCTAGTAAGTGATCACTAGTACACACAAGAGCTACCACTAGTGATCAAGAGTTCTACCCACGGGATTTAGTCTACACAAGAAGTGGTTCCCGACCGACCACACAAGCAATTCTACCCACGGGATTTAGTCTACACAAGATGTGGTTCCCGACCAACCACGCAAGCAATTCTACTTTGCAAGTAAGTAATCAAAGTAATACAAGAGAGGGTAGGAGCTTGTTATACCGACGCGTAGAGTCGAGGTTGCCAATCACCAAGAAATGAACAATCAATCAATTGGCAACACACAAAGGATGATGACCAATCACCGGGAGACAAGATGAACACAAAGATTTATCCCCGGATGTTCACTTGGGCACCGCCAAGCTACGTCACCCGTTGTGTCGACCAACACCTAGATGGTCCTTTGGTGTGACCCTCAAGCCACTTGCCCCGCAAGGCACTTCCCCGCAAGGAAACCACAAGGCGCCACTCTCAAGTGAGATACTCAATGACACGCGCAATCCAATAGAATTACTCTTCGCGATCCCCGCGAGGTGAGCACAAGAACCTCTTACAAATCAACCGGAGGTGGCCAAGAACATACACCTTCTCTTGCCAACGCCTCCAACAATCTCCAAGCCGGCTAGGAGCGGTACTCTCCAAGAGTAACAAGAAATCCACCGGCTAAACCACCCACAAGTGCCACTAGATGCCCTCAAGCAATGCAATGCACTAGGTGATCTCTCAATCTCACTTTGGATTCACAATCAAGCAAGAGAGATGAGAGGAGAGTGTTTCTTCGGCTCAAAGGATGAATGAATGAGTTGGGAGAGCCAAGAGAGGGAGCCAAGCCCGGCCTCCCATCTATTTATAGACCCAACACTTCAAACTAGCCGTTACCCCTCGGGCGCAAATTCACCGCGCGGACGCGTCTCCCGCGAGCCGCCGGACGCGTCCGGCGCTCGGCCCAGCAGCGCGCGCCCTGCACGACCGTTGCGCCGCGGAAATAACCGCGTGCCGCCACGTCGGCGTCCGGCGCGGCGTCGGGCGCTCGCCAACGCGCGTCCGACAGACCGGCCGAAACTCAAAAGTTTCTGCTCCGCGTCCGCCGGCCGCCGGACGCACGGCCCGGCGTCCGCCGCCTTCAGCTCGCCAGCCAGCACCACGCCAAGCCTCAGCATGCGCCGGACGCTGCACAATGAACACGCCGCGTCCGACGCCTGCGTCCGTCGCGCGTCCGGCGCTTAGCAACGCAGAGCCACCAACCTGAGCCAAGCTAACACGCGCCGGACGCGTCCGGCGCCAAAGCCCTGCGCGTCCGGCACTACAAAAACTTCGCTTTTCAGCCCGTCGAGACGCCAACTTCTCCGTCATGCTATCCAACAAGTATACCAACTTGAACAACGGAGATAGCATGATTTCAACCAAATTTTGCATCCGGCGCAATAGAAAATATGCTTCCAATTTTCTCGAAAGCGCCGAATCCCGCCGAGCTTGCGAGGCGGGAGGGAGAGAGGGACCCAAGCCCAACTCAACCCTACAAACCACAGCGCGAACATTCGCCACCTTTGTAAATGTGCCAACACCACCAAGTGTACATCTCCATGTGCTTGTGTGTTAGCTTTTCACAATCATTTTCCAAAGGTTAGGTTAGCTCACTAGGCCCTACATGCAATGCACTTCATGAATTCACCTAGTGGCACCCGTGCGTCGAATAGCCGATAAGACTTCCCCTCTTAATAGTGCGGCTATCGAACCTAAACCACTCACACCCTCTATGGTGTCTTGAGTGCAAAACAAAATGGCCCTATCGGTTATACCTTTGCCTTGAGCCCATTTTGTTCCTCCAAATGATATGAACACTTCACACCATCATGTGACCGTCTCGATCCATCGACCTCGACTTCACTTGCCCTTCACCGTGCATCGGTCCATCGGCGCCTAGTCTTGCCCGAGCTTCACCATCGCATGGTCCTTCACTCCCAAGCCTTGACTAGCCCTTCACCTTCAACACCGGTCCATGGAGCCAAGCACCGTCTTGATCTTCATCTTTGATCACATGACACGTGTCATGCTTCATATTCAATATGCTCATCGTGTGGACAATCTTTCTCTAAATCAACCACTTAGATAAACAAGGTTAGTCCTAGGTTTTATCAATTAGCCAAAACCAAACTAGGGACTTTCACCTAGCCAAGCCATCGGCCCTTCTTCCCACTCCTTCCCTTGCCAACGCCAGAAGGGGTGGCCGGGAGGCCCGCGCTGGCCTCTAGGATTGTGGCGGCGAGGCCTTCACCCAGATGGACGCCACGGGACCCTCCGTGTGGGGCGGCGCTCGGAGGCCATGGCATGGTGATGTGGGTGATGGCGTGGGGAGGGCATGATGGTGGGAGCGGGCTATAGGGTGGCTGGCCAGATCTGTGTGTGACGACGGTGGTGATGCGGCCTGGTCGTAGATCCGTGTGCAGCGCTTCGCGGAGCTTGTCGGCCTCCTCCTCGGCCCCTAAGCGGGCCGCCAGCTCCACCTGCACCGCCTCGCGGAGGGAGGCGGCCTCCACCTATGCCTCCCTGCGCCAGCCCCGCTCCTGGGCGAGCTGCGCGCGCAGGGCGAGAATCTGATTCTCCGGCGTGCGCAGGTGGTGGCCGGCGGAGGAAGGGAAGTTGGGGTTCACCCAACGCCGTCCTCTGCGGCCGCCATCGTCGCCGCCGCGGCCACCGGAGTTCATGGTCGTCGGATAGTAGGGGATCGTGAAAGATTAGAAGGAGAAAGAAAGCGTCTGGTGAAGGACCCACAGTCGAATGACGCAACTTTATAAAGGTCACCGAGCATGGGTGCTTGAGTTCCCCATTGCCGCTTCCAGTTCCCCATGCTCTCTTGCACCGGTTCCCACGTGTGACAGAACCTCCTAAGTAATTGTTGACACAAAATGTGGCGCACTGTGTCTCACACACAGCAAGCCGGAAAGCCTAGCTTCAATCGGGTGCCCGGGCGTCTGAATCCGGTGGCGTGCCAGTCGATTTGACCTGAAAAATCGACAAGGGATAAAACGGTAAGATCATAACCGGAACGTCGGGTGAGACCAGACAGTTCCATCTTTACGGCCCTGAAGCCACTTACGACGACATATAGCTATAGAAGCTATCTCCAGCAGATTGCATTTCATTCAACTAAAGTAACATAACTGATGTAAACAGAACGAACTTGCCGAATACGGTAGATGAAGACATGTTTGAACAAGATTAAATCATTAAAGCATATCAAACTATATCTCAGGTTTAAAGCATCATCAAGCACTAACATCTAAGGATAAGTAACTTATAAATATAAATCCACTAAATAATACATGCATAGGCTACTCCAACTAGTCGCGCACGTCTAGCCTTCATAAACCCGTCGAGCATAAACCCAAGCAAGCTAATCCACCGCATGATACCACCCGCTATGAATTTACACCACTCCTTACTATTAGATCAATCCACCGCATGATACAATCTAACAATAAAGAGCTAAAAGCACGTAATTACCTAACAGATCTATAAATACTCGCTACATGTGTGAGCATAACCGTATCGGCAAGATTGCCGAATCGGGGTCCATGAAGAAGGAACAAACAAGTAACATGTAAAAGGAGCCTATCGATTAAACCGATCTCTAGTCCACCGGATGACTAGCTCTAGAGTAACCCAAAGACTGCATCGCCGCACGGTACCGGTCCTGTCAAGACTTATCTACATATAACGTGAATGAACCCGCAACACGTGACAATCTAGATAGATCTAATTCGGCTATATGAGCTTGATCTACTTGATATTGAATAAGCATGAAAGGAACGATCAACAAGCCGAAAGAGTATCAATCTAGATTGGGCAAAAGAGTGTTGCAAATAATTAAACATTAAATAAAGCAAGCAACACGTGATAACTTAATGAATCTATTAGATCTTGCCAAATCTAAGAGAGCCGATAACTATCTTTACTCATGTCTTAATCCGCCGCACGATACAAGGCACAAGCAAAAACTTCCCATCATTAAGCTTAAATCCGCCGCACGATACTAAGCAAAACGGATGAGACTACTTGCATCATAATCTAAATCCGCCGCACGATACTAGACATGATAGCAAGGTTGCGGGACTTACGGAGGTCGACGGATCGATTGGCCCTCTCGAAGAACTCGACGACACGACTAAAGGACTCGAAGGGTGGCGCGTAGCCGGTTGTATTGAATTGGTTGTGAACATCTCTTACAATGGCCGGGGTTTATATTTATACCCTGGGCTGACCGACGTGCAAAACTTGACCAGAAAGGAACGTCTAACTAAAAAGAAATAATATAAAAATACATAGACTCTATTTTCCCTTATGTATAGAGCCTTTTCGTTGAAGCATTGTTGGCCGACGTATGCCTTCTGTTCTGGCTGGAATCGGCAAATATCTTGTGTAGATGCACCTTCTCGTATACAGCCATGAAACCAAGCCTTCCATATGTACGTACGTATCCTTGGCAAATATGCAAGATATTTGATCGGCCACGTGTTCTCCGGAGTCCAATACAAGCACGATTCTCCTTCCCTAATCTCTGGTGATGGCTTTTCCATATATACGTATATATCATCTGGCTTGCTGACTTCTTTGCCTTTTGGCATAGAACGTATATATGTACGCACTTCCCGAATGCAAAACGTACATATATATAACTGGAGACGCATTCTTCTTCTATTCCATTCGCGTGATATCCTCATAGCCGATCCCCAACTGCCAAATCCACATGTATGGCTTCCCGAATAGCCGAGCCTGACTGCCGATTTGGTCCCGACTACCGATTTGGCGACCGCACCACGTATATCTTCTGTCTAATCTTCGTTGGCAATCATCAAGCTTCTTGTTTCTGCTCAAAATATTAAGGAGTATTCCCTTGTTACTGATATTTCTCGGCTGTCCAAATTTTGGTGTTAACACAGGCCCCCCTAGTTCGGAGTATGAATCTCATGCTTCGAATTATTTTAATCCGGTTTTCTTCACAGAGCCGAGAAATTCACCAGCAACAATAGCATGTTCTCACCATATTTCCACAATTTTACCTGTAAAGCAATAAACTTCCAATACATGTGGAAATAGGTTAGTAGCAAATGCATATGTACACAAATATTATAGTTTTCTCCATTTGTTGTTGATCAGGAGATGCTGCAATGCCGATTACATCTCAAGAGTATCAGGTTTATAACTAAAATTTCTCTTAAACTTGAATAAGATGGTACTCTACTTATCCATCTATCTCCTCAACCATGGGGCTTATAATTTTCACCGAGTCGAGCAACCGCAAAAAATGAGAATAGTTACGTAGATGCGCTTATCTTTTATCCTTTGATTACTTTCATTGGAGTTTTGTGTTTTATAACTCGAGTTCCGCGGACATGTGTCCGTCTTTTTTTTTCGAAGTTTCTCCCTTTAGAAAAATCATACCATATATT
The DNA here is from genome assembly GCA_018135685.1 of Themeda triandra. Lineage (NCBI taxonomy): Eukaryota > Viridiplantae > Streptophyta > Magnoliopsida > Poales > Poaceae > Themeda > Themeda triandra. The sequence goes on from JAENPR010000463.1 coordinate 102,329, forward strand.
TTGCAAAGTCAAAAACCGGACCATAAGGAGATACAAGGCATATGCTTAGACCAAGAATTTGTTAGTTTTGATCAAAATTATTTTCCTGTACATATTCCTTCCAATCATCTTAAAACTTATGAGGCTACTTTGTCACGCCATTCCAATGTTATTATTTTATAAACCACGCCGAGTTCATCCCTAAGTGCAATGGGAAGCTGTCTCGTCACGAGTGGCTTTGGACTTCACTACAAGGTTCAAGTTCATCCCTTAGTGCAATGGGAAGCCGTCTTGATACCTTGACGTGGGACAAGTAAGGTCCAAGTTGACACATTTTGTATTATTATTATTTTTTTTGCCTCATAAATTTTAATCAAAGAAGAAATACAGATACAAGACATTTAGTGCAAGTGGATCTTGATCTTGAGCATATGACTATAATCTACACTAGTGGCCTGACAGTTTGACAAAACTCAACATGATAGTTTTATTAGTTGAAATCATTCTAGAAAATTCATCCGGATCTTAAGTTTTCTCGAACAATGTCATAGCAAACTCTATTTCCATTCTTATCCCACAACCACTTAGACAAAGGTCAAACTTTATGCGACCCATCTAGGTTTCAAAGATTTCAAAATAAATATTATAACCACTAAACCCAAATCTTAGAGAAATCAAAGTTATAAACTAGACACGAGATGAAGCATAGAACAGAGCATCTATTCATCATTTCATCAATGGATAAACTAAAACATTTATAGCACATATTCTTAGAGTGGGGCAGATATAATGCCAACAGTTTACCCCTTTAATATTTTCAATTTTAAATATTCCAAACTTTGGGAAATAAGGGTAGAATTGCACAAACCACCGTTGAAGATGAAGGAGCTGATGGAAATCATTTGTCTCACCCTTCTTCATGATGGAACGCTCGATGTCGTGCAATGGATGTGTGCGGCGAGTCCGGCCCCCCGAGCCAGATCTGATGTTGGAGCTTGAGACATTGAGCATGTTTCATTTAAGGGTCTTCCCCATAATTAGTTCCTCACTTATAGATGTATGTTTCCTTATTCTAGGCCGATGAAGATGTTGACAATTCCTTTTATTATCTTGAAACCGACCGTTGCAATGTGAGGCTTGGATTGGATGTAGCTTGATATCAATACAATGACTCCTTCTATATGGATCTCCATATTATGCTTCTTCCCCACCGCTGCAAGTTCACATAGCATGATCTTCAATTGTTCTTGATAATAACATTCTAGCCGATGACTTCTGTCGGCTGTCAGATTATTCAGTGCCTTAACACGATCCATCTTTTATCTTGCTGGCTACCAGATGGTACCGTTAAAATAATTCGTCTGGCTCTGTATGTGAAGTCAAGATATTTTAGCACAATAGCTATGCGTGCTTTCTTCCTATGCGGACGCGTAGCCAACCATCGGCTAACCAACAATCGATGCACGCAAATTTGGTCCTCTTTCTGCGTCGATATGCGGAGACGAGCGATCACCGGCTAATCCAACAGCCGATGCATGTGAGTCAACTGAGAAGCAAGTAAGGGATCTAAGGCCAGGATAACCAGATCAGTCTCTAGTTCACCTCTCTTGAGCTAGTCAACTAGGAACTGGTTCCTTTATCCAATTGGCTGTAAACGTGTATCCATACCCTTCTTGGAATTTCATGCATATATACGTCTTGACGGATTCAGCTTACACGTACCCGTCTTGACGGACTCAGCTTTCTTGTTGCCATCTATTGAATTGCGAACAGCTGTATACTCTTTAGCCTTAGGCACCAATTTCTCCTAATCTGACGCATGCATCAATGATGCAGGCTGAAGCGGCATGGAGGTCATGATGGGAACCTTCTTCAGACTTCATACTTTGGCCTCTGTCCATTAAAGGGTGCTCAGCTTGGAGGACGAAGATGATCTTCGCGACCTGTGGATGCATGCGCGACGGATTCCAGGCCCCCCGGGCCGACGCATAGCCATGCAGGAGCCTGAGACGCCGAGCACATTAATCTTCACTGCTGGTTTTTGTGACAAGATAATAGCAGTATACATGCACAGGAATGAATGTGCCAAAGCGGATGTCCTTGTGAATTTTGAAGTAATACTCTGGCTTTTAATAACCTTTTGAGATAGACAGCTGTTAATTTCTTCCCCCATCAACTGCTTTTACGTTCATGCTGATTGATTTGAGAAGCTATTTCTTGGTTTGGATGCTTTTGATTCATTAGCTGTTTGTTGGGTGTATGGAAGCTAGAATGGCCGATTTAGTCTGAATGTGATAGTTAAGCCACGTTGATCTCTTTAACTTCCTCAACAGAGTATCTGATCGCCTTTCGTAGGGCTCATGCTCATGCACTTCCCATGATTATCTAGTTTTCTCTCCTTGATCGGCAAATGGCTTAATAGCCGATCCAATTTTAGGATAGTCGATCTCACGGTGGCATCCTCCACCGTGTCGTGCCTCTTCGGCTCGGTGATACCGCATGTAGCCTTCGCATGTCCACCTCTTCTTCGATCGGCCGGGGTATTTGAATTTGCTCGGTCAATCCGACGTAAGCACCACAAAGTTTCTTCGGTGCGATGGAGCTGTCCATCGATCATCTTGTTTTCGGCTATATTATCTTCCAGTGCGTTTTGCCTCAACTTACGATAACTAATGAGGCTGCCGAAACCATCGGCTATTCATTGGTAGCAAAACAGCCGATTGATGCTTCCTCGGGATAGCCGATATGAACTTTTGCCGATCGCTATCACCCACCGCTTCCTCGAATAGCCGATCGTGTGAGGCCCAAAATAGTAGCTTCTTTCTTGATTTTTGGACTTCTCGGAAAACCTCCTTTAATCTTTATGTGTCCACTTTATCAAAAGATTTCCCTTTGTAGCCTCGTGCACGCATGTACACCCTTCATAACGAATGGAGACTTGGATTTCCTGATGCATGCCAAAAATAATTTTTAAACCGAACTCCTATCGGCTGTCAGGTTACCAGCTTGCGATGTAACCTCCCATAATGATCGCCATCTTCAAATTCTCCAAGCCCATTGCTTTTGTTCCTACCTGCAGAGTAGTATCTTGTCTAGTGAGCACGCCATCACTTAGCTTTCGGGCGGCCTTGAAGAATGTTATGGCGCCGAATGTGTCGTAGGAGATGAAGACAAGCCCGGCGTACGGATGAGTGCGTGATGGGTTTTGACCCCGAAACGTGATCGACGTGAGAGCCCAAGACGCTCGAGTGCCTTCACCTTGAGAGTCTTCCTGGCGTTGGTCCTTTAATGAGTTGATCCTATAATGATATTTGCACTCGATAGGAACTATAAGCCAAAGCAAATATTTCCTGTAAATTTAGAAGTAGCACTACGGCTTTTAATAATGATATCTCAGAAAACCAAATGTTAGTTTCTTTCCTTGTACTGATACGTATTTGTCAATTTGTTGCACTGGCTGCTGCTTTGTTTTCTAACAAACTCTTGACTCAAAACAAATCTTGAAGGTTCCCCATTGCTCTCGTCACCTTGACCATGTGCATACAAATATATTTCTTGTGAACCAACTGATTCTGCTGTCCGGCTGGTTCTTTTTCCTCTTTTGTTTCAGTAGTAATTTAGTCGGTCTTAGCTCCATCATGCAGCTGAACTAAGAACCTGAACTGGTTAGCCCTCAGCCGATCTCTGCATATCTTGGCCTTGGAGCCGATTCAGTTCTTGAACGGTCGGTCAGTTGATTCCCTCTCTTGATATTGCTATCAGCCATCTAACTCTGGTGTCCACAGGGCTTTATGGAAGTAACAACGTTGAACGCTCCTGATAATATGTATGGCAGAACGATGATCATATTTACACACCAGTTTTTGATAGAGAATTCCTTTTCCATCGGCTATCACTTAGGAGCCGATATTTATTTAGCCGATAAGAGATTCTATTGGTTGCTGAACTGATCCATTTGATTTCTGAATTCTTCTGATCTAGCTATCTGCGAACCATCGTGGTGCAACCATATTTCAGCTTCAACTTGGTAACCGATGAAAATCATATCCTTGATCTTTTCAATAATCACCAGCTGTATCTGGGACTTGACTCCCAATTAAGATGGTGTAATTCTTGGCTCCTTATCTTTGTCGGTGACGTCCCGGATATATGCATAAAAGGACCAATCATGGACATCGGCCTCAATAAAACTGCTGATCTAATAGATGGCTATTCTGAGTTTTCTATTCCCTGTTGAATAACTCTGAATAAAATTTTCTCCATGTCTGACGTACAACAGCACATAAATCTTCTTGAGGTTCCTGGACATCGAGACGTGATCTTACTTCGGTCTCCCGAGATAAGAAATCTTTCCAAAATCCTGCATTTTTAACTCCATAAGCAACCGATGTCTTTTCTCCAAGAGACACGATCCTGAAATATGGCTGAACCGGCTTTCAACTCTTCAATTAGATCTCCAGAATGTCACGACTTGTTGAGAGCTTTGCTATTTTTGCATATAGTCAACGTGTTGCCCTCGGACTTTTGAAAGTTTCTTTACCTTCACGTATGAGCTCCATCAGAAAATCTTCTTTTATTTCTTTACGTAGCTCGGCCAAACAATATCTTTCTTGTTAATATAACCTTCTCAATTTTGTCCAGCCTTACATGTGAACCTTTCCAAATTTGGCTTTAATATAGCCAAATATATTAGCTGGTCTTACTAGCATGGCCTTAATAGCCGAACATGCAAGTCTCGATTCTGTAGACATGTATGTCTTTTCTCTCGCCTTTGGTCATTCACTTATGATTAGCCGATAACACATGACCATCGGCTTGCCTCAAGCAACCTGACGCATGTACCCTTTGGACATTGTATTCTCAATGCAGCCAACGCGTCGCTCTTGGATTCCGACTTGTCCACATCATTGAGGAGGCGAGGGAACTTCTGATGATGTACTTCCATATCTGACCATAACAAACCTACACGTCTGTGCATCTTCTATAATTAGGTTGCTTAAACGTACACCGCATGCCTCTCAGTTCAGCCTCTGGACGATTGCTTCTTCTGATTGAGAGAATCGGCTATTCAAAAAGGGAATCGGCTATTTATAGATGAACAGCCGATCCTTCTCTGGACCATTGCCGAATGATCTATAAATAGCCGATCCTTCTCTGAACAGCCGATTTTTTTTTTTGTGCGTGTGCTTTCTAAAATCACAGAACGTGTCCACCATGCACATGCGTCACCTTCTCAGCTTCATCTCTTGAATAAATATGGCATGTGTATTATCCTTGTGGAATATCCTTATTTAGCCGATGCAGTTGACTTTGCAAAGCGGTGGAGCAACATCGGCTTTTAACCTTCTTGAGCTTATCACCTTGGGATGTCAACGTGTTGGCACATGCCACAATTTGCTCCTTGCAGATGACACGTATAGAAGAGTTGGCCTGCAAACTATGCAGTAACTTCCAATCTTGTGCTCCATAATAATATATCATGCACACGTCTCTTGTTCAGCCGATGTCATGCTCCTTGAGAGGTGGAGTACAGGGCAACAGCTTTTGGTCTTCTTGACTGTCTCTTGGATGATATCGGCCATCAAGTTGATTTATTAGAAAATTGTTGTTCATCTTTGTTGCTTCTTCTGGCCAAATCTTGTCGATGAAATACATGTTGAATGGCACATAGTGATCTGGAAAGTGATAAATTTTTTGGAGAGGATCGACTTCCGATCAAAATGTGTGTGGTCCCACCGGCGTGCCAAAAAAGTGTGTTGACACAAAATGTGGCGCTTTGTGTCTCACACAAGCAAGCCGGAAAGCCTAGCTTCAATCGGGTGCCGGCGTCGAATCCGGTGGCGTGCCGTCGATTTGACCTGAAAAATTGACAAGGGATAAAACGGTAAGATCATAAGCGGAACGTCTTTGGGTGAGACCAGACAGTTCCATCTTTACAGCCCTGAAGCCACTTACGACGACATATAGCTATAGAAGCTATCTGCCAACAAGATTGCATTTCATTCGGCTAAAGTAACATAAGCGATGTAAACGAACGAACTTGCCGAATACGGTAGATGAAGACATGTTTGAACAAGATTAAATCATTAAAGCATATCAAACTATATCTCGGGTTTAAAGCATCATCAAGCACTAACATCTAAGGATAAGTAACTTATAAATATAAATCCACTAAATAATACATGCATAGGCTACTCCAACTAGTCCGCCGCACGTCTAGCCTTCATAAACCCGTCGAGCATAAACCCAAGCAAGCTAATCCACCGCATGATACCACCCGCTATGAATTTACACCACTCCTTACTATTAGATCAATCCACCGCATGATACAATCTAACAATAAAGAGCTAAAAGCACGTAATTACCTAACGAGATCTATAAATACTCGCTACATGTGTGAGCATAACCGTATCGGCAAGATTGCCGAATCGGGGTCCATGAAGAAGGAACAAACAAGTAACATGTAAAAGGAGCCTATCAGATTAAACCGATCTCTAGTCCACCGGATGACTAGCTCTAGAGTAACCCAAAGACCTGCATCTGCCGCACGGTACCCGGTCCTGTCAAGACTTATCTACATATAACGTGAATGAACCCGCAACACGTGACAATCTAGATAGATCTAATTCGGCTATATGAGCTTGATCTACTTGATATTGAATAAGCATGAAAGGAACGATCAACAAGCCGAAAGAGTATCAATCTAGATTGGGCAAAAGAGTGTTGCAAATAATTAAACATTAAATAAAGCAAGCAACACGTGATAACTTAATGAATCTATTAGATCTTGCCAAATCTAAGAGAGCCGATAACTATCTTTACTCATGTCTTAATCCGCCGCACGATACAAGGCACAAGCAAAAACTTCCCATCATTAAGCTTAAATCCGCCGCACGATACTAAGCAAAACGGATGAGACTACTTGCATCATAATCTAAATCCGCCGCACGATACTAGACATGATAGCAAGGTTGCCGGGACTTACGGAGGTCGACGGATCGATTGGCCCTCTCGAAGAACTCGACGACACGACTAAAGGACTCGAAGGGTGGCGCGTAGCCGGTTGTATTGAATTGGTTGTGAACATCTCTTACAATGGCCGGGGTTTATATTTATACTGGGGGCCGACCGACGTGCAAAACTTGACCAGAAAGGAACGTCTAACTAAAAAGAAATAATATAAAAATACATAGACTCTATTTTCCCTTATGTATAGAGCCTTTTCGTTGAAGCATTGTTGGCCGACGTATGCCTTCTGTTCTGGCTGGAATCGGCAAATATCTTGTGTAGATGCACCTTCTCGTATACAGCCATGAAACCAAGCCTTCCATATGTACGTACGTATCCTTGGCAAATATGCAAGATATTTGATCGGCCACGTGTTCTCCGGAGTCCAATACAAGCACGATTCTCCTTCCCTAATCTCTCGGTGATGGCTTTTCCATATATACGTATATATCATCTCGGCTTGCTGACTTCTTTGCCTTTTGGCATAGAACGTATATATGTACGCACTTCCCGAATGCAAAACGTACATATATATAACCGGAGACGCATTCTTCTTCTATTCCATTCGCGTGATATCCTCATAGCCGATCCCCAACCGCCAAATCCACATGTATGGCTTCCCGAATAGCCGAGCCGACCGCCGATTTGGTCCCGACTACCGATTTGGCGACCGCACCACGTATATCTTCCGTCTAATCTTCGTTGGCAATCATCAAGCTTCTTGTTTCTTCTCAAAATATTAAGGAGTATTCCCTTGTTACTGATATTTCTCGGCTGTCCAAATTTTGGTGTTAACAGTAATGTGGCCCACATGCACTAATCTTCGTCTTAACAGACCTCAGATTACTATGCATGTGTTCCACACGACTTATGAAGCTCTGTCGGGTGTCCTTAACGAACCCCGATTGAACCACAATTAAACTCATACCCGGGATCAACAATGGAGTAACCACAACATTACAACATTTATTACAAAAAAATATATAACATCAGAGTGCGGAAGAATGATAACATTAAAAGTTTACAAAATATGAATAAATTAACTTTTACAAACTTAACTTTAATTGCGGAAGCAGTAAAACTACGAGAAGACAACTTAGGTAGAGCAACTAAGTTGGGAGAGGGCAACCGAGATCACGTCGAGCCCACCGACATAATCCCGGCTAGGAGTAACGGTCCAATACCGCAACGGGGTAGAACAAACCCCGAGTACGGGAGTACTCAACAAGACTTACCCGACGAAAAAGAGGGGTGAAGACTCAGGAATGCAGACTAGTGGGACAAGGTAAGGCTCGCAAGAGGCAAATATTTTTGCAGAAAAGCTCTTGTAGAACAAGTTTTAACCCAATATTAGTTATTAGCAGAAGGAAAAGTTGTCTCGCTCAAAATCAAGCTTATCAATCAACTCCAAACTGATTCCTAATCATTTTCAAGTTGATACTACGATGATGTACACCGATCGAGTCTTCTTCTTCGAGAAGCAACGGCGATTCGAATCCATTTTTATACCCAGCTGGGACCTAGATCACTGATAGACACGGAGACTTTAACTCCTGAGAATATCAGATCACACGATATACCGGGATAACAACCGCAGCCATATATCATTCCAAATGGTATATGGGACATCTGCCCCACGGATACCGATATACGTGGGGGCGACCCACAATATAACACAATAATGCATGTGGTAACTAGTCTCGATATCACCGATACACCATCGAACGGTCCTTAACTGACAAGTCGGAAACACTACATCAAGACTCCATTCCCGATGCAAGTTACCCGACCGATCTTAACTTTCATGGTCTATCATCATAATCCAACAAGCAAAGCCAACCTCATCTTTTTCATTCTTCTGTTTTTGAAACCCTATCTAATTAAGCAAGACTAAGCATTACTACGCATTTTCCAAATATCGGGTAACAAGGAATATAGAAATAAGACAGATAATGCAATTGTTAGGTTTTCACTCAACTCCTATTACCTAGTGCAACATTTCATAACTGAAGTGATAAAAACCGTATAAAAAAACAAGGATAGAGTTTAAATGCATCCGGGCTTGCACGGATTGCGGCGGTGGTTAGTTCTCGTAGAGATCTCCAATGTTAGACTTGACACCAACACCATGGATAGATGACACCAATACCAGAGGTAAGAATTCCGACATCATTGATCACTGGCACCTTCTCGAACATTCTTGTAGGATGGCATCTTTTCAAATGTTGATCAGCACGATCCGACTCACCCCCGAAACACTACACGTAATTAATGATGTGCCTAAGTATGATGAGCTCATGGCATGATGAATTGGTGAAAGCATAACACTTAAATAACTTGAGTACAACTTTCCTTCACGATAAAGAAGTTTTAAAAGCGCATGAAATAACGTTTTTAAGATATAACATAAAATAACGACAAAAATAAAGGTTGTCAAATAAGTCTCAAAAATTAAACTTAAGCTCCTCACGACCTGAGAAGGCTGCAAAATAATTTTCATGATTTTTGGAGCAATAAATAAATAACTAAAAATAAGAGAAGAAGCATTTTTCAATAAAAAGAGCTAATTTTTAAACATAACAAAAATAATCAAAATTGGCATTTTATACTTTTAATAAATCAAGCTCATCACCAGGAACCTACACAAAAAGTTTCATGATTTTTGGAGACACCAATAAATAGTTATGAATTTCCAAAGAAATGACACAAGAAAATGCATTTTCTGAAATTAATAAATCCGAGTGAACAGTGTCGTCTTCAACCTCCAGACGGTTGACCAGCGAGGGCCGACGTTGACCATGGCGTAACTTGCCAACGGATGGGTATTTTTCGACACGGTTTGATCCTACGGCTTCCTGGCAACTAGGCGAACTCGGTGGTGGTTCTTTTGCGGAGGAGTAGCGGCTGCAGCGTGCTCGCCAGCGGCGAGGACGGGCACGGCGGCGCGGCAAGCGATGGCGCGGTGGCTGCGACGCAGGCGAGGCAAAACTGAGAGCATGGACGCGACTAGGAGCTCAAGGCGAGGCCGATGCTCACCTCTGTTGTGGCAGAGGCAAGGCGGAGCAAGGTGGTGACGGTGGCAGCTATGGTGGCGGCGTCACCGGCTGGCAAGGTTGGCGTTCCCGAGCGACCTGTCCACCACACTCGAAACCGAGAGAAGCACGGTGAGCATAAGATGATGGCGAGCACAACTGCAATGACTAATTGGAACGAAAAGCAACGACGATGACGGACAGCGACGACGGATCACGGCGGCTCGGCTTGCTGACCGCGAGAAAAACGACGGCGTACGAGCTAACTAGCATGGGCGAGAGTCCATGGCTGTGCTGGGTGTATTTGCGAGCTCGAGGCGAAACTAATGGCGAGGTTTGCTTGGTCTGGGACGGATTGAAGGCGACGGCGTGAGGCGGAGCTCGGGAGCGGCAATGGTGGAGCAGAGCACGGTAGCAACTGAAGAGAGAAAGGAGAAGATGAAGTCGTCCATCTTGACTTATAGGGCGGCCACGACGACATGATGCGGACACGCAGCTGCTTGTCGAGGCCACGTCGAGCAGGAGGTGACAGCCGGACGCGACTGGAAGGTGATCGAAGGGCGGCGGCGTCCGTCGACGGCGAAGCAGGACACGGCACTCGCGACTGGCACTATTTACAGAATTGCCACTGCTCGAATTTTGCAAAAAGCTCACCAATTTTGAACTGAACTTGAAAAACTCCAAAAAGAGACTTGACCTAATTTTCCAAGATAAACATTTTTGTCAACTGGAACTTTTTCCAATTCGGCCTATAAATATGAATTTTGATCAAATTTTGAAAAGGGAACAAAAACCCTTCAAACAAATATATTGAATATCTCCAAAATTTTCCAAAGAAGTTGAAAATATTCCAAACTATGAAATGATCATCTTTTCAAACCAAACATTTTCCTCAAAGAAAGTTTTTCCAAAATATGCATAGTTTTTGAAATATAATTTAAAAACCAAAGGGGGACAATTGTTGGAAAACAAGTATTTTCAAAATAATTTGAAATTCTTTTTGGAAACTTGAAAAACTTTGAATAGCAAACTTGTTGCTCTCATCAAGATTCTCTAAAAAGATTTTTGGTCCGACCCCAAATTCTTCGTAGATTTTGAAATACGAGAAAAGGGGATAAAATAGGGTTTTTCGGAGAAACGAGATCTTGAAGCAAAATTGGAACTCGATTTAAATTCTACATCAATCAGTTGATCATTACGATCACAAACATCATTTCATGAATAAAACAAAGCATCACACCAAAGACAATATTAAAACATGAATGCATTTATGCCATGATGCTCGATGATTAAGCTTTAACGAGCTCTTAATCAAGTTTTAGTTATCACTAACATCTAGGATGTTACAATCTTACCCCCTTAAGAAAATCTCGTCCCGAGATTTTGGAGCAACAAAATCCCGTGGGGAAACAATGGAAAAGGAAATGTGTCAAGCAACTTAACTTGACAGAAGTTCACAAAACAACAAGGTTCGATTCAAAGGTCACAACCAAGATATGTAGAAGGTTGCAACTAACAAGGTATTCATGATTTCAAGGGAGTTTGAATAGAATTGTCGAGATAAGTTTAAAAAGTAGGGTACATTAGCTACGGGGCTATAGTAGCTCATGCCCACTAACCCCGATACCTGCGCGCGCCTAGCAGAAACTTGTGTACCCGGGTCAGGTTCCGTCGCGGCACCAGGGTTTCGGGACATGGCACCACTATAGGGCACAACTACAGTAACCCACATCTCGCCAGATGGAGAATGTAACCGAGATCAAAAATCGGTCACGATCACAAGGTATTTAGGGAGTTCAAAGAACAACTTTGAATCCCAAGAATATTCAATAAGTAAAGTACATCCATTGTGATCTACTACGATACCTGTGCATAGCCTGATGAAAACTCATGTGGTCGCGAATCACAGGAGATTTCAGGTCGACACGGCACCATAGTCACGGGTCGAGACACCACTATATAACACATCAAAATGACTTTTGACAAACCTTTGTCAAATATCATGTTCAAAAGATTAACATGTTCAAAGAATGAGAACACACTCAATTTTGGACTATAAGGGTTCACGATCATAGACACGGGTAACGGCGAATGCCCGGCGGTAACACCACACGAGGTAACTCTAGGGTTCGACGATATTTCCAAGTTCTAGGTCATGGTACCTTAAAGGACACAATTATAGTGACGTGAAAGCAAGATATACGTCGTCAAACGACATCAAGGAGATAGCATGTGTCAAAGTTGAAAGGAATCAAGGCGTGACACATACTTAACACAGAATCAAAGATTCGTACCAGGTTTTAGTTTTTAAAATAATGATGTATATCAAGGTATATTCTTTAAATTCCCAAAGATCAGGAATTTATAGAATAAAAGATTCAATTGATAAACAATCCTGATACATGATGAGATTTAGCAATAGAACAGTCATAAAGGAATATAACTGCTCCAACTCTAAGGGGATCTTTTAACTTCCCAAAGATTTTCATGTTATATGCTCGTCCTATACGTCCTCACAATGTTAGAAAACTTCACCTTCACCAAGTTAGTGAATTAGAGGGCTTGTTAGACGAACTGTTAGAAGACACTTCGACGAAGCTTTTGTCGAGGAAGTTGACTTTCTTGTTGACCATCCGAAGAAGTAGCGACGAACTTCTCGAAGTCTTCCAGCAAGAAAGAAAATAGATAAGAGTCTATTTTTAATTTGTTTCTTTCAAAAACTTTTAGATTGTAAACTCATTTTGAAGTTTTCAAAAGTAATGTTGTAGCTGATCCATCGTATGAGCTCTGATACCAACTGTGACAGAACCTCCTAAGTAATGTGGCCCACATGCACTAATCTTCGTCTTAACAGACCTCAGATTACTATGCATGTGTTCCACACGACTTATGAAGCTCTGTCGGGTGTCCTTAACGAACCCCGATTGAACCACAATTAAACTCATACCCGGGATCAACAATGGAGTAACCACAACATTACAACATTTATTACAAAAAAATATATAACATCAGAGTGCGGAAGAATGATAACATTAAAAGTTTACAAAATATGAATAAATTAACTTTTACAAACTTAACTTTAATTGCGGAAGCAGAGTAAAACTACAGAAGACAACTTAGGTAGAGCAACTAAGTTGGGAGAGGGCAACCAGATCACGTCGAGCCCACTGACATAATCCTGGCTAGGAGTAACAGTCAATACCTGCAACAGGGGTAGAACAAACCCTGAGTACGGGAGTACTCAACAAGACTTACCCGACGAAAAAGAGGGGTGAAGACTCAGGAATGCAGACTAGTGGGACAAGGTAAGGCTCGCAAGAGGCAAATATTTTTGCGAAAAGCTCTTGTAGAACAAGTTTTAACCCAATATTAGTTATCGCAGAAGGAAAAGTTGTCTCGCTCAAAATCAAGCTTATCAATCAACTCCAAACGATTCCTAATCATTTTCAAGTTGATACTACGATGATGTACACCGATCGAGTCTTCTTCTCCGAGAAGCAACGGCGATTCGAATCCATTTTTATACCCAGCTGGGACCTAGATCACTGATAGACACGGAGACTTTAACTCCTGAGAATATCAGATCACACGATATACCGGGATAACAACCGCAGCCATATATCATTCCACATGGTATATGGGACATCTGCCCCACGGATACCGATATACGTGGGGGCGACCCACAATATAACACAATAATACATGTGGTAACTAGTCTCGATATCACCGATACACCATCGAACGGTCCTTAACTGACAAGTCGGAAACACTACATCAAGACTCCATTCCCGATGCAAGTTACCCGACCGATCTTAACTTTCATGGTCTATCATCATAATCCAACAAGCAAAGCCAACCTCATCTTTTTCATTCTTCTGTTTTTGAAACCCTATCTAATTAAGCAAGACTAAGCATTACTACGCATTTTCCAAATATCAGGTAACAAGGAATATAGAAATAAGACAGATAATGCAATTGTTAGGTTTTCACTCAACTCCTATTACCTAGTGCAACATTTCATAACTGAAGTGATAAAAACTGTATAAAAAAACAAGGATAGAGTTTAAATGCATCCGGGGCTTGCCTGGATTGCAGCGGTGGTTAGTTCTCGTAGAGATCTCCAATGTTAGACTTGACACCAACACCATGGATAGATGACACCAATACCAGAGGTAAGAATTCCGACATCATTGATCACTGGCACCTTCTCGAACATTCTTGTAGGATGGCATCTTTTCAAATGTTGATCAGCACGATCCGACTCACCCCCGAAACACTACACGTAATTAATGATGTGCCTAAGTATGATGAGCTCATGGCATGATGAATTGGTGAAAGCATAACACTTAAATAACTTGAGTACAACTTTCTTTCACGATAAAGAAGTTTTAAAAGCGCATGAAATAACGTTTTTAAGATATAACATAAAATAACGACAAAAATAAAGGTTGTCAAATAAGTCTCAAAAATTAAACTTAAGCTCCTCATGACCTGAGAAGGCTGTAAAATAATTTTCATGATTTTTGGAGCAATAAATAAATAACTAAAAATAAGAGAAGAAGCATTTTTCAATAAAAAGAGCTAATTTTTAAACATAACAAAAATAATCAAAATTGGCATTTTATACTTTTAATAAATCAAGCTCATCACCAGGAACCTACACAAAAAGTTTCATGATTTTTGGAGACACCAATAAATAGTTATGAATTTCCAAAGAAATGACACAAGAAAATGCATTTTCTGAAATTAATAAATCCGAGTGAACAGTGTCGTCTTCAACCTCCAGACGGTTGACCAGCGAGGGCCGACGTTGACCATGGCGTAACTTGCCAACGGATGGGTATTTTTCGACACGGTTTGATCCTACGGCTTCCCGGCAACTAGGCGAACTCGGTGGTGGTGCTTTTGCGGAGGAGTAGCGGCTGCAGCAGCGTGCTCGCCAGCGGCGAGGACGGGCACGGCGGCGCGGCAAGCGATGGCGCGGTGGCTGCGACGCAGGCGAGGCAAAACTGAGAGCATGGACGCGACTAGGAGCTCAAGGCGAGGCCGATGCTCACCTCTGTTGTGGCAGAGGCAAGGCGGAGCAAGGTGGTGACGGTGGCAGCTATGGTGGCGGCGTCCACCGGCCGGCAAGGTTGGCGTTCCCGAGCGACCTGTCCACCACACTCGAAACCGAGAGAAGCACGGTGAGCATAAGATGATGGCGAGCACAACTGCAATGACTAATTGGAACGAAAAGCAACGACGATGACGGACAGCGACGACGGATCACGGCGGCTCGGCTTGCTGACCGCGAGAAAAACGACGGCGTACGAGCTAACTAGCATGGGCGAGAGTCCATGGCTGTGCTGGGTGTATTTGCGAGCTCGAGGCGAAACTAATGGCGTGGTTTGCTTGGTCTGGGACGAGCTATTTGGTGGGAGACCATTATGTGAAGTGGGTTTCGGCAAAATGCCATTCTGCATCGGGGCTTCGCCAATATACCATTATGAACCGCGGCGCAACCGTGAAAATGCCATCCGGCGATTTTGAAGTCTTTTATTCCCATCCTACCCCTGCCTTATCTCTTTGTTTGACCGGGCACGGAACGTTGTCAGCGCCAGAACGGACACTCTTCTTCTCCGCCGCGACGCCAGGTCTTCTTCGCCTCGGTCCCCACACCCGCCCGTCCGTCATCCCGCGCCGGCTGTTCCCCATCCTCCCGTTCGCTCGTCGCTTGCTCTCCCACCCTCCCGCCCCCGGATTATCAACCCGTTCCTCCCGCCCATGGACATGCTCGCTCCATGCTCACCGGCGGAGATGGTCGCGGGACGGAACGGAGAAAGAAGGAACGCACCGAGCCGGCGCCCCTTCGTTTCACCTCCCACGAGACGGAGCCAACCTTGCACCACGCCGGAACGTCGGACTGGTACGCAGACAATCTCGCACCACAAGTAGAACGTCTCGAGCTCCTCCGTCTTCTTGGCGAGACCACAGAACAATTGCGTGCGCTAGCAGACCATGGTCTCCTAAGTGCTCGATGAACATTCATTCTTTGGCTCTTAACAAATTCACAGGGCAATGCACACAATGGTGACATTGTGTACATGCATACTCCAACTTCGAAAGACAGATTGCGTGCAAGGCCACGGACACATAGGAAGACGAGATGATGCAGTTGGTTGGCCTTGACCAGCAGCTCATCGACCGTCATCTCTCTTGACTTTCGCTGTAGTCCATGGCCGGCCTTGGGGGCATCGCTGCCGTGCTCTCCATGGCTGTCATGGGGGTGGCCGGCGGAAGACTCGAGGGAGAGCGGGAAGGGACAGCAGCGTGGGGGAGCTTGCCGTGGAGGCATCGTAGTCGTGCTCTCGTCATGGGGTTGGGCGGCCGAAGACGCGAGGGAGTGCGGACAGGGACGTCACCGTGGGGGAGCTCGCCATGGGGAGCCTGACCGGGAGTCCGGGACAGCAGCACCGAGTCCGGTTCAATCCGTTTCCATGGACTTTGTGAATGAAGCCCGTGGAAGAAGACTGTTCCGTTCGTGACATGAGCCGGTGGAAGAAGAGATAAGGCAGGGGTAGGATGGGGGATAAGAGGCTACAAAATCGCTCGAATGGCATTTTCACGGCTGCGTCACGGTTCTTAATGGTATCTTGGCGAAGCCCCATTGCAGAATGGCATTCTGCCGAAGCCCACTTTCCATAATGGTCTCTCACCAAATAGCTCGTCTGGGACGGATTGAAGGCGACGGCGTGAGGCGGAGCTCGGGAGCGGCAATGGTGGAGCAGAGCACGGTAGCAACTGAAGAGAGAAAGGAGAAGATGAAGTCGTCCATCTTGACTTATAGGGCGGCCACGACGACATGATGCGGACACGCAGCTGCTTGTCGAGGCCACGTCGAGCAGGAGGTGACAGCCGGACGCGACTGGAAGGTGATCGAAGGGCGGCGGCGTCCGTCGACGGCGAAGCAGGACACGGCACTCGCGACTGGCACTATTTACAGAATTGCCACTGCTCGAATTTTGCAAAAAGCTCACCAATTTTGAACTGAACTTGAAAAACTCCAAAAAGAGACTTGACCTAATTTTCCAAGATAAACATTTTTGTCAACTGGAACTTTTTCCAATTCGGCCTATAAATATGAATTTTGATCAAATTTTGAAAAGGGAACAAAAACCCTTCAAACAAATATATTGAATATCTCCAAAATTTTCCAAAGAAGTTGAAAATATTCCAAACTATGAAATAATCATCTTTTCAAACCAAACATTTTCCTCAAAGAAAGTTTTTCCAAAATATGTATAGTTTTTGAAATATAATTTAAAAACCAAAGGGGGACAATTGTTGGAAAACAGTATTTTTAAAATAATTTGAAATTCTTTTTGGAAACTTGAAAAACTTTGAATAGCAAACTTGTTGCTCTCATCAAGATGCTCTAAAAAGATTTTTGGTCCGACCCCAAATTCTTCGTAGATTTTGAAATACAGAAAAGGGGATAAAATAGGGTTTTTCGGAGAAACGAGATCTTGAAGCAAAATTGGAACTCGATTTAAATTCTACATCAATCAGTTGATCATTACTGATCACAAACATCATTTCATGAATAAAACAAAGCATCACACCAAAGACAATATTAAAACATGAATGCATTTATGCCATGATGCTCGATGATTAAGCTTTAATGAGCTCTTAATCAAGTTTTAGTTATCACTAACATCTAGGATGTTACACCACGCAGCCGCGAGGAAGACGAAGCATCCGCTCATTAGTCCCGGCTTGGTCCCAGCCGGCAGTGATATGGACAAACTTGGTCATTCCGGCGTGCCTTACATGATAGAGTCATTGCAGCCGTTTTTTGAAGAGTTTGTGGACAAAAAAGAAAACCCACATACTTCTACCCTTCAACTTCAATTATGTGTTCTCGACCTGGGGTGTTTAAACTAATTTTATTTCCACACTCTGCGTTACTTATAATTTTTCGAATGTAGCAACCATTATGCCCTCGTTTGTGTTAACCTTAAAGAAAATCAGATCAAGGTGTGGGAATCCA
Source organism: Themeda triandra (assembly GCA_018135685.1). Lineage (NCBI taxonomy): Eukaryota > Viridiplantae > Streptophyta > Magnoliopsida > Poales > Poaceae > Themeda > Themeda triandra. Next base: position 120,380 of record JAENPR010000463.1, read on the forward strand.
AGAAAAAGCCACTGGGGGATGTGCAACCACTGGTGGACGTACTGAATGCGTAAGCGATGCTAGCAACACCCATATGATCACAATATGCCTTTTTGTACTTATTCCTTTTAACTATTCTTCCTAATTTTGCATAGTGTGCGGAAGAAGCATAGAGATGGGACGCAAACAGATTTCACTGTTGTCGAAATGACCAAGGTCCCGTACCTCAGACAGCCGTATGCCAACAATGAGTGTGACTTCTATGTCATGTGGGTGATGTACCGCTATATTGGACAGCCTACAAAGCAGCCAGATGCATTTGTGAGTATATTCCCCCTTTACATTTATTTCTTTTAATGCAAAATATATATATATATATATGTACTGATTTCATTTTTGCCTCTGTTTGGAATAGCGCACCAAATTTAATCATCAAAGGCTGTTAGAATATGAGATAAGTGAACTTCAGTGCGAGCTGACAAAGTTCACCTTGATGGATGTGCTTTCAAAAGATGGCTTACATTCAATTGCACGAGCAAAAAAGTTCAAGAAATCATTATACAAAATAGGACATCGCCGGTCTGTTGTAATTTGTAGTTTTCTTATTTTATTGCTGTCGAACAAACATGTAAGTATAACGAATGTACGTGAATGTTGTGGATTGAAAACAAGTAGCATAATATAATATAATTTATATAATTGTAGTTATATATTTATTATTAATAATTATTCCTTATATAATTACGGTTACATGTTATTGTTGTAAATATATAATTATTATAATTACAAATAAAAATAATATAAAAATGGAAAAAGATCACTGCCGGATCCAGCCCTAAGCCGGCAGTGTTGGCTCAGACTACACTGTCGGCTTAAGGCTCGAGCCGGCAGTGTTGTCAATGATAACACGGCCGGCTTGTTCCACGAGCCGGCAGTGTTCTCTCTGACAACACTGTCGGCTCCTGGAATGAGCCAGCAGCGTTCGCGCTGACAACACTGTCTCTTTTCGGAACGAGCCGACAGTGTTCGCGCTGACAACACTGTCGGTTATTGGAACGAGCCGGCAGTGTTGGCCTCGTACAACACTGCCGGTGTCTGCTACGAATCGGCAGTGTTGTAAGCTCATCACCACCGGACCGAAAAAACCGGCTGTGATACACCCCCCAACATCACTGCCGGTTGTGCACTGCCGGTTCACTTTCCGGCAGTGACGAGGGTTACGAACCGACTGTGATATAAAAATGTGTAGCAGTGAGTTTTCCTGTTTGGTATGTACGAACTTCTCATTTGCTGGCACATTGAGGAGCGGATGTCTAAGACAGTCTTGTTTATATATTAATGTCTCTCGGTTACATCAAAGACTATAGATGTTTGACTTAGAATAAAATTTAAATAAACTATAATTTTAAACGGAAGTACTAGATCATCGCACCAGTTGTATGTACTAACTTTATTTTCGAATACTTACACTTTTGTTTGGCCACTTTCATATATTTTGGAACTTTACGTTTCCTGAAGCATAATTTCCCGTTTTCCCATGAAAAAATAGCGTGTGGTTGTTATTGAAACACTTGAATACAAATTTATAAGGATATTTTGGCTATTTCATCCTTAAAGTGACCAAGTATATATTTGAAAGCAGAGATTTATTTGTGATGGAAAATGCCCTGTCTGCCTGATTAAACAAGGCATGGCATTTTTGAAGCTAGCTATACATCACACATGTACTTAGTTTCAATGAATCCTAAAAACTTAATGGTGCTAAAGAATCATTCCAAGTTTCCACGAGGGATTACAACAATCAAGAACAAAGGTCAGAGTGCAGTACTTGCAACGCGTACGGCTTGCTTAGTCGTCATGTCGAGTAGCTGATTAGCTAGATTGGCCCAATGCAAGTATTCTATCGAAATGATCATCAGAAGATCGAACAATTAACAAGGTGGCATACGTCACATGAATATTTCTTTTTTTTATCTCATTTTAAAGAATTGTGCAAATAATTCTTATTGTGAAATTCTATGGTGATTGTCTGATAGACATCTCATTACTTCCAGTAGTTCAACCGTGGGCGGCCTTATTAATATCAGGGGTTAGGTGATTGGAATCCCTTGAGGAATTGTACAACGAGGGATAAGGTTTTCATATCATACCAGCATACATACCCCAAGAGATTTGACTGTTTGTGTACACACCAATCGCATATAAGACGGTGGTTCTTAATAGTCCGTGATGCTTGCACGCATTTGAATGGATGATGTTCTTAAGTGCTATCCTTGCTTGCTTTCTTCATCAGCTTCACGGCATCATTTTTATTTTCATTTTCTTTCAATAAGAGCGAAAGAAAAATAAAAGGCATCCATCCCCTCCTTTCGCCATATAATTCTTTGTGCTGGAGGAAGAAGGAAAAGAACCAAATGCTCCATCCGACCCATAAAAGTCGTTAAGGGGTGCGTTAAAATAAGTTTATTATAAAAGCACATTCAATGATCTATCTCGATAATACTAATTATAAATTATAATATTAGTATTATTTTAAATATAATTGATCAAAGTTAAAAAATTATTGAATTCTCAGAAAGCGAGAACGACTTGTATTTTTGGATAGAGGGAGTATATTAAAGGGTAAAAGGTTAATATTCTTAAGGTCATATCCAAATTAGAGGGGTCATTGTCATCTTGTGGAAGATAGATTGTGGCCAAATTAGAGGGGTCATATGTCATCTTGTGGAAGATAGATTGTCTATCTTACAATATGTAGATGATGTAATCTTTTTTTTTGGACCATGATATGGAGCAAGCTAAGAATATGAAATTATTGCTCAGTGTATTTGAACAATAATGATCAGGACTGAAATTCAATTTTCCATAAAATGGAAACTTTTGTTATGGAGACATTAAACTTTATGAAAAGGAGTATATTGAACCCTTTGGATGTCAAAAGGGGTCGTACCCTTTCTGGTACTTAGGAATCCCTATGCACCACCACAATCTTTGAAATATGAATTGGAGTGTTATTGAAGAAAGATTCAAGCGCGTAAACTAAGTACTTGGAAAACCAAACATATATCGGGGAGTCGGGGGGGGGATTTCTCTTCGTGTCTATTTTTTTTTACCTTTCGAGTGTCGGGTCGTGGCGTGCGGGCGGCGGCCTTGTGTTACATAGGAAATCAATGAAAACTGTCGGGCAATAATAGTCACGCCTACACCAATAAATTAATCGTGTTTTAATTAATCCATCCTAATCCTAATTGAGTTAAGAAATCATTCCATTGACAGATATAGTTTACTTGTGATGATGCACACACGGCTTATCCATTGTCAAGATCGAGTAGGTGATTTGGAAAATAATTTGGCTAAATATCCAAATGATTACGAAACAATAATGAATTTGGCGATATGCATGTTGACATTTCGTTTTTTTCTTTGAAAATTATATAAGCCATATTTGTCACATGATGTCAGACAGTACTTTTTTTTTTGTTAACCCGAATGCCACGATTGGCATGCAGCTGAATTTTTTTGTTCAGGAAAAAACATTGTCGGGTTAGGTAGTGGTACGGTGGGAATGACTTGAGGAGTTCAACAATGTGGAAATGTATTAAAATGACATGACGTTACTTTACCGTTGATTCTTAACCCTCTATCACCGCGCTGGTTTAACAATCCAATGGTGAAAATCATTGGTGGTCAACATGAAGTTCATCATCGCCGTTTGTAAACCAGTAGTAATAATTGCTTGAAATTTTAAAACTATTGGACGTTGTTTGCCATGCCCATATTGAAGCCGCCCGCGCCCAAAGTCGATTGTGTCCTAGATCTTGTCTAGAGAGAGAGAGAGAGAAGAAGGAGACGCTAGACAAGGGGGGTCATCTCGCCGACTTTGACCATAGGCTGGGGTCCACTGGCCACAGTGTTGCTACTGACATCCGGCATCCTTCTTGGCGAGATCCAGTGACCGTGTGCAATGCATTGTGGTTAGGCGAACCTAGAGCCCCATGCCGACAGCCGCAGCGGCCGATTGCTGTTCGACTAGTAGAGGCAGAGTGGGCATTGAACGAGGGAGAAGCGGAGCATGGTGCCAAGGGAGGGAGCTAGTGTGCGGTGGATAATGATATGTGCCTTACTGAATTTTCACGACGTCACAAACCAGCGGCGAAACCTTCTCAATTTTCGTTGGCAATTCGTGATAACGAGTCAGCAGTTAAATTCAGTTTTACCGCCGATTTCGCCCTAAAGTGCTGATATATTGTCACCGACAATTTTAGTGGATGTGGCGGTGAAAATTCCATTGACGAAAACCATATCTATAGTAGCGAGGGTTGCTCTAAATATTGTGTGATGATCGTATTGTATTACAGTGTTCCTTAGTTTCAACTTTCATGTCATCAACTTGCTGATCTTTTTTCATCTACTTCATGGGATCACTTTTATCTCATTTTTATTTTCATTTTCGTTTGTTGGTGACACAGGATAGGATCCATTACAAGCAAGATAATGCCCGTACACAGGTCAGTATGACAACTGGTCGGTTTGAGGCCAGGATCGAATAAATAGAAGAGAAATGGACTAGGAAAAAAACACATATGAAGAGGCTCCGATGACTTTCACCATCTGAACAGGGATCATATATAAAGGCATTGTCAACCTACAAAGTTGCACATCCTAGTTAAGGCTCAAACCACCAAATTAGTATCAGAGATTTCAATATGCCTTATTGTTCGATGAAAAAAATAAGTCAACAAGCTGCAGAAAAAAGAGACAACTCACCCTGTTTTCGGCGAATATTCAGAGTACTGATCCTTGATCCGACTATTTGAAAAACTGCAGCAAGGAGCCGACTACACAGTCCACTCTATATTTATACGTGCATATGCATATATAATATATCAGAGGAAAATTCATCCTCGAACTTAATATATCACATGCCCCCTTCCAGTGAATTGCACTGCCGTTTTCTACGGGCCAGCAAGCATCCTAGCATCCCATAAAACTCCACCGAGCCATGCATCAGAGTCCAGACAAGAAGAGCAGCAACAGGAGGAGCTCTACACATATAGCCATGACGACGACGAAGAGCCGCTGCTTACGGTTCGCCATCGTCCTGGCGTCCCTTCTGTCCGCCACCGCCTGCCTCGAAGTCGGCTTCTACGACACGAGGTGCCCCTCCGCCGAGGCCGTCGTGCAGCAGACCGTGGCCACCGCGTTCGCCACCAACTCCGGCGTCGCTCCGGCACTCATCCGCATGCACTTCCATGACTGCTTTGTCAGGGTAGCTACAGCTACTACACCGTACATGCATGCAGTCAGTAACTCTCAGTATATATATAGCTAGCCATATTTTACCTTTAAAACTCCTTTGCATGAAGGGTTGCGACGGCTCGGTGCTGATCGACTCGACGGCGAACAACACGGCGGAGAAGGACGCGCCGCCCAACAACCCCAGCCTCCGGTTTTTCAACGTGGTCGACAGCGCCAAGACGGCACTGGAGGCGCAGTGCCCCGGTGTGGTGTCCTGCGCCGACGTGCTCGCCTTCGCGGCGAGGGACAGCGTCGCGCTCTCCGGCGGCGTCGGCTACCCGGTGCCCGCGGGACGCCGCGACGGCCGGGTATCCAATGCCACTGAAGCCCTGAACAACCTGCCCCCGCCCTTCTTCAACGCCACCCAGCTGGCCGACAGGTTCGCGTCCAAGAACCTCACCGTCGAGGACCTCGTCGTGCTCTCCGGCGCCCACACCCTCGGCGTCTCCCACTGCAGCAGCTTCGCCGGACTCGGCAACCCGGCCGACCGCATCTACAACTTCAGCGGCTCACCTGACGGGGTAAGGGTAACTAACAACATTTTCTGGAAACCTTGAAATGTCAGAAACAAATTTTATGCACGTAGCTTGGATTGAAAATTTGAAATCTTACACACTTACATGCAGATTGATCCGGCACTGAGCAAGGCCTACGCATTTCTGCTGAAAGCCATCTGCCCATCCAACAGCAGCCAGTTCTTCCCGAATACGACGAATTCCATGGACCTCATCACGCCGGACACGTTTGACAACAAGTACTACGTCGGCCTGACCAACAACCTGGGGCTCTTCATCTCGGACGCCGCGCTGCTCACCAACGCGACGATGAAGGCGCTTGTCGACTCCTTCGTGAGCAGCGAGGCGACGTGGAAGAGCAAGTTCGCCCAGTCGATGCTCAAGATGGGGCAGATCGACGTGCTGACCGGGACGCAGGGAGAGATCAGGCTCAATTGCAGCGTCATCAACCCTCTCAGCGCCACTGCGGCCATCGAGCAGTCAGGTTCTTCTTCGGGGTTCGCTGGAGTGGCTGCAAGCTAATCGGTTAATTGTCAGTAGTAGTACATGTGTGCAGTGCGCATGCACGGTGATGTCTAGTGTGTCAATGTGCGTGAATTTGCAATAAATAATGAGCATACTAGCTTGGTATCTTGCTTGTTACGTACAGGGGCAGGGAGAAATGCCACAATCTATTAGATGACTGATGAAAGATGACGGCGTGATCACTCTTGTACGCAGTCTTCTGTTGTGTAAAACTCATTTTGATGTTCATTTGTGATTGAAGTTCTCGATTGTGAGGAAGAATGGATCTGTCAGTCCGTGCCAAATGTCTATAGTCATCTGATCAGTGAAACTAAAATTTGATATTTTTTCTCATGTATCTTTTACCAAGTAACACAAACAGGCAAATATTTCTACAAAATCGTTGCAAACTGTGAATACCAACCAGGTACACAACCTCGCTCGTAGTCAATTCATAGGGACCTTCAAAGGTTATTATCCAAAAGCCACAAAACCTCCTTATCCAAATAAGCCCAATGCGCCAATCCAGTTAACTTTGTCCCTAAGTGCTTTGCAACTAAGAATCACTATTGATTGAATCCCACCATTAAAAAGAAAGCTAAATAATTTAAGGATAGAAAGTTAAAAAATATGAAAAAAAATCAGAAGTATCACACATAAATATGCAATACTTGCAAACGATCATTGTGTTATGATTTAGCAGTTGTGTTAATCCAACTCATTAGTCCGCGCCATGTTAGCCTTTGGTTATAAAGTCCTTGTTCTTTTAAACAAATCCCAACATGGACACCCATCCGGAATTTAGTTCAATTAGACTCTGTCGTTTCTCATCCGTGACGTTCATAAAGAATATGGACCTAGTTGACTTTGATTGAGCACTCATCCCATTCTTTTCTCACAACATCGGTAGTTAGGTAGGCTAAATTTTCTTTCCCAACAGCATAACTTTAGGAAAGCAACTGGTGCATATTGGTGTAATCAAACATCGGGCGGTTCTGATGCAGATAAGTTTTTCAGTTTGCATCAAAAGATTCCAAATCTACACATCTTGTCGTTCTCAAAGGGAAAAAGAAAAGTAAAGTCAATGCCAGGACTCGTGTTTAAGGCTTTCTTTTTTTTAATCTGTTTAAGGCTTTCTTTCTTGTTGTTCAGAAACTGGTTGAGTGTTAAAATGTGACTCATTCCTAGGGATGAAAACGGTCGGAAACGATCGGTAGGAGGCCAAATCACTTTCACTTTCACATTGTTTTCACAAAAACGAAATTGATACGATATTGTCGGAAACAAATACGGCGCTGGTATTTCGGTAATTTCAAAAATGATAGTAGTCGATCGGAAAATACATTGATAACGGTCGAAATTAATGAGAACGGTATCTAAAAAACGATAATCATACAAATCATAGAACATGAGAAGAGTCGTCATATAACTCGTTCCACCTATCTCACGTGACAATAATATAAAGTTACAGGTTCTAAATTGACTTGACACAGCATAGTTATAAAGACATGAATTATTAGAGTTCCTTCTCCAGCGGGGGTTGTAGGCTTCCTAGAGATAAACTTGCATGTATGTGGTGACTGCCTGACTAGCTAGACATGGGTACTGGTGAAAGGCCCTTGTTTGGTTTTGATAATTGAGTGACAACTTTAGGTGGAGTAACATGTGTGATGGTTGAGATACACAGGAGTTAGTTCATAGGTACATGTGTGTGAGCAACATATGCCATGGTGGAGATGGCTTGGAGATGTTGTAAGGCTCAACACATGAGTTGATGAAGGAGCTCATTGCAAATGAGACATGACATGGAGTCATGTGACCAAGAGGTGAAGATCAAGATGAGGCTTGGCTTGATGGACCGGTTGCAAGTGTGAAGGGCAAGTTGAGGCTGCGAAGCGAAGGACCATGCGATGGTGAAGCTTGGGCAAGACTTGGCGCCGATGGACCGGCGCAACGGTGAAGAGCAAGTGAGGTCAAGATCGATGGACCAAGAGTGTCACATGATGATATGAAGTGGATCATATCATTTGATGATCGTGTCGTGCATGCGGTGCATTGGCACAATGGAGGAGAGAATTGTACAAGGGGTATTGCTGCATACCTTTATGGTCATTGATGACAAAGGGGGAGAGAATTGTACAAAGATATGCGAAGAAGCATACAAAGGGGAGAATGCGAAGAAGCATACAAAGGGGAGAAATATGGAACAAAAGAAGCATACAAAGGGGAGTAGAAAATGGACATGGATCAAGAGGGAGCAACATTAAAGAATGGAGGAGGATAAAAAATTTTCTGATTAAGAGAAGCACACAAGTAGGGGGAGCAAGCTCATGAACTTGTTTGATTGCATTTGATATGTGCATATTCATGTGCTTGCTTGCATTCGCATAAGTTCTTATATTTCAATATGCAATGCTTGTGTGGTGAATGCTAGTTATAGAACTTGATTGATGATTTGAAAAACTAGCACGTATAGGATGGTTTAGCTAGTCACATGTGCTTTACAAGTGGTACTAGAACCTTGCTTATAATGTTGATCTCATAAGGTATCTAGTGTTGTGTTTCATATGATTTCTAGCTAACCATGATGCTAAGGATGAACTTCAAACGGTGCAACTCCGATTGGTATCACGCTTCAAAGGTTTATCCTATATACCTTAGCATCACTTAGTAGTGCTAACTCTCCCAAAATTTCCATATTTATGCATGTGTGCAAGCTTGAAACCAAACCATTTGGGCACACATGTAGGGGGAGCTATCACTACCAAGTTGAGTTTGTGGTAATTATCCAAATCATGACGTTGAGCCTAAATGTTGGATAAGTGGCATAAAGTCCAAATATTCTTAAATTCCATATCTTTGTAGAGTTGTCATCAATTACCAAAAAGGGGGAGATTGAAAGGCCCTTGTTTGGTTTTGATAATTGAGTGACAACTTTAGGTGGACTAACATGTGTGATGGTTGAGATACACAGGAGTTAGTTCACAGGTACATGTGTGTGAGCAACATATGCCATGGTGGAGATGGCTTGGAGATGTTGTAAGGCTCAACACATGAGTTGATGAAGGAGCTCATTGCAAATGAGACATGACATGGAGTCATGTGACCAAGAGGTGAAGATCAAGATGAGGCTTGGCTTGATGGACCGGTTGCAAGTGTGAAGGGCAAGTTGAGGCTGCGAAGCGAAGGACCATGCGATGGTGAAGCTTGGGCAAGACTTGGCGCCGATGGACCGGCGCAACGGTGAAGAGCAAGTGAGGTCAAGATCGATGGACCAAGAGTGTCACATGATGATATGAAGTGGATCATATCATTTGATGATCGTGTCGTGCATGCGGTGCATTGGCACAATGGAGGATGACGGTGGAGATGGAAATGCGCAAGGCAAAGGTATAACCTAGGGCATTTCATTTCACCGGTCTAAGGTTGAGTAGAGAAGTACTTGACCGGATTTAGGATAGATGGCCGTACTATCAAGAGGGGTAATCTTGTTTGCATATCGGTCATCTAGTGCCACTTGAGCGATCTAACATTGCGATGTGCTAGGATCGAGTGGCGTTGTGAGATGAAGAGAAAATCCTTTGAAAATGATTGTGAAAATGCTAACACACAAGCACATGGAGTTGTACACTTGGTGGTGTTGGCACATTTACAAAGGTGGCGTTTGTTCGCGCCGTGGTTTGTAGGGTTGAGTTGGGCTTGGGTCCCTCTCTCCCTCCCGCCGAGCTTGCGAGGCGAGGATTCGGCGCTTTCGGGAAAATTGGAGGCATATTTTCCATTGCGCCGGATGCAAATTGTTGTTGGAAACATACTATCCATGGTGATCAAGTTGGTATACTTGTTGGATAGCATGGTGGAGAAGTTGGCGTTGCGACGCGGTGATGAAACGACGGAGTGTGCTCCTGCAGAAGGCGCCGGACGCGCCTTGGGGGAGCACCGGACGCGTCCGGCGCGTAGAGGTCTTCGGCGCTCTGCTGGCTGAAGGCGTCGGACGCTGGGGAGGCGCGTCCGGCGCGCGCCGGACTCGGACCAGAAACTTCTGGTGCCGAGTGTCGCGCGTGGTTGACCCCGGACGCGCGCGCCGGACGCAGCGGCGGACTCGGCGAGTCACCTTTTGGCGTCCGCGGCTCTCGTGGCGCGCGGGGCGGTCGCGTGAGCGCCGGACGCGTCCGCGGCGGCGAGACGCGTCCGGCGCAGGTTTCTGAGCGCGCTTTGGGACTAGCCGTTAGGCGACAACGGTCGGGTTCAAACGGCTAGGACACGTGGCGCATCGTGGTAGGCGGTGGTGGCCGGACGCGTCCGGCGCAGGCAAGTCGGTTGCCCGAGGTGGCAACGGCTCTTTCAGCCCTTGGGGCTATAAATATGAGTCTTGGCCGGCTGTGGCCGGTTGCTGAGCACGCCCTGGCTATGTTGCCTTGTGTGGTGGTGCTTGGAAGCCCTCTAACTCACATATGCTTGGTAGTGACCATCCGATAGTGTGAGAAGAGCGATTCTAGTGCGAGTGCTTTGTGAGATTGCATTTGTGGCACTAGGTGGTTGTGTTGCAAGCCGGAGAGCTTGTTACTCTTGGAGGTTGCTACCTCCTAGACGGCTTGGTGGCAAGAGGCTCCGTGGTAGCACGCGTGGAGATACGGTGCTCCGGAGAAGAGATTGTGAGAGGTCGGTACTCACCTCGCGGGGATCGCGAAGAGTAGCCTTATTGGATTGCGCGTGTCATTGAGTTACCACCCCTTGCGTGTGTGGGTTTGCTCGGTGCCTTGAGGGGCTCACTTGAGAGTGGTGTCTTGCGGTGCCTTGGGGCGTGCCTTGAGGGGCAAGTGACTTGAGGGTCACACCGAAGAACCATCTAGGTGAAAAGACCGGAGGAACCACCGAAGGTGTTGGTCGACACAACGGGACGTAGCTTGGGGGCAACCAAGTGAACTCGGTGAAAAATCGCCGAGTCATCTTGTGTCCACACTTCGCGGTGGTTTGCAATCTCTTTCACAAGCTTTGTATTTACTTTTCTTACATTCTTGTATAGCTTGTGTAGTTGCTCTTGTGGTTAGTTAGCTTGAGTAGCTTGTTAATCACCTTCTTGCTTGTGTAGCTAGAAGTAGAGTAAGTTGCCTTGCTTAGCTTGTGTAGTTAAGTAAGTTTGAGCTCTTGGGTTTGGCTTGTGTAGCTTTGTCCATGAGCATCTAGTGAGCTTAGGTTGGCTTTGTGCTTTTGCTCATTAGAATTGAGTAGGTGCACACCCGGTTGCTAAAGTACTAGTTGCTTAGGTTTGTGTGACCTTGCAAGCTAGACTTGTTTAGTGTGCACTAGCTAGATTGGCACCTTGTCTTCTTGTTTAGGATCTTTTACAAGGTGCATCTAGAGACATAGATATAGGGGTGAAAGTCTTGGTTAGGCCGATAGATTTAATTCCGCACTTATATCGGTTAGCCGGAGCGATTAGTTTTAAAAAGGACTATTCACCCCCCTCTAGTCCGCCATCTCGACCTTACAACTGGTGCTTGGTCCAATACATGATTGTTGCCTGATTGTCTGATTAACTTATTGTTTCTAAAGGCATAAAATACTTGCCTAATAGTTTCTTAAAAAAATACCTTGTGTGCTCACGTGTGTAGATGGATGGTAGGATGGGCTTGCTTATGTGGACCAATTGGATCAAACTCCTAAAGCATGTGTTGTATCGGTAATTACCACGGTAAATTACCAGCTAAATACGGAAATCTTCAAAAACGGTCAAAAGAGGGCAAATCATTTTCACTTTCGTTTCCGTTTAGTTTTACCTTTATCGTTTTTGTTTTTTCGGTTACCACTACCATTTCCATTTAGGTCTAAAAATCAAAAAAAAAACTCGAAAATGATTTTGAAAAATCGGAGATTATCATTTTCATTTTCATCCCTAAGTCATTCCCTTCGGGAAAAAAATGTGACTCATAACCTTGAAACCATATTTTTCTTGTGACTGGAAGGATTGTTTTTCCTTCCCATTTCTGTTCTTTGTGACCTTGCCCATTATCACTATATCTTCCTAATTAGGACGCTTCGTTATAACTTCTTGCACAAGCATCAATACATGCAGAATGTCTGCTTGACGCTTCGTTTCCTAAGTTAACAAGCAACTTATTCAAGGTTGGAAAAAAATATGAGATGCAAACCCCTCTTGATCTAGATATGTGTGAATACAGTTTCCTGAAGATAAGATTTATTTGGGAGTGTGCCGTTGTGCGTAAATTAACAAATGATCTTCCTGTATCCCACCCACTCTTGATCCCTGTTTTTCTACATAGTTACTATATATGTTGATATGAAACCTTTGGCCCTTGAATTGTGAAAGAAAAATTAAGGATGGCTTGCAAAGGGAGACCATCCTAACGACATGCAAGGCATTGGAGAACACTGCTATGGACATTTTCACCAAGAACGGAAAGAGAAGCAATAAGCCACTTTCCTATGTTTTTTTTTTTTTTTCCTTTTGCTTGGTTTCACATATCCCTATTCATTTTGATCAGTTTAGTTGAATAACTTTGTTAAAACGAGGTTGCGTGCAGTCACGGATGGCGAAACTATTTCGTTTCTCTAAAAAATGGCCCACCCAAGATACAAATGTAAGGTGGATAGCATACCGTTTCAACGGTTCCGGTAACAAATTTAGCGTTAATCAGCACAGCAATAGTGCTTAACTAACAGTGCTTGCTAGCTGGCTCCTTCAGAAATAACCTGCTGACAGGAACATCCAGAGAAACAATTCGACTTCAAATTTCTGCAGTATTTTTCTTTTCAACAGAGCATTCATAATTTCATATATAGAGAGAGATTAATTATTGCAAAGGCCACGGCTCCCGTCGCGGAAGACGATGGCCGCGGCTGCGCACGCGCGCCGTCTGGGAGGGGGAGGGGAGAAGATGAGTACGACTCTAGGCGGAGGAGAGGTGGATCTCGGCTTGGGGGCCGGGGAGGAAGCAGCGGGTGTCGGTGCCGGGGTGGCGGCCGGCGCCACCGGCGGCGGCGGGGAGGGAGCCAGAAGGGGCTAGGTCATGGGAGAGATAGAGATGCCAACAAAGTACATTCAGAAACTAGAAACAAGATTTTGGCGACGGACAATCCACGTTCATCTGTTTGGAGTTTGATGATGTTCCTTGTCAAAAGAGAAGACTATTTGGAGTTTCTATTCTTGATTTGAACCGGTTCAAAGGGCAAATTAAAGGAAACGACGCCCTGCCATTTCCCTGTTAATCGCTGACAACAACTGTCGAGCTGACCAACAAATCAACTGTGTGAACATTCATCAAGTGTAGTTATTGCTGGCTGTACATGGAGAGGTGGCTGGCCAGTTACAATTGAACGGATGAGAGCTATTAATGCTAGCTATCCTATACGTTTATGTTGACACTTGGCTCTCTTCATGTGACACAAGATCCACACCCATATCAATGGATCGATGTTCACCAGACATGTCCTTCCTTTTCAGACTAACCAATATGCATGATTGGGGCAAGTGTCAAGTGTGGTGTCCAGTCTTAGCAAGGGGTGATGATGGAGCAATTACACTGGACAGACAGGCACTGTGATGGCTTACTGCCAGGCTCACATGTGGTCAGGTTACTGTAAGAGGAGATGTATCATCACGGCAAGCGCGGATGGGCACGTGGATGGATGGTCACATGACATCGAACCTTGATTTGATGCATGCTTGTTTGTTTTTTTTTTTTGTATATTTTTATTTTATTTGAAAAATCGCGTACCATGATATTTTGCTGTACGTGTATCGTCCTGCATCCGTGGTGTTGGTCATTGGACAATATATAGTAGAGTCAAGGCCTTTTTTTTTTTCCTTTTTGAACCAATAGTCATGGCTTTGAAAGCATTATCCCATAGTACTAACCAAATTATAAGTTACTTTTACTTTTTTTAGTACATCCATTTTGCTATATATCTAGACATATGTAAGGTCTAAATAAAGAGTAAAATGTATCTAACAAAAAAGTGAAAAACGACTTGCAATTGGAACTGAGGAAGTACTACTTTTGTAACTACCAATACTATTCAATATCTAGTTTCCTTTATTTATTCCATACCTGTTTTGTGGATGTCACTGTTCTCGATCACGACGACTTGTTCAATCCTTCTGGTCCACGTTGCTGGTAATCTATTCTTCGTTCTCCAAAGGAAATAGAGATAGATGCTTTGGTTTTCCACGTGCAAGTGTTATTGATTTGACAGAGATATTGCAGAAAAATCTCTGGCAAAAGTTGATTTGACAGAGCCTCAACTTTGATGGAGATTGTTGGTAGTGCAATAGTATAAACATACATAACTTTTGCTTTTGAATTAAATAATAATAATACACATAATATTTTGTTGCAGAAATAATAACAAAAGTATATTTTTTGTGAAACATAATAAAAGTATATTAGAGTAATAAAGTAAAATAAAAGTCTACAATCATCTTGTTTCACACAAGCCAGAACTCGAACGTACTTTCATTGCTTCCCTGATGTGAGGGCTTCTGAGTTCTGACGACGACTCTGCTGGCCACTTTGAACGTAGACCAGCAGAGCCTGAAGCCGTTGCGAATCCACGCAAGATACATAATTACTAGTACTAGTATCTCTTTAAGGCTCAACCACCACCAAATTGGATAACATGACAGGGATATTTAGCGGACTTTAGACGACCCAAGGCCAACCCACAATGAACCCAAAAAAGAACACGGGATTAACGCACTGACACATACTAGACCATCGACAAGCAAGAGATAACGAATTTCTGTTTATATGTAAGAGCCAGTTTTCCCTAAAGAAAGACAGGTCAAGTGTATCAGTAAGTGTGTAACCATCTTCTTTCGGCGCCAACCAGGCTACCATCTAAGAGAAATAGTAGAAGAAATAGTAGAACTCCGATCTGACAGCACATACGTACATTAGCTTCACAGGCAAAAGTCTTCTTGCTGTTCGTAGGCTTCTGCCTTTTTCTTGTGGTCATTCACAAACATCACAACCAGTGTCCTGTCCGAGTGTAAACTGGGATCTGATTCCTGTACACTGCACTTAATACCAATGAAGTTACTTGCCAAAAAAAAAAGGAGATAATGAGAGCCAAATAGCCAATACAAAGAAAAAAGCTCACCTATTTTCGGAGAAGATTCAGATGCCTACCACTGTAACAAAACTGCCCTTCCATTTTCTAGAGGTTGTCGGCAAGAATATTATGTATCCCAGCGCGCTATAAAACCCCTTGTGCGACACCCAGAAATGTTCATGCATCCAGAGTAAACGGCAGCAACAGCACGAGCTCCCTGCAGTAGCCATGACAACCAAGCGCTGCTGCCTGTTCTTTGCCACGCTCCTCGCGGCGCTGGTCTCAGTCAGATCTGGCCTCAACGTCGGCTTCTACAACCAGACGTGCCCCTCCGCCGAGACCATCGTGCAGCAGACCGTGGCCGCCGCGTTCGGCAACAACTCCGGCGTCGCCCCGGCGCTCATCCGCATGCACTTCCATGACTGCTTCGTCAGAGTAAGAAAATGTTCATATTTATTCTCATATTTATTCATAAAAAAACAAAAGCAAGCACATGTACAACGATGTAGTATAGTCTGCAGCGTACTATATAGCCAGATACTGTTCAGCATGCATGTCTTAAAATGCTCCCTCCATCTCGTTTTACATTTTCTTTTCTTTTTTCTACATAACTTTAGTAAGATTTATTATATAAAAAAATCATGTAAAGAAGTTCTTGAAAAGATAACAATGGTATCTAGACTATATGATGATTCCATGTCAAAACTTTTCTCATATGCGAGCAATCCAAGTTTCGGAGAGGTTGAACCCTACACATACTATAAGTATACAACACGACATCTATTCAAAATCAAAAGCAGAGCAAAGATCAAGAACTCTACCCGAGTGACGCTTCAAATAAACGCCTTGCAGGGCTGCGACGGCTCGGTGCTGATCGACTCCCCCAACAACACGGCGGAGAAGGATTCAGCCGCAAACAACCCGAGCCTCCGGTTCTTCAACGTGGTCGACAGCGCCAAGACGTCTCTGGAGGCGCAGTGCCCTGGGGTGGTCTCCTGTGCCGACATCCTCGCCTTCGCAGCCAGGGACAGCGTCGTGCTCACCGGTGGCCTCAGCTACCAGGTGCCGTCCGGACGCCGTGACGGCCGGATATCCAATGCCACTGAGGCTCTGGCCAACTTGCCTCCACCGTTTTTCAATGCCACCCAACTGGTAGACAGGTTCGCCAACAAGAGCCTCAGCCTCGAGGACATGGTCGTCCTCTCCGGCGCACACACCCTCGGCGTCTCGCACTGCAGCAGCTTCGCCGGAGTTAACAACACAGGTGACCGGCTTTACAACTTCAGCGGCTCAGCAGACGGGGTAACACTTTCCTGTTCCTTTTCTATAAAATAAAAACAAGGCTGCTCAACAAGCCTGTGGCTTTGTATCAGTGCAGTTCTTATTTCTTACCCGGCTATCCATATCCACTCCTGTTGTGTACAGATAGACCCAGCGCTGAGCAAAGCCTATGCATTTCTCCTTAAGAGCATCTGCCCGATCAACAGCAGCCAGTTCTTCCCCAACACGACAACATTCATGGACATCATCACACCCGACAAGTTCGACAACAAGTACTACGTCGGCCTGACCAACAATCTCGGCCTCTTTGAGTCGGACGCTGCACTGCTCACCAACACAACCATGAAGGCGCTGGTCGACAAATTTGTGCGCAACGAGTCGACATGGAAGAGCAAGTTCGCCAAGTCCATGGTCAAGATGGGGAAGATCGAGGTGCTCACCGGGACGCAGGGCGAGATCAGGCGCAACTGCAAGGTCATCAACTCTGTTGGCGCCACCGATGTTCTCGCCAGCCAGTCAGGTTCTTCAGGATTCACTGGAGTGGCCGCAAGTTAACTATACCAGTTGTCAGTACATGACTACATGTGTGCACAATGTGTGTTTAGTGTGGGATATGATTTTGCAATAAGTAATGAGCAAAATAGCTGTATAAGACAGCATGATAACCTAGAAGACTGAAGAAAAAAAGAGGTGATCACACTCTGTTGTAGATCGTCACGTGGTTTTCACTTGACTGTGGCGTTTGATTGTGAGGATGAAATAAAACTATGTCAAATACTTTTTTTCGTGGCAAACATGTATGACCATCTGATTATTATTTATTAGTGATACCAAAAATTGATTGAACTTGTGTTTTGACCAAAATAATTGTTGGTCAATCTCCTACAAAGTACTTGCAAATTGTCCGTAGCAAGCCAGGGACCAGCTCCCTCATAGTCAATCCATGGGACAATCATCTACCAATCCAATCTAAGACCAAGAAAAATCTGCACAGCATATACGTACCTTATACTAAAAGTATATGCGAAGAAAAAGAGGCAATAAACATGGCTATCATGCATTTATAACATGTTGGATGGTTGCCCAATCAATGGATGATATGTGCACACCAACTTGTCAAAACCATTTGACCCACTTTGTCCGTAAGCACTGTAACATTGCAACTGAGAGTGACTACCATTGAATCCAACTATTTAAAAAATAAAACAATGTTTAATCCATATTGCAAATCATAAATATTGTTGTGTTTAATGACCAGGTCAATATGTTCTCTGGCAGAAGAGAATTTTATAATTCAACAATTTGAAACTTCAAATTAACTTTCACACAAGTTTCACCCATAGCAGAAAGGGACTGATACAGAGTTTGAAAAATGTGAACATATTCATGTAAAAATGCACAAAGCTATGAAATGAAGTGAAATTGTAAAAATCATCATCCTAGGAAAATACACTTACTATCATAAAGGAAAAATACGACTTAAAACCATTGATGCTTGTATTGCATAAGTACAACTCAGTGCCATGTCAGACAACGGTACTAAAGTCATTTTGCTTTTAATTTGTTCACATGGAACACCAACTATAAGTCAAGAAAGCTTGTCATCACTGTAAGCTGCTATAGCTATCACCTCCTTTTTTTTCACATCATCATTATTTTGACTGTATTTTCACATCATCATTATTCATAGAGCTTTCCAGTTTGCTAAGCATTGTCATTATCAGAGGAAAAAAATTAATTCGATGCTGACAATTCTGATTTGAAAAGGTTATGAAAAAGTAAGCCTTAAACAGTCATTGCCCTTGACCTTCAGTACTTCAAGAAGAAATGTATTTCCTACCCATTCTGTTGCTTGCGATGTTGCATATGGAGTTACATTTTCCTAACTTTCTCCACAAGCATCAATACATACAAATTATAAGCATGACGTTATGTTGCCTTAACAAACAACTTTTACTCTCAAAGGTGTTGAAAGATGTGGTGCCAACCCCTCGCTAAGCATGTTTGAACTTTGAACTAGTTTCCTGAAGGTGGGGGTTTTACTTGGGTGCATGTGTGTGCACACGCTTGTCTAATGTATTAGTATATGATTTCTTTGTATGCCATCTCTATCTGACCCCTAATTTTCTGCAAAGTTATTATGGTATTTTGATACGAAACCAATGAATTTTGAAAGATAAGTCAAGAATAGCTCAACCTGAAGTACAAATTGTAAGCTAAAGTATGCCATTTCAACACCTGTAGTGCAAATTTACCATTAGTCACCACACTGACAGTGCTTAACAATGCATCCTAGCTGGCTCTTTCAGCAAAAAATTGTGACCTTGAAACCATATTTTTCTTGTGACTGTAAGGATTGTTTTTCCTTCCCATGTCTGTTCCTTGTGACCTTGCCCTATATCAGTATCACTATATCTTCCTAACTTCTTGCACAAGCATCAATGGATGCAGAATATATGCATGACGTTTTGTTTCCTAAGCTGTTATTGAAGGTTGGTAAAAAATATGAGGTGCAAACTCCTCTTGAGTCTTGATCTAGAGATGTTTGAATACATTTTTTTTTTCCTGAAGATAAGATTTATTTGGGTGTGTGTCGCTGTGTGTAAATTAACAAATGATCTTTTTGTACATAGTTATTATATATGTTGATATGAAACCCTTGGCCCTTGAATTGTGAAAGAAAAAATATGGATAACTTCACAAGAAGTCGAAGCTGCTGTAGTATGAAGAGACAAGGGAGACCATCCTAACGACATGCAGGGCATCGAGATGATCATTGTTATGGACATTTACACCAAGAACGGATAGAGAAGCAATAGGACACTTTTTCTGTGATTTTTCCTTTCGCTTGGTTTCACATATCCCTATTCATTAAAAACGTGGTTGCGAACAGTCACAGAGGGCGAAAATATTTCCTTTCTCTTAAAAAAGGTCCACCCAAGATATAATGTAGTAAGGTGGAATATCATACCGTTTCAACAGTTCCGGTATGGATTTAGCATTAATCAGAACAGCAAGTCAGCAATAGTTCTTAACAGTGCTTGCTACCTGGCTCCTTCAGAAATAACCTGCGGACAGGAGCATTCAGAGAAACAATTCGACTTGAAATTTCTTCAGCATTTTTCTTTTAAACAGAGCATTCATTGTTTAATATAGAGAGTAAATGCGAAGGAACACCTGGATCAAGGATTACATGAAGGTACTTCTATTCTCCTGGAGCTACGGCCTCAGGGCATGCATGACGGCACAATAAGAATGGACTCTCCATATCTGCATATTTCGAAAAGGGAATGTAACAATGCAGTGACATGAAACAAGGGTACATGTGTTTACAGTGTTCTGGAAGGGAAATTTCCAGGGCATTTTTCTCACTGACCTCCCTGCAAAAACGCCTTGCCCCTCCCATCAAGTTTCTAAAAGCGACTGAAAGTTAACATCCAATCAGCCATAGTGCTCGCTGTACACCTGTACTTTAGCAGAGAGAAATCTCCTCTTTACTTGCTCCTGCGCGTTGACAAACCTTAGCTGAGCCCAAGGTGAAATCAGAAATGGCCAGCAGGTATGAAGCGTCCCGGACTCGACAAACCTGAAACCTTCGCCCACACTGCATAGTTTGGACTAACAGTAACAGCCGCTCTCGCAGGAAGCCATGCTGCCTCTTCAGTGACCACTGCACATTTCGTCGAGCACCTCGCGTGCGGCTTTCCCACTCGGACGCGATGGCACTGCACCAAGCGAGCGCGTTGGCCTCACTCGACGTTGCTTGCTAGGTCACACGGTCACGCCGTGTTCCTCAAACCCTCGCGCACTCCTTTCTCCTCTCTCTCCGGTGGAGAAGCAATGCACCATGGAACGGAACGGGAACTTGCGATTGAGCAGCGGCGGCAGAAGCCCAAAACGCCCCCACCGCATCCCATACAGGCATACAGAAAAGCATGGGCCAGTGGGTGTTTTTTTAAAAAAGAATGATTGGGCCGATGGTTGTAACACTTGTACTCCCTCCGTCTCTAAATAATGTCTCTAGAAAACCGTATTTTCCTCACAAACACGTTTTCCAGGCGACATGTATTTGGAGACGGAGGGAGTATGTTCCAACGTGAAGTGGCCCCACACACATGAAGAGTTTTTTTAGGGGTCATGTTGGCGCTCGGACGTCCTAAGCATAGGACGCCCGAGCCCGGCCTACCCGCGTGCCCTACACGCGCATACATACTCAACTCCTACCCCATCACACTTGTTGTGCTGCCCCCTGCGTCGTCGAACCGCGGATGCACGCACACAGCCTACACAGATCCCCGCTCCGCTGAACCCGAACGAAGATCCACCGCCGGTTCAATCGCCCCTCTTCCTGAAACAAATCGGAAACAAAAATGAAACAAAAAAAAGTTGGAAAAAAGAAACAAGAGATTGAGTACAAGTGAACCAAATGGTTGAATTAAATGAAACAAAAACAAAAAAAATAAGATTGAAACCAGGGAGAACATCAAATGAAACAAAACAGTTGCATCGAGTAAACACAATATTTTCAAAGTAAAAGAAATAGCAAAAAAAGACGATCTACAACAACATGAGCACCCAACTAAAACAACAAAAAATTCCCTAGAAAAAAATAAACAATAAGACAAAAATTGTTGAAATAATCCCTAAGAATCGGTTGAATCAAATGCGAGAACGTTGGAGAAACATCACCGGGAACCCCCTCCCCTAGAAAATCGCATCAAGAACTAATGAACCAAGCAAAGAAACACAAAAGAAACAAAAACAACCCTCGTTCTGAACCATAGCTAGTCATCAGAGGGACCAGAGAAGAGAGATAGAATATGACGAGACCTACCCGGACCCAGTCCCCTAGATCCGCCACCGCCTGAGATGGAGGAGGAGGTAGGCGAACGGGGAGGGCATTCGCGGACGCGGCGGATATGCTCCAGCAGCCGCTGGATCCGACGGGGTCCGCAGCCGCTGTTGCTAGATTCCAGCCAAACCATGGTCGTTCGCCGCCTCGGTGCCTCCCAAGGCGAGGTGGAGGTGGCAGATCCGTGGTTGCCTCCCCCGGATTCGGCGGATCCGCATCCGCCTCCACCAAATTCGGTGGATCCGCTTCCGCCGCCGGCAGATCCGCCGCCACCGCCATGGCCGAGCTCGCGCGCGTGGCCCGTGTGAGCTCATGACAGGAGGAGGACCCGTGCGCGTGGGAGAGGGGAAGGAGGTCGCCGCCGATGAGCCGGTGGCCGGGGAGCAGGGAGGAGGTGCGGCAAAGGAGCGCGTGGAGACGATGGTGGCGCGGCAAGGATAGCCTGTCACCGGGGAAGAGGGGGAGGGAACACGGAGGGCGGAGGTGGGGGAGTCGCCTGGAGACAGAGATAGAGCGTGGGGTGAACTGGTGTGAGAGAGAGTGGGATGTGAATGTGTGGGTGCCGGGGTCGTCCACGCGGTAGGTGTGTGTATCATGTGGTGGGCAGAGGCACTGAGGCCGCACGGGGTGATGAGCCGGGCCATCGGGTTACTGTTCTATGCTTAGGATAACCTAAGCATAGCATTACAGTTTTTTAGGGGAACACACAGGAATTTTCCAGTTTCGGTCGTGCATAAGATATGTGTCCAAAACCCATAAACGATTGCACGTGATACTTTACTGCAAATTCACTGGCTCGTAGTACCTGTCTTCTCAGCCCAGCTGGTCAATGCGCTGCACCATATACCAGTTCTTCTATTTAGTAGTATAGAGTCATCAGCTCTGCAGTTTTTTAATTCAAATGGATGGTTATCTACAAGATGTCTTGGTTATGTTTAGTCTAAAACTTTATTTTGTTTGGGTTTTCCATGTCGCTGGCGGCAAAAGTGTTGGTTTTGAAGTCTATTTGTGTGTCTTTGGGCGAAACGTTGTAATAATTGGTCTGATCCTATCAGTTGATAGATGAAGCCGGATATATACTATCCATTATCTCAAAAAATCAAAATATTTCTAAAAAAAAGTAGTATTATACCAAAAGTGAATAAGGTCACCAATCTACCGAATCTTTTTTACATCATTCTAACCGAAGCTTTGACATGCCACAAAACAGTTTCATCCATACAGTATTTTGAGAAGGATTGTGAGCACTCTTGTCTCTAATTTCTTATAAGACAATAAATCAAGACTTTTTTTTCTAAGGACGAGCCTGAAAAATCATTTTAAAGGATCCCAAGACCATTAAATTCTAAAAATGTTTTAAATTTTTTACCTTTTTTTTCATTTTCCCCTTTTATTGTTGTCTTTTTTTTTCATTTTGAACTTGATTTGTTGGATCTCTTTCACCCAATGACCCAAGCCTTTTTTCCCCTTCACAGGTTGAGGGGCTCGCGCGGCCCGCGATCAGGAACCTGGCGCAGTGGTCCAATAGCAAGAGCAACCTCGTCACAGCATCCTTACATATTTCGTTTGGCAAATGAGAGAGTTTGTCAAGTCCCAACTAAATATGGAAAAGCTAAAAATAGGCAATTTTCAATGGTTTGGCATTAATAACTTGGCAAAAAAGAAAATATGGCGGCGAGAAGAGGGAGTTCGCGCAAGGAATGCCCAGCGCAGCTGGACTTTGCATATATGCAAGTCCTCCCCAGGAATTTTCCAAGTTAACAAAAATACCAAGCTCATATGCCAATGGATAGAAGTTTTGTAGACTTTTTTGCAAAATGCAAAGCCCATATGCAAAACGGTTGGGGATGCTCTCATCTACTTTATCAGTGTAGCTCGCCTCCACCAACAAGTTGCCGCATGATTTTTTTTTTTTTTCCCGGTGGGAAGTACAATTGGGGAACGGCCGCGACTGCGAGCCGACTAATTTTGGCTTTCGAATTTTGGCATCCAGTGTTGGAATTTATATGGGCTTGGCCCAATAACAAATCTTGAAATTCCTAGAGAAATCTCAAAAGCCCATTCATGAAAAGCAAGAGGGGATGTGGAAACTTTTTAGTACCACCTTGCTAGTTGAAGTGGAGTAAACCATATATAAATATGGAAGTTCTCTTCGCTTCCTCAAGTCTAGTGTGGAGAGGAGAAAGGAAAGCCCACGGGTGCGCGCTCGCTCGCCTCGCCGGGCGTGGCATGGCGTGGCGTGGCGAAAGGCGCGCACGCACGACATGCGCGTGAATGGTCCGCCGAAATTCGGCTCCTCGCCTTGCGGGAGCGCGGCCTCCTTTTGCAGTTTTAGTTTGAAGTAAGCACCAAAACAATGGCATGAGAAGTTCGACACCACTTTAACTAGTGCGGGCTTTGCTATCAATGAGGCTGATAGGTGTGTATTATCGACATAGTGGGGGCCAATCTGTTATTTTGTGCTTATATGTTGATGACATTCTGATTTTTGGAACGAACATTGATGTGATCAATGAAGTCAAGTCTTTCTTGTCTAAGAGTTTTGACATGAAAGATCTAGGAAAGACTGATGTAATTTTAAACATCAAACTGATTAAGTAAGAGAGTGGGATTACTTTGTTGCAATCTCACTATGTTGAGAAGCTCTTGAGTCGTTTTGGCTTTATGGATAGCAAGCCTTCTCCAACACCTTATGATCCTAGTGTGACATTGAGAAAGAACAAGAAGAATTGCTAGAGATCAATTGAGATACTCTCAGATAATTGGTTCACTCATGTATCTAGCTAGTGCAACCAAACCAGATATCTCTTTTGCTGTGAGCAAGTTGAGTAGGTACATGTCCAACCCGGGTGATGATCATTGGCATGCACTTAAAAGGGTCTAGCGTTATCTTAAGGGTATAATGAGTTTTGGGATTCACTATTCTGGGCACCCAGCTGTGCTAGAGGGATATAGTGATGCGAACTGGATTCTTGATATTGATCAAATCTACGCCACTAGTGGGTATGTATTTACTCTTGGAGGTGGTGCAGTGTCATGGAGGTCTTGTAAACGGACTATATTGACTAAATCAACCTTGGAAGCAGAACTTACTTTTTGGATACAGCATCTGCAGAGGCAGAGTGGCTGCGTGAGCTCTTGTCTGACTTGCCTGTTGTTGAAAAACCAATACCGGCTATCCTTATGAACTGTGATAATCAAACAGTGATCACTAAAGTGAATAGTGCTAAGGATAATACGAAGTCAACAAGACACGTTAAAAGACGTTTGAAAACTGTCAGGAAGCTGAGAAACTCCGGAGTAATAACTGTTATGTCCAAACAGACAAAAATCTGGCAGATCCCTTTACAAAAGGGCTATCACGGAATGTGATAGAAATCGCATCAAGGGAGATGGGTATGAGACCCATGTGAGTTTACAGTAGTAGTAACCCAACCTTTTTGATCGGAGATCCCGTGACTAAGGATCTGGGAAGAACAAGCTGTTGGTAAACTAAGGAGAATATACTATCTCTAAGTAAAGATGCAATACTCTCAATGCAATGAGGCACTGTATGGCAGGTTGGCTGATGCCTTAATATGTTCTATTGGCTTTAACGAGCGAAGATGCTATCCTGCAGAGCATTCTTGAATGAAGATACCTATATGAGTTTTGACTGTTAAACATCGCAGTCTATGAGACTTGGGTGGTCTCTAGTAAGCTCATGAAGAGACCAGAGAGTACGACATATATGCTCTACCCACGGGGTAAGGCTACTGGTAGCCAGGTACTAGTGTGGCTTTAAGTAAAGCTTATTCACACAAAACTTGCAATTCAAGGCGTAATCCATTGTTCAAGTTGTAGATGAGTGTAACTTGAGGACTTATGTAGAAGTTCAACTTCACAGTCTCTGCCGAAATACTGGTATATCAAATAGCAGTGAGAACAGGTAAATCTCTAAATGGGTATTTGAGATTTAGTGGGGGATTGTTGAAATTTATATGGGCTTGGCCCAATAACAAATCCTGAAATTTCTAGAGAAATCTCAAAGGCCTATTCATGAGAAGCAAGAGGGGATGTGGAAACTCTTTAGTACCACCTTGCTAGTTGAAGTGGAGTAAGCTATGTATAAATATGGAAATTCTCTTCACTTCCTCAAGTCTAGTGTGGAGAGGAGAAAGGAAAGTCCACACGCGCGTGCGCTCGCTCGCGTCGCCTCGCCTCGCCTCGCCTCGCTGGGCGTGGCGTGGCGAAAGGCGCGCACGCACGACATGCACGTGAATGGTCCGCCGAAATCTGACTCCTCGCCTTGCGGGAGCGCGGCCTCCTTTTGCAGTTTTAGTTTTTGACTTTCTTGGCGGTCAAGTTGCAAGAGTTCTAAACTGTTACGAGTTTAGAGTTCTAAACTGATTTTGCTCGTGATCGCGACACGAGGTCGGTTGTTCGGGATATATAAGCAGCCTACCGGCCACGCCAAAACGCATCCAATTGAACTAGAGTTTTCGCCTCTTCTCGCTGTTGCGCCATCGTAGCTACTCCAGCCCGATTGCTTGCGTGCACTAGCAACCGAGTGAGCAGGTCTCCGGAACCCTCGTCTTCGCGATCCTGCACCGGGAGAAGGTGAATAAGGTTTTTGGGAAGCGCTCTTAGCGCGACTGCTCTCAAATCTTCTACGTCGGCGGCGCGTCGTCTCATCGTCGTCAGGCTTGCTGGATCGTCTACGGGAGACGCTTAGCTACAAGCTCGTGCCATCGTCGTCGGCAGCACGTCGTCTCGTCGTCGTCAGGCTTGTGGTATCGTCAACGGGAGACGCTCAGCGACAAGCTCACGTTGCAATCGCCGTATGCATCTTCATCACCAAGTACTTTTACAATCGGCAGGTATAAATCTAACTAGTGTATGAGTTGAGTTTACACTAGTTATCATGTTCATGCTATGCGATATCATGATTTGTCCTGCTAGTATATGCGATATACTAATCTGTCATGCTAGTAATCGTGCCATGCTCAATTTAGTTAATCATCTTTGTCATGCTATACATTTTGATTTTAATCAGGAAATTAATCTGGAAATTACCTAATTATTCAACGTCCAGATGAATATGCATTGCATGTGAACTTTCATTGCCTTCCATGGGTCTAGTGGTCCATATGAACCGTTTCACACTTTGCAATCGCCAATTAACATCGATGCCGCCAAAAGCCACTAGGGATGTCCGGATATATATGCCTTGGCAAGCGCATGTCTACATGATTCCATGCAATTCCCCTGTATCTGATTCTTACCGTGAGCGACGACGGTCATGCACGGACGTATGCAGGTTTAAAATGTAGGCAGTAAATTTTATTGCCAAAATCTTTGAAAAATATCTACAAAAAATACAGGTAAAATGACACAGAACCAACTAAACCGAGGGTAAAAAAAATGTTGTTTTATCTCAGAATCCACACAGAACTGAAAAATAAGGGCAAAATCACCATAAGCCCTGAAAGTGGGGGTATGAATGTCAATGCTCCTCAAATCTAATTTGAGCTAATTGTCTAGATCCCTCAATACTATTAAAAAATAACAGAAGAGCTAATGCTATTTGCCGAAGATCCCTAAGAAATTCCACCATTACAACTTCAGCCTTTCATCATGGCCCATCCATGGCAAAAATTCCAAGAGGAGGGCTCCATGGGACTTGCGGCCATATATAGGGGGGCCAGAGCCCCCTCTCCCCTGCTTGGGTTTGTTTTAACAGCAAATAGAGACACTGTTTTGGATCTTCTGATTTGTTAATTGCTCATAATCAACACAAGCGTAAGTTTCGCCGAGGAGAACATGGGGGGCAAATGTAGGAGCAAGCCACACATTGAGAACATGCAAATCCTACAAAGGAGAAGTGGAGACAGTGGCTGGCCGGTTACAATTGAATGGATCAGAGCTATTCTAGCTATCCTATACTTGTATGTTGACCCCACCCCCTGGGCAGTTGAGCATCGGTTGATTGAATGCACAAACTAGGCTTATACAATTAAACTCTGTCGGCAATCCCTTGGTCACGATACTAGTCTATCTAAGAACCCGGTTCGTCATTGATGAACTAAGCATTCACTAAGTTGCAGTCATTCTTGCCAAATCCTTTTCTCTTACATGGTATTGAAGCTCTAGACAGCCACACATTGAGAAACATTCAGAATGGGGAGACAGTGGCTGCCAGATTACAATTGATCGGATCAAAGCTATTCTAGCTATCCTACACGTGTACGTTGACACTTGGCTCGATCTCTTCATCTGATACAAGATCCACATCCATATCAATGGGTGATGGGTCGATTTTCACCATTTTTTTTCCTTCTCGGACTAACCAACTAATATGGTTGGGCAAGTGTCAAGTGTGGTGCCCGGTCTCAGCATGGTCCAGCTGAGGGAACTTGGAACTGATGGAACAATGCAATTACTGGACAGATGGGTTAGTGTCAGGCTACTGTGATAGGAGACATATCACCAAGAAAAGGCAAGCAGATGCAATGCAACCTCCGGAATCAGTCAATGGGACACGTGAGGATGGTCACATGACATCAAACCCTGATTTGATGTACCCTTGTTTGTCGTTTTATTAAAAAAAATGAAAAATTGTGTAGTATGACGGTGTTTTGCAGTACGTGTTCCCTGCATCCGTGATGTTGTTGCCTTGTTGGTCAACATAGTTTGATTTTTTTAGGGGATGTTGGTCAACATAGAAGAGTCAAAGGCTTTGAAAGCATTAGCCCATAGTACTAACTAAATTTCCTCTTATTGAAAGCTTCAAGCTATAGCTGCTCCTTGCCACTTGCAGATGAAGTGTCTAATAGTACTTTTGTAGCTGCCAATATTTCAATACATGTTTCGTGGATGTCGCTGTTTTCGATCACGACTTGGTTCGATCTTTCTGGTCTTCCAGCACGTTGCTGAGTACTATTCGTTGTCCAAAGGAATAGAGATGCCTTTGGTCTTCCAGCAGCACACGTCGCTGATTATCATTACCCGTTCCTTGTCTGAAGATTGCAGAAAGCAAAATTTGATTTGACAGAGCCTCACTTTGATGGAGATTGTTTACCTGCAGGCTCGGACTTTTACATTTTGGAATTGGATAATTTGTTGTCAAACTCATTAACTCCAGATACATCCTATGATATGTATGACCCATAATAGGAAATGGATGTTGCCTGTTTACATGTTTTAAACTCATCTATTCAACTTTATAGGGCACAAAGCAAAAAGTAAAAATTAAAAGTAAATTAAAACAATAAATAAAGTATATAATAAATGCCTATAATCATCTTGTTTCACAAAACAGAACAAGAAGGTACTTTTTTGGCTTCCATCATGTGAGTGAGGACTTCTGACGACGACTCGATTTGGCCACTTTGAACGAGGACTAGGCGATGAGCAGAGCCTGAAGCCGCTGTCAATCCACGCAAGATGCATACTAGTATCTCTTTATGGTTCAACCACCACCCGTTAGGGATGTTTAACGGAACTTTAGACCCAAGGCCAACACCAACACTCACAAAATAACCCAAAAAAGTTCATTAATTGTGCTCATTCACAAACATCACAATCATATATCAGTGCCCTGTTAGGAGTGTAAACTGGGATCTGATTCGTGTACACTGCACTTAAACTAGAACGTACTTCTTTTTGGCTTCACTGATGTGAGGGCTTCTGACGACAACTCTGGACACTTTGAACATGGATCAGCAGATAAGCAGAGCCTGGAGCCGTTGTCAATCCACGCAAGATGCATACTAGTATCTCTTTTTTTATTACTATTATATTCTCAAAAAAAAAAAAACACCACCATATTAGATAACAGGGATGTTTGACGGACTTTGACACCCAAGGCCAACAAAATGAACCCAAAAAAGAAGCTGTTTGTGCTCATTCGCAAACATCACAATCAGTGCACTGTTTGGAGTGTAAACTGGGATCTGATTCCTGTACACTGCACTTAATAATACCAACGAAGTTCCTTCCTTGCCAAAAGAGAAAAAAAAGAGAGAGATGATGAGAGCCAATACAGTGTATGTAAACGAAAAGTACTCGCCTGTTTTCGTTCGGAAGATTCAGAGTGCCTTCCACTGTGACAAAACTGCCACCTTCCATTTTCTAGAGGTTGTCGGCAAGAATATTATGTAGCCCAGAGTACTATAAAACCCCTATTGTGCAACACCCAGCGATGTTCATGCATCCAGAGTAAACGGCAGCAACAGCACAAACCCCCTGCAGTAGCCATGACGTCCAAGCGCTGCTGCCTGTTCTTTTCCACGCTCCTCGCGGCGCTGGTCTCCGTCAGAGCCGACCTCAACGTCGGCTTCTACAACCAGACGTGCCCCTCCGCCGAGACCATCGTGCAGCAGACCGTGGCCGCCGCCTTCGGCAACAACTCCGGCGTGGCTCCTGCGCTCATCCGCATGCACTTCCATGACTGCTTCGTCAGAGTAAGCACTGCACATGTTTATTTGTTCATCAAAAAACAAAAGTAAGCACATGTACAACGATCTAGTATCGTCTGCAGCAAACTATATAGACAGATACTGTTGAGCATGCATGTCCTAAAATGCTCCCTCCATCTCGTTTTGCATTTTCTTTTCTTTTTCTACATAAACTTTAATAAAATCTTTTTCATATAAAAAATCATGTAAAG
Organism: Themeda triandra; assembly: GCA_018135685.1. NCBI lineage: Eukaryota > Viridiplantae > Streptophyta > Magnoliopsida > Poales > Poaceae > Themeda > Themeda triandra. Next base: position 150,531 of record JAENPR010000463.1, read on the forward strand.
AAGTTCTTGAAAAGATAACAATATAGAAGTCTTCTGCATAGGTATCTATCTAGACTAGATATATAATGATTTCCATTCCATGTCATAACTTTTCCCATATGCAAGCAATCCAAGTTTCGGAGGTTCAGCCCTACAAACTCTCGAACACTCCGTCTATTCAAAAGCAGAGCAAAGAGCAAGGACTAACCAGTGTGACCCTTCAAAAAAAAAAAAAAAAAAAAAAAAAAAAAAAAAAAAAACTACTTGCAGGGCTGCGATGGCTCAGTGCTGATCGACACCACGGCCAACAACACGGCGGAGAAGGACGCGCAACCCAACAACCCGAGCCTCCGGTTCTTCGACGTGGTCGACAGCGCCAAGGCGTCCCTGGAGGCGCAGTGCCCTGGGGTGGTCTCCTGCGCCGACATCCTCGCCTTCGCGGCGAGGGACAGCGTCGTGCTCACCGGTGGACTCGGCTACCAGGTGCCATCCGGACGCCGGGACGGCCGGATATCCAGTGAAAATGAAGCCCTGGACAACCTGGCTCCGGCGTTTTTCAATGCCACCCAACTGGTAGACAGGTTCGCCAACAAGAGCCTCAGCCTCGAGGACATGGTCGTCCTCTCCGGCGCACACACCCTCGGTGTCTCGCACTGCAGCAGCTTCACTGGCCCTGCGGACACGAACGGCCCCGTCGACCGGCTCTACAACTTCAGCGGCTCAGCAGACGGGGTAACACATTCCTGTTCCTTCTCTATAAAGTAATAACTAGGCTGCTAAACAAGCCCCTGTGGCTTTGTATCAGTGCAGTTCTTAACATTCTTGCCCGGTTATCCATATATCCACCGCTGTTGTGTACAGATTGACCCAGCGCTGAGCAAAGCCTACGCATTTCTCCTCAAGAGCATCTGCCCGTCCAACAGCACCCAGTTCTTCCCCAACACGACGACGTTCATGGACATCATCACGCCCGAAAAGTTCGACAACAAGTACTACGTCGGCCTCACCAACAACCTCGGCCTCTTCAAGTCGGACGCAGCGCTGCTTACCAACGCAACCATGAAGGCGCTGGTCGACTCCTTCGTGAGTAACGAGACGACATGGATGAGCAAGTTTGCCACGTCCATGGTCAAGATGGGGGAGATCGAGGTGCTCACCGGGACACAGGGCGAGATCAGGACCAACTGCAGGGTCATCAACCCTGATAGTGCCACCCACATCCTCTCCCGTCAATCAGGTTCTTCAGGATTCACTGGAGTGGCTGCAAGTTAACCATACCGGTTGTCAGTATATGTGTGTGCAGTGTGTTTGGTGTGAGATGTGATATTGCAATAAGAATGAGCGAATTAGCACAATAACCTAGAAAAATGAAGACAGATAAGGTGATCACACTTTGTTGTACATCACGTGGTGTTCATTTGACAGTGGCGTTTGTTTGTGAGGATGAAATAAAACTGTGCCAAATACCTTTTTTTCGTGGCAAACATGTATGACCATCTGATTATTTACTAGTGATACAAAAAAATGATTAAACATGTTTTTGACCAAAATAATTGTTGGTCAATCATACTACAAAGCCCTTGCAAATTGTCGGTAGCAAGCCAGGGACCAGCGCTCTCATAGTAAATCCATGAGACCTTCATCAGCTACCAAAGTACCAATCCAACCTAAGACCAAGAAAAATCTGCACAGCATATACCATCTTTATCCTGAAAGTATATGCAAAGAAAAAGCGACAATAAACATGGCTATCATGCATTTATAACATGTTGGATGGTTGCCTGCACACCAACTTGTCAAATCCATTTGACCCACTTTGTCGGTATCCAACTATTTAAAACAATGTTTCATCCATATCACAAATCATAAATACTGTTGCGTTTAATGATCGTCAATGTGTACTTTGGGCTGTGTAGTTCCTCCCTTTCAGAAGAGAACTTTATAATTCAACAAGATGAAACTTCAAACTTTCACACAAGTTTCAAGGTGAAACTTGTGCCTGATTAGCAGAAAGGGACTGGTACATGTTTCAAACTGTTCAAGAAAAAATATATAAAGTTTGAAAAATATGAAGATATTCATGGAAAAAAAACACCCAAAGTCATGAAATGCAGTAAAATTTAAAAATCTTCATCGTAGGAAAATACACTTTCCATATAAAGGAAAATACGAGTTAAAACAATTGATTGCCGTATTGTGTGTTAGACTGTTAGTACAACTCAGTGCCATGTCAGACAACGGTTATAAAGTCATTTTGCTTTTAGTTTGTTCACATGGAACGCCAACTATAAGTCAAGAAAGCTTGTTGTCACTATAAGCTGCTATAGCTCTCACCTTCTGCTTTTTCACATCATCATTATTTTGACTGTATTTTCACATCATCATTATTCATAGAGCTTTCCAGTTTGCTAAGCATTGTCATTATCAAAGGGAAAAAATGAAGTCAATGCTGACAATTCTGATTTGAAAAGGTTATGAAAAAGCAAGCCTTAAACAGGCATTTCCCTTGACCTTCAGTAACTCAAGAAGAATTGTTTTTCATTTCCATTTCTGTTCCTTACAACGTTGCACTATGGAGCTATATTTTCCTAACTTTCTCCACAACCACAAGCATCAATGCATGCAAATCATAAGCATGACGTTCCGTTGCCTTATTAACAAGCAACTTTTGCTGTCAAAGGTGTTGAAAGATGCGGTGCCAACCCCTTGCTAAACATGTTTGAACCAGTTTCCTGAAGATAGGGGGTTTACTTTGGTGCGTGTGTGTACACACGCTTTTCTAATATTAACACATGATCTCTTTATATTCCGTCTCTTTCTGCATAGTTACTATGGTATTTGATATGAAACCCATGAATTTTGAAAAAAAAGTCAAGAATAGCTAAACCTGAAGTACAAATTGTAAGCTAAAAGTATGCAGTTTCAACAGCTGTAGTGCAAATTTACCATTAGTCGCCACACCAACAGTGCTTAACAGTGCATCCTAGCTGGCCCCTTCAGAAATAACCTGCCGGGAGTAACATCCAGAGGAACAAGTCAATTTGTTTTTTAAGAATACAAGTCAATTTGTTGAACAGACGGTTTGTCAAAAAGAAAGTATTGTTTTTTCAGAGGATGCATACCGAGAGTGGACTACATGAAACTTCCTGCAGGTAGGTGGTGATGGCCATAAACACACCGAGTCCTGCACGAGCTCTTCCCACTTGGCGTAAATCTTCATTTCAGTATCCGTGCCTGGCTGCCTGCATATTATTCTGTATTTCTGTGGAGGACATTGTCGCATTGACATGGAACACAGGTACATGCGTCACAGTGTTCTGGAAGGAAATTTCCCATCGGCATCTTCTCAGTTCTCAACTGACCCTTCCTGCAAAAAGACGTATCACCCGTCAAGCTCCTGAAAGCTAGGACGTTGGTTCAGGAATAGGGACCTCTCACCGCATTCTCTGTTCTTTGGCTCTCGCGCATCAACACCATGGGGCACCTCTGGCATCCTGAAGTGACCTCTCCGGTCTCCGCTGAGCCCAAGGATGAGAATTGCTGCTGTCATCTGAACGGCCCGCTGGACGCATGACGGTGAGCCTCGCCAAGTGGCCATTTCGTCGAGCACCTGGATCGCGTGACTGTGTGAAGCGTTTCCCCACTGCGCCGTTCTCTGGCACCGCTGAGCTGAGTGAACGCAGTGGGCTCACTAGCTTTCGAGATCCTCACCGTTGTTACGGTGGAGCAGCAGCGCGCCACCGGGCGACGGCGTGCGGTTGCGCTCGTGGGCGTGCGTACCTTGCGCAGATCGCCGGAAGCCCAGGTTACCCTTAACACCCTGTGAGTCTGTGACAGAGAGCCTCAAGTGCCAAACGAACTTGGGCCGATTGGACACCGCGTCAGTGGGCTATAGGGATCTACTAATAAGGGCCATAACAAGGCTATTGGGTTTGGGCTACAATCTTTTGTTGCTATTTTTTCTTTAAAAAAAATCTCAAACACGAGTATTGGGTTTGGGCTACAATTTTTTTTTCATAATCGTATCCTAGGGCATGTTTTTTCGTAAAGCAGAAGTATAATTTAAGGTTACATAGGGACTCACACATGTAATTTTAGATTATCAGCAAAATCCCCAAGACACAAACTAACTTAAATTTAACCAAGTTTAAAGTATAATAACGATTTACTATAATAATATAAGTCATAATTAATAAATAATATTACTTATTTTGTATCATAAATATTATTAACTTTTTATGTAACTTTGATCAAACTTTCGTTTGACTCCACAAAAAGTGGGAGACATGTTTTTTGGAGAGAGAGTGTAGTATGCATACTGCTACTTCAAGAATTCACACAAACACCGGTCATGTATACTCATGCACCTTGATTATAATATACTGTGGCACCCACATTAATTATTAATGGTTGTAACATTAACCAACAGAGTTCAAACACTCTAATTAGAGGCCCCAACAAAATATAACATATGTTGCTACATGGTTCATAAATAGGATACACTATTGTACATTCAAATAAGTTAATAGTAACATAAAAGCGGTTTGAGATCATATCAATGTGGATGATATTTTATAGATTTTTTTGCTAGGAATATAATCGTACTGATAGATTTGAAAGCAGTTGGAACTTAGAGCCAGTTTTGCAGGACTCTGACTTCTTCTAAACGCATGGACTTTGGCTTCTCTTATGGGGCAGCTTTTCTCTAGCGAAGTTGAAACTATTTTGAAAACATTTGGCAAATCGACTTTAGTCATAGTTTTATAATAATCTAGAGTAATCTATATCAAATTTGTTAGAAGAAGCCATGTTTTTGTGTCTCTGATCCTAGTCAAAGAAGTGGTTCGGCAGGAAGAAAACCTACGTTTGCGAGGAGAAGTGTCGGGTACCTAGATTATGGGGCCTTTAACCTTTGGGCTAAGAGATGAACAGAATCATCATTGTTTTCCCATAATCCTCAACTAGCCAAAGAATGCCCTGGTACATCCTCTCGAGCCACGCGAGGCCAGCCTACGAACACGCTCGAGGCCCACTGCATGGATCGTGCACCTCGAGACGTTATCACCTGACCGGTCGGAGTGGTGATGGAAAGCCCCCTCGAGCGAATGGGGGCTCGAGATGATGACGGAAAGCCCCTCGAGCGAATGGAGGCTCGAGATGATGACGGAAATCCCTCGAGCGAACGGGGGCTCGAACGGGCCGGGAACCCCTCGAAACCTTCCTTTTCAGCCGCCCGCATGGCTACAGGGCTCGGAAATAGGGAAAGGTACACCTGCCCCGCCTAACCACATGGCTACAGCGATGGGAATAGTGAGAAGTACCCCGATCATTTCTACTATTTCCCCCTATGCCCCGGATTCAGGCGTGCCAGGCCGCACTATTCCACCACGCCGAGCACTGTGCCGCGTACGGCGTCCCCTTGAAACGCTCAAGTCAACTCTCCGTACCGCTAAACCTGCCGCTCGGTCCCATCGCCCGTGCCACCTGCCCCTCGAAGCAGTCATCGACCGCTCGAGGAATGATGGCTGATGCGACCCGAGCATGATGAGCATAGCGCCCTGTCTTTCCCACCTCGACGCCCATACGGCGGGATTTCAGGACGCACGCCTCCGCCCATGCCTCTACAGGAATGCCCCGCACGACGACTACGCCAGCCCACGTCAGGGAAGGACGAGCGGGTCATCATCACCCACGACGCTACAGGCTCGAACCGAGTAAAAGCAGGGATCCACGGGCTCGAACCGGACCAAAGCAGGCCTCCTACAGTCTCGACGACATGACCTGCGCCCATGCCTCGACGTCATCACCACCTCAGCCCTATCCACTGTGTACGCCCGAGCCTCCCCTTGGCCTATAAAAGGGGACGCCGGGACTAAAGTAGGGAAAGGCAGATAACACTCAGCGCACACCCACAAAAATGCTAAGTCTTTTGACTCGCTTGTGACCGCCCCTGTACAAGTACTTCGGTGCAAGATAATACAAATCACTCCCCCTGTGCTGGACATAGGGCCTTCCTTGCCCGAACCAGGATAAATCTTGTGTTCTTCTTGCATCACCATCCGGATTAGGGAGCACGCATACAAAATTACTCGTTGGTGTGAGACCCCCGGGGTACAAAACACTGACAAGAAGCTCTTTGTAAGAAGTTGCTTTTAGACAATCGACGATTGGTATAATTTCATGAAAAAACAGTTGGAGCCATACATAGAAATGTTTATCAAAAAAGTTATAATGAATTAAAACAATACGCTCATCTTTATCTCCAATGACATCAATGATGCCACTTGGAAGAGAGATTTCTTCAGCTTTGAACATTGTTGTTGCTCGCTGGCATGCTACATTGCTACCTACTCATCAATTCCGCTGTTTGACGGAGTCCGGCGTCACCCCCGCCTCAGGCGACTCGGGCGTCGGCAACGTAGCTAGTCGTCGGCCCTTCCCCACACTCCTTCTTCCCTTGCCGCTGCCGGAGGGGATGGCCAAGCCCGCGCCGGCCCCTATGATGCTGGCGGCGAGGCCTTCGCCCAGATGGAAGCCACAGGATCCTCCGATCGGGGCGGCGCCCGGAGGCCATGGCATGGATGCGGCTCCTAGTGTGGCGGGCGCGACGGTGCGAGAGGGATGCAGGGCGGCTAGCCGGATTTGTGTGTGGCGGTGGTGGTGATGCAGCCTGGTCTCAGATCCACCGTCTTCATGGACGGACATTGGCCTAGGGGCCAGATCCGCTTCGGTGGAGATCGTTGGTGGTTGGACTAGCTGTGGGCTGGTCCTTTCCTCGTGGTCGTTGCCGGAGTGGCCGCTAGCTGCGTGGCGGCCACGCCTGGTCACCGGCGGTGGTGGCAATCGTCGTCGATGGCAACTGACGACAGTTGCGGCAGCGGCGACGATGGTCCGTGCAGGCGTTGGGGGTGGTGCCTCTCTACCTGCCACTCCCACACAGCTTTATCTGCCGCATCGATGGCAAACGACTTAGGCGGCTACGACAGCACTCAGATCAAGGCATGGGCGCTGGGTTTGGGGGTGTCCGAACCCGGTGACCCTAGGGCAGGGGGCGGCGCTCACGCTGGTGATGGTTTGGACGTCCGCAGTGGGCAACTTGTCGGTGACGCCCAATTTTCTTGATCTGATAGTTGGATCCAGTGATGGTTCAGGTCACTGGTATATGGCGTAACGGCATGGCTTTTGGAGACAGCTGCAGTGCATGTTTTGACGACGATGACGCCTGTGGGTGCCATTTTCCTTGCTGGAGGCATCTCTTGTCCTTTATGAGGATCTCCCAGGGTGAAAACCCAACACCCGTGTAGCTAGTGGGCGATGATGGCGTCTTTGGATGTCATATGCTCGTTGGAGACGTCACTTTTGAAAGATCCCATGGGTTGTTGGCTTTGGTGCCGGCATCGTTTGTGGGTCCCTTGCACATGCATCAGGCGCTTCGTACCGTTGCCAGGTTATAGTATCCGAAGTCTCCAATGACGGTCGGCGTCCTACATTCTTTCAGTATCCTCTAGGTCTGATAGACGTGTTTTGGCATCAATTTATTGACTTGTTGATCATATCCAGGTCAAGTCATAGTTCTATATTGGAGATATAACTTTTTCATCAGTTTTATTTTAGTAGTACCAGTGTAGTCAGCTACCGTAGGTCTTACCTGTTTCACTAGGTAACTTTTGTAATAATTATGGCCTAATGTATCCTCGTGAGAGGATGACTGAAGCCGGAAATATACTTTACATTATCTAAAAAACCTACTCATCAATCCCATAAGTGTTATTCTCACTTCCTAACAAGTCAAAGATTTTTGAATTTAATCGACTAATGTATAAGAAAATATTAATTTCTATATCTATAATACATAATTAGTATGATTAGATAGACCAGTGGAAGAACTTGAATGCAAGTGTAAGGACCTACTACCCAAACAAGAAGAAAAATATCTAAAGTCTTGATAATTGGTTCATCAAATGTGCAATGAAGAACGGAAAACTTAATAGGGTTCTAGACAAAAACATGTGATAAACTAGAACAGTAAGTTGATATGTCAATTGTGTTGATTATCTTTATATATTAATATAGAGGTACTAGTCTTTGCGTAAAAGTACAAAAATCGATCTACCCCCAAAAAAATGAATATAATTAACATGTATTGGTTCGGTCATGTCAAGCTTCCAAGAACAAAACAAACTAGCGTGACTTTCAGGACTTCTCATTCTTTGTGTATACGTTGATGTATGTGGGCCCCATGCAACTTTTCTTGATCTTTACGCACTTCAATTTGAAAGACCACCAGATGTGAACAAGCTAAGCACGTGATGTTCCATATCTTAGCCGATTGGTTCATCAGCGGGTACTCCCACCATCTTCGCTTCCATTATTCGATAAACAATTTTAACTATATATATATATATAGTTAAAATTGAGGTGGCGACGGCGGCTACTGCTGCCGCGAGGAATTGGGACGGGCTCAGGCGGCCTGCTTATATTGGTTGGATTAACGGGTTCGATTATTTTAACCCGTTAATAAGGTCGAACCCGCGGCGATGCCTGATGGAACGCCGTCATCGGCCCGTCAATAAGGTCCGCGCGCAGGGGCGGCTCAGCGCTTCGCGTAGGTATGTTTACTGGTGCGAGTAGATACTCGTGAGAGTAAAATGTAATTTCCCTATATAGGACAGGTGTTTTATACTCTCACGAGTATGTACTCCCACCATATATTTAACACCGGTTGCTACTCGTTCGGTGAACGGAGACGTCGGGGACGCGGTAGTGGATATCGGGAGGAGAATCCATTTAGGCATCCCGCATGTGCATACTTAATTAAAATAATATATATGCTGAACAGCCACCGTGACTCTAGCCGTGTTTCTTGCTTGTTCGTATATCAGTACGAATATATACATGCACATACAAATCGTGTGTTGTCGAAGATAAGGAGTAACTGTATATAGTTCTTGAAATAGAGTATGTCACATACTTCATAGAATAGAGTATTTGTACATACCTTTTATAATGGGTATCCGTACATACTTTTTTTAAAAAAAGAAGAGTATTTGTACATACTTTTTGCAATGGAGTATGCATACATACACCAAGAGAGTACGCATGGATACAGAATATATACATGTTTTAATCGAGTCTAAAACATATGCACGAGTATCAAAACATACTTGTTAATCGGGGAGTACAATTACATACAATCTTTATAAGATGAGTATGTGTATATATCAGAATATAAGGAAGTATTAATACATACTTATATTTGCTAATATACTAATAATAATCTTCTATGTCCGGCAATGTTGCAGTCTCACATTGTGGCCTCCGATCGATGAGTTGGTCCACATTCACGATCTTATACTGCATTAGGCCATCTTCACTTGACGTCGTCAAAACATCTGTATAATTAATTTTAGCACCAAGCAAGCACAACTAATAGAACTAGATTGTAGAGATGATGCTTCTAGCGATTACCGCATCAAGCATGAAGTGATATACATACTCCCCGAAAAGGGGATAAAATGATATTAAATGTTGGAAAAGTATCAAGTGATACTGTACTTATTAGTACCCTTGCAGCATCAAGTGATACTCAGTCTGATCTAAGAAGGGAACCAAGCACAACATGCCCGCGTAAAGAAAAAAAACAAATAGTATGAGATCATATGTGGGTGTCCGCAGACATAATTTTGCAATCAAGGAGTATGTGTACATACCATAAAACTTAAAATAAGATCATACTAGTGGTACTGAGACTTCGAATCAAAAAGAAAAGAGTATCGGCCTGATACTATCATCTAAGAAAAGAAAACAAGATTGTGATTACATTCCCGCTGACTGTTCTTGGTAGTGTCGAGCTAAGGAATTGCTCTTTGATTTGGAAAATGTAAGGAGAGAAGGAGCTTGCACACGAGAGTTTATTCCCGATTAGGAAGGAAATAATCGAGACCATATACGGGTAACTAATATAGTTTGCTAATTTGATCCTTCCATCCGAAAGTCGGTTAAACCTCGCTGTTATTTTGCTAGAATCCAGAGATAACCAGCAACTTATCGTAAATACTACGGCCTGAAAAATGTATGCTTTGCTACGCTTTGCTACTCTATCCGAAAGCAAAATGTATCCAGTATACTCTTATCTAGTCTATAATGTGTCTATTAATACTTCCAGTTGAAAAAAAGAGAGGAAATTAGTAACCTTTGAATCGTATCTGTCATCCCACATCTGGTAGTATGCGTGCTTATGTAAAAAAAACCTGAGATACTACTGCAATCTTAAAATGTACTATATGTCTATCGGCGATACTACAACCTAAAAGTATGAAGTGATACTATGACATACCGTAGAAACGGGTGATAATCTAGGCTTAAGAAAAGTATCAATTTAAATAATAATCTAAAATGTATCGGGAGATACAATAGCTTGAAGAAAGTATATATGGACGACCTCTAAATGTATCTACCAATACTCTAGTCTGAAAATAGTATAAGCAAACATATACTTTATTTGGTCGGGGAAAAAGTACGAACCGGGTACTTGAGTCTGAAAAAATTTCAACTGGTACTACTCTATTCGAGTGCTGATGTATGTACACCTACTTTATACCGTATGTCCTCGTACTTCATACTCGAGTATGTAGCCATACTTCATATATTTTTGGTTTAGTACCCAAAAACATAACAGCGCTACACATTTGTGTAGCCTCGTAAATTGATAGTAGCAGTGTAGCAGCAGTAAGCAAGTGGAATCAGTTAAAAATGGAATTGATTTTCTTCTTCTATCGATGAAGTTAATCATAGCCGGCAAGAAGAAGTAGAAACATAAGAGCTTCTGTTCCTCTAAAAGGTACAGGAAGAAGATAACTTTGGTATGAATCCCATTTGAATAAACAAATGATTTCGACATAATATCTCGTGTGTGATTTTGCCAACACGGATACGAGACTTCTTGATCGGGAAAGAAGCAACACGGCTGTGCAAGTGACTTGCCTACCGTGATCGACAACATATTAATGAGAAACACACGAATGGATGGATTGTGCTGTAATCTGTAATCATAATTCAGATTTCGAGAGGGGATGGATCCATACCTGTTCTCTCGTCGACTCGATCCAAAAACGAAACACAGCACAACAAATTCAAATCGCCATTGCATCAGCACATCGTGCCTGCTGAATAAAAAATGTATGAGATCCGTACTACTCCCAACTAGATGCGCTGAACGGCAAGGTCACAGCAGGCTTGCATGTACTGTCTTCGAATGGGACTGAAAAGGTGAGGCATAGGATTACCTAGTCACCGTACGCGGGGAGAGGAAGGTGCCATCGCCGCCATCAACTGGATCTGTTCACGGCCCTCACGTCTTCCGGAGAAGTCGATGCCATCGTAGTAACTGCAGCAGTCGCCACGGGAAGCCGCTGCTGTCGCACGAGATGCCGCTGTAGCCACCGCGCGTCATTTGATCCACCGGGGAAGGAGAAGGACGCTGCCGCCGGTGGGGGAGCAAATTCCTGGACCCGCAGTGGGGGGCATCGGAGCCACGACCGGGGGGGAGGCGCCACCGCCGGTTGGGAGAAGGCGCCGCCGGCTCGATGCACCATGGGCCGAAGGCCGACGCCATGGAATCCGTGGATGGGGCCAGCGCCGCCGAGGTGGTGAGGATGGCCCGCGCCGGCCGTGCCACCGGTGACGGGACGGACGGATTTATCCCCTAGACACCGGATCGGCCACCATAGGGAGAGGCACCGAGGTGAGAGGGAGGGAGCGCCGACACTTGAGGTGGCGGCGACGGCGCGCCGCCGCCCGCGAGGAATTGGGACGGGCTCGGGCGGCCCGCTTATATTGGTTGGATCAACGGGTTCGATTATTTTAACCCGTTAATATGGTCGAACCCGCGGCGATGCCCGATGGAACGCCGTCATCGGCCCGTCAATAAGGTCCGCGCGAGGGGGCGGCTCAGCTTCGCGTAGGTATGTTTATGGTGCGAGTAGATACTCGTGAGAGTAAAATGTAATTTCCCTATATAGGACAGGTGTTTTATACTCTCACGAGTATGTACTCCCACCATATATTTAACACCGGTTGCTACTCGTTCGGTGAACGGAGACGTCGGGGACGCGGTAGTGGATATCGGGAGGAGAATCCATTTAGGCATCCCGCATGTGCATACTTAATTAAAATAATATATATGCCTGAACAGCCACCGTGACTCTAGCCGTGTTTCTTGCTTGTTCGTATATCGCACGAATATATACATGCACATACAAATCGTGTGTTGTCGAAGATAAGGAGTAATCGTATATAGTTCTTGAAATAGAGTATGTCACATACTTCATAGAATAGAGTATTTGTACATACCTTTTATAATGGGTATCCGTACATACTTTTTTTTTTTAAAAAAAGAAGAGTATTTGTACATACTTTTTGCAATGGAGTATGCATACATACACCAAGAGAGTACGCATGGATACCAGAATATATACATGTTTTAATCGAGTCTAAAACATATGCACGAGTATCAAAACATACTTGTTAATCAGGGAGTACAATTACATACAATCTTTATAAGATGAGTATGTGTATATATCAGAATATAAGGAAGTATTAATACATACTTATATTTGCTAATATACTAATAATAATCTTCTATGTCCGGCAATGTTGCGGTCTCACATTGTGGCCTCCGATCGATGAGTTGGTCCACATTCACGATCTTATACCGCATTAGGCCATCTTCACTTGACGTCGTCAAAACATCCGTATAATTAATTTTAGCACCAAGCAAGCACAACTAATAGAACTAGATTGTAGAGATGATGCTTCTAGCAAGTTACCGCATCAAGCATGAAGTGATATACATACTCCCCGAAAAGGGGATAAAATGATATTAAATGTTGGAAAAGTATCAAGTGATACTGTACTTATTAGTACCCTTGCAAGCATCAAGTGATACTCCGGCCCGATCTAAGAAGGGAACCAAGCACAACATGCCCGCGTAAAGAAAAAACAAATAGTATGAGATCATATGTGGGTGTCCGCAGACATAATTTTGCAATCAAGGAGTATGTGTACATACCATAAAACTTAAAATAAGATCATACTAGTGGTACACAGAGACTTCGAATCAAAAAGAAAAGAGTATCTACGATACTATCATCTAAGAAAAGAAAACAAGTATTGTGATTACATTCCCGCTGATCTGTTTCTTGGTAGTGTCGAGCTAAGGAATTGCTCTTTGATTTGGAAAATGTAAGGAGAGAAGGAGCTTGCACACGAGAGTTTATTCCGATTAGGAAGGAAATAATCAGACCATATACGGGTAACTAATATAGTTTGCTAATTTGATCCTTCCATCCGAAAGTCGTTAAACCCGCTGTTATTTTGCTAGAATCCAGAGATAACCAAGAACTTATCGTAAATACTCTGGCCTGAAAAATGTATGCTTTGCTACGCTTTGCTACTCTATCCGAAAGCAAAATGTATCCAGTATACTCTTATCTAGTCTATAATGTGTCTATTAATACTTCCAGTTGAAAAAAGAGAGGAAATTAGTAACCTTTGAATCGTATCCGTCATCCCACATCCGGGTAGTATGCGTGCTTATGTAAAAAAACCCGAGATACTACCGCAATCTTAAAATGTACTATATGTCTATCGGGCGATACTACAAACCGTAAAAGTATGAAGTGATACTATGACATACCGTAGAAACCTGGTGATAATCTAGGCTTAAGAAAAGTATCAATTTAAATAATAATCTAAAATGTATCAGGAGATACAATAGCTTGAAGAAAGTATATATGGACGAATTCTAAATGTATCTACCAATACTCTAGTCCGAAAATAGTATAAGCAAACATATACTTTATTTGGTCGGGAAAAAGTACGAACCGGTACTTGAGTCTCGAAAAAATTTCAACCGGTACTACTCTATTCGAGTGCTGATGTATGTACACCTACTTTATACCGTATGTCCTCGTACTTCATACTCGAGTATGTAGCCATACTTCATATATTTTTGGTTTAGTACCCAAAAACATAACAGCTTACACATTTGTGTAGCCTCGTAAATTGATAGTAGCAGTAGTAGCAAAGAGTAAGCAAGTGGAATCGCTTAAAAATGGAATTGATTTTCTTCTTCTATCGATGAAGTTAATCATAGGTGCAAGAAGAAGTAGAAACATAAGAGCTTCGTTCCTCTAAAAGGTACGGGGAAGAAGATAACTTTGGTATGAATCCCATTTGAATAAACAAATGATTTCGACATAATATCTCGTGTGTGATTTTGCCAACACGGATACGGACTTCTTGATCGGGAAAGAAGCAACACGGCGTGCAAGTGACTTGCCTACCGATCGACAACATATTAATGAGAAACACACGAATGGATGGATTGTGCTGTAATCTGTAATCATAATTCAGATTTCGAGAGGGGATGGATCCATACCTGTTCTCCGTCGACTCGATCCAAAAACGAAACACAAGACAACAAATTCAAATCGCCATTGCATCAAGACATCGTGCCTCGCTGAATAAAAAATGTATGAGATCCGTACTACTCCCAACTAGATGCGCCGAACGGCAAGGTCACGCAGCTTGCATGTACCGTCTTCGAATGGGACCGAAAAGGTGAGGCATAGGATTACCTAGTCACCGTACGCGGGGAGAGGAAGGTGCCATCGCCGCCATCAACCGGATCTGTTCACGGCCCTCACGTCTTCCGGAGAAGTCGATGCCATCGTAGTAACCGCAGTCGCCGCCACGGAAGCCGCTGCCGCACGAGATGCCGCCGTAGCCACCCGCGTCATCTGATCCACCGGGGAAGGAGAAGGACGCTGCCGCCGGTGGGGGAGCAAATTCCTGGACCCGCAGTGGGGGCATCGGAGCCACGACCGGTGGGGGAGGAGGCGCCACCGCCGGTTGGGAGAAGGCGCCGCCGGCTCCGATGCACCATGGGGCTGAAGGCCGACGCCATGGAATCCGTGGAGGGGGCGCCGCCGCCGAGGTGGTGAGGATGGCCCGCGCCGACCCGTGCCACCGGTGACGGGACGGGGACGGATTTATCCCCTAGACACCGGATCGGCCACCATAGGGAGAGGCACCAGAGGTGAGAGGGAGGGAGCGCCGACACTTGAGGTGGCGACGGCGGCTGCTGCCGCCGCGAGGAATTGGGACGGGCTCAGGCGGCCTGCTTATATTGGTTGGATCAACGGGTTCGATTATTTTAACCCGTTAATATGGTCGAACCCGCGGCGATGCCTGATGGAACGCCGTCATCGGCCCGTCAATAAGGTCCGCGCGCAGGGGCGGCTCAGCGCTTCGCGTAGGTATGTTTCGGTGCGAGTAGATACTCGTGAGAGTAAAATGTAATTTCCCTATATAGGACAGTGTTTTATACTCTCACGAGTATGTACTCCCACCATATATTTAACACGGTTGCTACTCGTTCGGTGAACGGAGACGTCGGGGACGCGGTAGTGGATATCGGGAGGAGAATCCATTTAGGCATCCCGCATGTGCATACTTAATTAAAATAATATATATGCTGAACAGCCACCGTGACTCTAGCCGTGTTTCTTGCTTGTTCGTATATCAGTACGAATATATACATGCACATACAAATCGTGTGTTGTCGAAGATAAGGAGTAATCGTATATAGTTCTTGAAATAGAGTATGTCACATACTTCATAGAATAGAGTATTTGTACATACCTTTTATAATGGGTATCCGTACATACTTTTTTTTAAAAAAAAAAAGAAGAGTATTTGTACATACTTTTTGCAATGGAGTATGCATACATACACCAAGAGAGTACGCATGGATACCAGAATATATACATGTTTTAATCGAGTCTAAAACATATGCACGAGTATCAAAACATACTTGTTAATCGGGGAGTACAATTACATACAATCTTTATAAGATGAGTATGTGTATATATCGAGAATATAAGGAAGTATTAATACATACTTATATTTGCTAATATACTAATAATAATCTTCTATGTCGGCAATGTTGCAGTCTCACATTGTGGCCTCCGATCGATGAGTTGGTCCACATTCACGATCTTATACCGCATTAGGCCATCTTCACTTGACGTCGTCAAAACATCTCGTATAATTAATTTTAGCACCAAGCAAGCACAACTAATAGAACTAGATTGTAGAGATGATGCTTCTAGCATTACCGCATCAAGCATGAAGTGATATACATACTCCCTGAAAAGGGGATAAAATGATATTAAATGTTGGAAAAGTATCAAGTGATACTGTACTTATTAGTACCCTTGCAGCATCAAGTGATACTCCAGTCTGATCTAAGAAGGGAACCAAGCACAACATGCCTGCGTAAAGAAAAAACAAATAGTATGAGATCATATGTGGGTGTCCGCAGACATAATTTTGCAATCAAGGAGTATGTGTACATACCATAAAACTTAAAATAAGATCATACTAGTGGTACACGAGACTTCGAATCAAAAGAAAAGAGTATCGGGCTGATACTATCATCTAAGAAAAGAAAACAGTATTGTGATTACATTCCGATCTGTTCTTGGTAGTGTCGAGCTAAGGAATTGCTCTTTGATTTGGAAAATGTAAGGAGAGAAGGAGCTTGCACACGAGAGTTTATTCCCGATTAGGAAGGAAATAATCGAGACCATATACGGGTAACTAATATAGTTTGCTAATTTGATCCTTCCATCTGAAAGTCGTTAAACCCGCCGTTATTTTGCTAGAATCCAGAGATAACCAAGAACTTATCGTAAATACTCGGCCTGAAAAATGTATGCTTTGCTACGCTTTGCTACTCTATCCGAAAGCAAAATGTATCCAGTATACTCTTATCTAGTCTATAATGTGTCTATTAATACTTCCAGTTGAAAAAAAGAGAGGAAATTAGTAACCTTTGAATCGTATACGTCATCCCACATCGGTAGTATGCGTGCTTATGTAAAAAAACCCGAGATACTACCGCAATCTTAAAATGTACTATATGTCTATCGGCGATACTACAACCGTAAAAGTATGAAGTGATACTATGACATACCGTAGAAACCTGGTGATAATCTAGGCTTAAGAAAAGTATCAATTTAAATAATAATCTAAAATGTATCGGGAGATACAATAGCTTGAAGAAAGTATATATGGACGACCTCTAAATGTATCTACCAATACTCTAGTCCGAAAATAGTATAAGCAAACATATACTTTATTTGGTCGGGAAAAAGTACGAACCGGTACTTGAGTCTGAAAAAAATTTCAACCGGTACTACTCTATTCGAGTGCCGATGTATGTACACCTACTTTATACCGTATGTCCTCGTACTTCATACTCGAGTATGTAGCCATACTTCATATATTTTTGGTTTAGTACCCAAAAACATAACAGCGCTACACATTTGTGTAGCCTCGTAAATTGATAGTAGCAGTGTAGCAGCAGTAAGCAAGTGGAATCAGTTAAAAATGGAATTGATTTTCTTCTTCTATCGATGAAGTTAATCATAGCAGGCAAGAAGAAGCGAAACATAAGAGCTTCTGTTCCTCTAAAAGGTACAGGGGAAGAAGATAACTTTGGTATGAATCCCATTTGAATAAACAAATGATTTCGACATAATATCTCGTGTGTGATTTTGCCAACACGGATACAGACTTCTTGATCAGGAAAGAAGCAACACGGCTGTGCAAGTGACTTGCCTACCAGACCGACAACATATTAATGAGAAACACACGAATGGATGGATTGTGCTGTAATCTGTAATCATAATTCAGATTTCGAGAGGGGATGGATCCATACCTGTTCTCCGTCGACTCGATCCAAAAACGAAACACAAGACAACAAATTCAAATCGCCATTGCATCAAAGACATCGTGCTCGCTTGAATAAAAAATGTATGAGATCCGTACTACTCCCAACTAGATGCGCCGAACGGCAAGGTCACGCAGCTTGCATGTACCGTCTTCGAATGGGACCGAAAAGGTGAGGCATAGGATTACCTAGTCACCGTACGCGGGGAGAGGAAGGTGCCATCGCCGCCATCAACTGGATCCGTTCACGGCCCTCACGTCTTCCGGAGAAGTCGATGCCATCGTAGTAACTGCAGCAGTCGCCACGGGAAGCCGCTGCTGTCGCACGAGATGCCGCTGTAGCCACCGCGCGTCATCTGATCCACCGGGGAAGGAGAAGGACGCTGCCGCCGGTGGGGGAGCAAATTCCTGGACCCGCAGTGGGGGCATCGGAGCCACGACCGGTGGGGGAGGAGGCGCCACCGCCGGTTGGGAGAAGGCGCCGCCGGCCTGATGCACCATGGGCTGAAGGCCGACGCCATGGAATCCGTGGAGGGGGCCAGCGCCGCCGCCGAGGTGGTGAGGATGGCCCGCTGCCGACCCGTGCCACCGGTGACGGGACGGGACGGATTTATCCCCTAGACACCGGATCGGCCACCATAGGGAGAGGCACCAGAGGTGAGAGGGAGGGAGCGCCGACACTTGAGGTGGCGACGGCGGC
Source organism: Themeda triandra (assembly GCA_018135685.1). Taxonomy (NCBI): domain Eukaryota; kingdom Viridiplantae; phylum Streptophyta; class Magnoliopsida; order Poales; family Poaceae; genus Themeda; species Themeda triandra. Next base: position 169,009 of record JAENPR010000463.1, read on the forward strand.
TGCTGCTGCCGCGAGGAATTGGGACGGGCTCAGGCGGCCTGCTTATATTGGTTGGATTAACGGGTTCGATTATTTTAACCCGTTAATAAGGTCGAACCCGCGGCGATGCCTGATGGAACGCCGTCATCGGCCCGTCAATAAGGTCCGCGCGCAGGGGCGGCTCAGCGCTTCGCGTAGGTATGTTTACTGGTGCGAGTAGATACTCGTGAGAGTAAAATGTAATTTCCCTATATAGGACAGGTGTTTTATACTCTCACGAGTATGTACTCCCACCATATATTTAACACCGGTTGCTACTCGTTCGGTGAACGGAGACGTCGGGGACGCGGTAGTGGATATCGGGAGGAGAATCCATTTAGGCATCCCGCATGTGCATACTTAATTAAAATAATATATATGCTGAACAGCCACCGTGACTCTAGCCGTGTTTCTTGCTTGTTCGTATATCGTACGAATATATACATGCACATACAAATCGTGTGTTGTCGAAGATAAGGAGTAACTGTATATAGTTCTTGAAATAGAGTATGTCACATACTTCATAGAATAGAGTATTTGTACATACCTTTTATAATGGGTATCCGTACATACTTTTTTTTTTAAAAAAAGAAGAGTATTTGTACATACTTTTTGCAATGGAGTATGCATACATACACCAAGAGAGTACGCATGGATACCAGAATATATACATGTTTTAATCGAGTCTAAAACATATGCACGAGTATCAAAACATACTTGTTAATCAGGGAGTACAATTACATACAATCTTTATAAGATGAGTATGTGTATATATCGAGAATATAAGGAAGTATTAATACATACTTATATTTGCTAATATACTAATAATAATCTTCTATGTCCGGCAATGTTGCAGTCTCACATTGTGGCCTCCGATCGATGAGTTGGTCCACATTCACGATCTTATACCGCATTAGGCCATCTTCACTTGACGTCGTCAAAACATCTCGTATAATTAATTTTAGCACCAAGCAAGCACAACTAATAGAACTAGATTGTAGAGATGATGCTTCTAGCAGTTACCGCATCAAGCATGAAGTGATATACATACTCCCCGAAAAGGGGATAAAATGATATTAAATGTTGGAAAAGTATCAAGTGATACTTGTACTTATTAGTACCCTTGCAGCATCAAGTGATACTCCAGTCTGATCTAAGAAGGGAACCAAGCACAACATGCCTGCGTAAAGAAAAAACAAATAGTATGAGATCATATGTGGGTGTCCGCAGACATAATTTTGCAATCAAGGAGTATGTGTACATACCATAAAACTTAAAATAAGATCATACTAGTGGTACACAGACTTCGAATCAAAAAGAAAAGAGTATCGGCTGATACTATCATCTAAGAAAAGAAAACAGTATTGTGATTACATTCCGCTGATCTCTGTTCTTGGTAGTGTCGAGCTAAGGAATTGCTCTTTGATTTGGAAAATGTAAGGAGAGAAGGAGCTTGCACACGAGAGTTTATTCCCGATTAGGAAGGAAATAATCGAGACCATATACGGGTAACTAATATAGTTTGCTAATTTGATCCTTCCATCCGAAAGTCGGTTAAACCCGCCGTTATTTTGCTAGAATCCAGAGATAACCAGCAACTTATCGTAAATACTCGGCCTGAAAAATGTATGCTTTGCTACGCTTTGCTACTCTATCCGAAAGCAAAATGTATCCAGTATACTCTTATCTAGTCTATAATGTGTCTATTAATACTTCCAGTTGAAAAAAAGAGAGGAAATTAGTAACCTTTGAATCGTATCGTCATCCCACATCCGGTAGTATGCGTGCTTATGTAAAAAAACCCGAGATACTACGCAATCTTAAAATGTACTATATGTCTATCGGGCGATACTACAACCGAGAAAAGTATGAAGTGATACTATGACATACCGTAGAAACCCGGGTGATAATCTAGGCTTAAGAAAAGTATCAATTTAAATAATAATCTAAAATGTATCGGGAGATACAATAGCTTGAAGAAAGTATATATGGACGACCTCTAAATGTATCTACCAATACTCTAGTCTGAAAATAGTATAAGCAAACATATACTTTATTTGGTCGGGGAAAAAGTACGAACCGGTACTTGAGTCTCGAAAAAAATTTCAAGCGGTACTACTCTATTCGAGTGCCGATGTATGTACACCTACTTTATACCGTATGTCCTCGTACTTCATACTCGAGTATGTAGCCATACTTCATATATTTTTGGTTTAGTACCCAAAAACATAACAGCGCTACACATTTGTGTAGCCTCGAAATTGATAGTAGCAAAGTGTAGCAGCAGTAAGCAAGTGGAATCGTTAAAAATGGAATTGATTTTCTTCTTCTATCGATGAAGTTAATCATAGCATAGCAAGAAGAAGCAGAAACATAAGAGCTTCTGTTCCTCTAAAAGGTACAGGAAGAAGATAACTTTGGTATGAATCCCATTTGAATAAACAAATGATTTCGACATAATATCGTGTGTGATTTTGCCAACACGGATACGACTTCTTGATCGGGGAAAGAAGCAACACGGCTGTGCAAGTGACTTGCCTACCAGGACCGACAACATATTAATGAGAAACACACGAATGGATGGATTGTGCTGTAATCTGTAATCATAATTCAGATTTCAGAGAGGGGATGGATCCATACCTGTTCTCTGTCGACTCGATCCAAAAACGAAACACAGCACAACAAATTCAAATCGCCATTGCATCAGCACATCGTGCCTGCTGAATAAAAAATGTATGAGATCCGTACTACTCCCAACTAGATGCGCTGAACGGCAAGGTCACAGCAGGCTTGCATGTACTGTCTTCGAATGGGACTGAAAAGGTGAGGCATAGGATTACCTAGTCACCGTACGCGGGGAGAGGAAGGTGCCATCGCCGCCATCAACTGGATCTGTTCACGGCCCTCACGTCTTCCGGAGAAGTCGATGCCATCGTAGTAACTGCAGCAGTCGCCACGGGAAGCCGCTGCTGTCGCACGAGATGCCGCTGTAGCCACCGCGCGTCATCTGATCCACCGGGGAAGGAGAAGGACGCTGCCGCCGGTGGGGGAGCAAATTCCTGGACCCGCAGTGGGGGCATCGGAGCCACGACCGGTGGGGGAGGAGGCGCCACCGCCGGTTGGGAGAAGGCGCCGCCGGCCTGATGCACCATGGGCTGAAGGCCGACGCCATGGAATCCGTGGAGGGGGCCAGCGCCGCCGCCGAGGTGGTGAGGATGGCCCGCTGCCGACCCGTGCCACCGGTGACGGGACGGGACGGATTTATCCCCTAGACACCGGATCGGCCACCATAGGGAGAGGCACCAGAGGTGAGAGGGAGGGAGCGCCGACACTTGAGGTGGCGACGGCGGCTGCTGCCGCCGCGAGGAATTGGGACGGGCTCAGGCGGCCTGCTTATATTGGTTGGATCAACGGGTTCGATTATTTTAACCCGTTAATAAGGTCGAACCCGCGGCGATGCTCGATGGAACGCCGTCATCGGCCCGTCAATAAGGTCCGCGCGTTGGGCGGCTCAGCTTCGCGTAGGTATGTTTATTGGTGCGAGTAGATACTCGTGAGAGTAAAATGTAATTTCCCTATATAGGACAGGTGTTTTATACTCTCACGAGTATGTACTCCCACCATATATTTAACACCGGTTGCTACTCGTTCGGTGAACGGAGACGTCGGGGACGCGGTAGTGGATATCGGGAGGAGAATCCATTTAGGCATCCCGCATGTGCATACTTAATTAAAATAATATATATGCTGAACAGCCACCGTGACTCTAGCCGTGTTTCTTGCTTGTTCGTATATCGCACGAATATATACATGCACATACAAATCGTGTGTTGTCGAAGATAAGGAGTAACTGTATATAGTTCTTGAAATAGAGTATGTCACATACTTCATAGAATAGAGTATTTGTACATACCTTTTATAATGGGTATCCGTACATACTTTTTTTAAAAAAAAAAGAAGAGTATTTGTACATACTTTTTGCAATGGAGTATGCATACATACACCAAGAGAGTACGCATGGATACCAGAATATATACATGTTTTAATCGAGTCTAAAACATATGCACGAGTATCAAAACATACTTGTTAATCAGGGAGTACAATTACATACAATCTTTATAAGATGAGTATGTGTATATATCAGAATATAAGGAAGTATTAATACATACTTATATTTGCTAATATACTAATAATAATCTTCTATGTCTGGCAATGTTGCAGTCTCACATTGTGGCCTCCGATCGATGAGTTGGTCCACATTCACGATCTTATACCGCATTAGGCCATCTTCACTTGACGTCGTCAAAACATCTCGTATAATTAATTTTAGCACCAAGCAAGCACAACTAATAGAACTAGATTGTAGAGATGATGCTTCTAGCAGTTACCGCATCAAGCATGAAGTGATATACATACTCCCTGAAAAGGGGATAAAATGATATTAAATGTTGGAAAAGTATCAAGTGATACTGTACTTATTAGTACCCTTGCAGCATCAAGTGATACTCCAGTCTGATCTAAGAAGGGAACCAAGCACAACATGCCTGCGTAAAGAAAAAACAAATAGTATGAGATCATATGTGGGTGTCCGCAGACATAATTTTGCAATCAAGGAGTATGTGTACATACCATAAAACTTAAAATAAGATCATACTAGTGGTACACAGACTTCGAATCAAAAAGAAAAGAGTATCGGCTGATACTATCATCTAAGAAAAGAAAACAAGTATTGTGATTACATTCCCGCGATCTGTTCTTGGTAGTGTCGAGCTAAGGAATTGCTCTTTGATTTGGAAAATGTAAGGAGAGAAGGAGCTTGCACACGAGAGTTTATTCCCGATTAGGAAGGAAATAATCAGACCATATACGGGTAACTAATATAGTTTGCTAATTTGATCCTTCCATCGAAAGTCGGTTAAACCTCGTTATTTTGCTAGAATCCGAGATAACCAAGCAACTTATCAGTAAATACTCCGGCCTGAAAAATGTATGCTTTGCTACGCTTTGCTACTCTATCCGAAAGCAAAATGTATCCAGTATACTCTTATCTAGTCTATAATGTGTCTATTAATACTTCCAGTTGAAAAAAGAGAGGAAATTAGTAACCTTTGAATCGTATCTGTCATCCCACATCCGGTAGTATGCGTGCTTATGTAAAAAAAACCCGAGATACTACGCAATCTTAAAATGTACTATATGTCTATCGGCGATACTACAACCGAAAAGTATGAAGTGATACTATGACATACCGTAGAAACCTGGTGATAATCTAGGCTTAAGAAAAGTATCAATTTAAATAATAATCTAAAATGTATCGGGAGATACAATAGCTTGAAGAAAGTATATATGGACGACCTCTAAATGTATCTACCAATACTCTAGTCCGAAAATAGTATAAGCAAACATATACTTTATTTGGTCGGGAAAAAGTACGAACTGGTACTTGAGTCCGAAAAAAATTTCAACCGGTACTACTCTATTCGTAGTGCCGATGTATGTACACCTACTTTATACCGTATGTCCTCGTACTTCATACTCGAGTATGTAGCCATACTTCATATATTTTTGGTTTAGTACCCAAAAACATAACAGCGCTACACATTTGTGTAGCCTCGAAATTGATAGTAGCGGTGTAGCAGCGGTAAGCAAGTGGAATCAGTTAAAAATGGAATTGATTTTCTTCTTCTATCGATGAAGTTAATCATAGCAGGCAAGAAGAAGCGAAACATAAGAGCTTCTGTTCCTCTAAAAGGTACGGGAAGAAGATAACTTTGGTATGAATCCCATTTGAATAAACAAATGATTTCGTAATATCCGTGTGTGATTTTGCCAACACGGATACGAGACTTCTTGATCGGGAAAGAAGCAACACGGCTGTGCAAGTGACTTGCCTACCGACCGACAACATATTAATGAGAAACACACGAATGGATGGATTGTGCTGTAATCTGTAATCATAATTCAGATTTCGAGAGGGGATGGATCCATACCTGTTCTCGTCGACTCGATCCAAAAACGAAACACAAGACAACAAATTCAAATCGCCATTGCATCAAAGACATCGTGCTCGCTGAATAAAAAATGTATGAGATCCGTACTACTCCCAACTAGATGCGCGAACGGCAAGGTCACAAAGCAGGCTTGCATGTACTTGTCTTCGAATGGGACCGAAAAGGTGAGGCATAGGATTACCTAGTCACCGTACGCGGGAGAGGAAGGTGCCATCGCCGCCATCAACCGGATCTGTTCACGGCCCTCACGTCTTCCGGAGAAGTCGATGCCATCGTAGTAACTGCAGCTAGTCGCCACGGGAAGCCGCTGCTGTCGCACGAGATGCCGCTGTAGCCACCGCGCGTCATCTGATCCACCGGGGAAGGAGAAGGACGCTGCCGCCGGTGGGGGAGCAAATTCCTGGACCCGCAGTGGGGGCATCGGAGCCACGACCGGTGGGGGAGGAGGCGCCACCGCCGGTTGGGAGAAGGCGCCGCCGGCCTGATGCACCATGGGCTGAAGGCCGACGCCATGGAATCCGTGGAGGGGCCAGCGCCGCCGCCGAGGTGGTGAGGATGGCCCGCTGCCGACCCGTGCCACCGGTGACGGGACGGGACGGATTTATCCCCTAGACACCGGATCGGCCACCATAGGGAGAGGCACCGAGGTGAGAGGAGGGAGCGCCGACACTTGAGGTGGCGACGGCGGCTGCTGCTGCCGCGAGGAATTGGGACGGGCTCAGGCGGCCTGCTTATATTGGTTGGATTAACGGGTTCGATTATTTTAACCCGTTAATAAGGTCGAACCCGCGGCGATGCCTCGATGGAACGCCGTCATCGGCCCGTCAATAAGGTCCGCGCGCAGGGGCGGCTCGGCGCTTCACGTAGGTATGTTTACTCGGGTGCGAGTAGATACTCGTGAGAGTAAAATGTAATTTCCCTATATAGGACAGTGTTTTATACTCTCACGAGTATGTACTCCCACCATATATTTAACACCGGTTGCTACTCGTTCGGTGAACGGAGACGTCGGGGACGCGGTAGTGGATATCGGGAGGAGAATCCATTTAGGCATCCCGCATGTGCATACTTAATTAAAATAATATATATGCTGAACAGCCACCGTGACTCTAGCCGTGTTTCTTGCTTGTTCGTATATCACGAATATATACATGCACATACAAATCGTGTGTTGTCGAAGATAAGGAGTAACTGTATATAGTTCTTGAAATAGAGTATGTCACATACTTCATAGAATAGAGTATTTGTACATACCTTTTATAATGGGTATCCGTACATACTTTTTTTTAAAAAAAAGAAGAGTATTTGTACATACTTTTTGCAATGGAGTATGCATACATACACCAAGAGAGTACGCATGGATACCAGAATATATACATGTTTTAATCGAGTCTAAAACATATGCACGAGTATCAAAACATACTTGTTAATCAGGGAGTACAATTACATACAATCTTTATAAGATGAGTATGTGTATATATCGAGAATATAAGGAAGTATTAATACATACTTATATTTGCTAATATACTAATAATAATCTTCTATGTCCGGCAATGTTGCAGTCTCACATTGTGGCCTCCGATCGATGAGTTGGTCCACATTCACGATCTTATACGCATTAGGCCATCTTCACTTGACGTCGTCAAAACATCCGTATAATTAATTTTAGCACCAAGCAAGCACAACTAATAGAACTAGATTGTAGAGATGATGCTTCTAGCAATTTACCGCATCAAGCATGAAGTGATATACATACTCCCCCGAAAAGGGGATAAAATGATATTAAATGTTGGAAAAGTATCAAGTGATACTGTACTTATTAGTACCCTTAAAGCATCAAGTGATACTCCAGCCCGATCTAAGAAGGGAACCAAGCACAACATGCCTCGCGTAAAGAAAAAACAAATAGTATGAGATCATATGTGGGTGTCCGCAGACATAATTTTGCAATCAAGGAGTATGTGTACATACCATAAAACTTAAAATAAGATCATACTAGTGGTACACAGACTTCGAATCAAAAAGAAAAGAGTATCGGCTGATACTATCATCTAAGAAAAGAAAACAAAGTATTGTGATTACATTCCGCTGATCTGTTCTTGGTAGTGTCGAGCTAAGGAATTGCTCTTTGATTTGGAAAATGTAAGGAGAGAAGGAGCTTGCACACGAGAGTTTATTTCGATTAGGAAGGAAATAATCGACCATATACGGGTAACTAATATAGTTTGCTAATTTGATCCTTCCATCCGAAAGTCGTTAAACCTTTTGTTATTTTGCTAGAATCCGAGAGATAACCAAAGCAACTTATCGTAAATACTCGGCCTGAAAAATGTATGCTTTGCTACGCTTTGCTACTCTATCCGAAAGCAAAATGTATCCAAGTATACTCTTATCTAGTCTATAATGTGTCTATTAATACTTCCAGTTGAAAAAAAAGAGAGGAAATTAGTAACCTTTGAATCGTATCTGTCATCCCACATCCGGTAGTATGCGTGCTTATGTAAAAACCCGAGATACTTTTGCAATCTTAAAATGTACTATATGTCTATCGGCGATACTACAACCGTAAAAGTATGAAGTGATACTATGACATATTTGTAGAAACCTGGTGATAATCTAGGCTTAAGAAAAGTATCAATTTAAATAATAATCTAAAATGTATCAGGAGATACAATAGCTTGAAGAAAGTATATATGGACGACCTCTAAATGTATCTACCAATACTCTAGTCTGAAAATAGTATAAGCAAACATATACTTTATTTGGTCGGGGAAAAAGTACGAATCGGTACTTGAGTCTGAAAAAAATTTCAAGCGGTACTACTCTATTCGAGTGCTGATGTATGTACACCTACTTTATACCGTATGTCCTCGTACTTCATACTCCGAGTATGTAGCCATACTTCATATATTTTTGGTTTAGTACCCAAAAACATAACAGCGCTACACATTTGTGTAGCCTCGAGAAATTGATAGTAGCAGTGTAGCAGCAGTAAGCAAGTGGAATCAGTTAAAAATGGAATTGATTTTCTTCTTCTATCGATGAAGTTAATCATAGCGAGGCAAGAAGAAGCAGAAACATAAGAGCTTCGTTCCTCTAAAAGGTACGGGAAGAAGATAACTTTGGTATGAATCCCATTTGAATAAACAAATGATTTTGACATAATATCGTGTGTGATTTTGCCAACACGGATACGAGACTTCTTGATCGGGGAAAGAAGCAACACGGCCGTGCAAGTGACTTGCCTACCGATCGACAACATATTAATGAGAAACACACGAATGGATGGATTGTGCTGTAATCGTAATCATAATTCAGATTTCGAGAGAGGGGATGGATCCATACCGTTTCTCGTCGACTCGATCCAAAAACGAAACACAAAGACAACAAATTCAAATCGCCATTGCATCAAAGCACATCGTGCCTGCTGAATAAAAAATGTATGAGATCCGTACTACTCCCAACTAGATGCGCGAACGGCAAGGTCACGCGTTGAGGCTTGCATGTACTGTCTTCGAATGGGACTGAAAAGGTGAGGCATAGGATTACCTAGTCACCGTACGCGGGGAGAGGAAGGTGCCATCGCCGCCATCAACTGGATCTGTTCACGGCCCTCACGTCTTCCGGAGAAGTCGATGCCATCGTAGTAACTGCAGCAGTCGCCACGGGAAGCCGCTGCTGTCGCACGAGATGCCGCTGTAGCCACCGCGCGTCATCTGATCCACCGGGGAAGGAGAAGGACGCTGCCGCCGGTGGGGGAGCAAATTCCTGGACCCGCAGTGGGGGCATCGGAGCCACGACCGGTGGGGAGGAGGCGCCACCGCCGGTTGGGAGAAGGCGCCGCCGGCCTGATGCACCATGGGCTGAAGGCCGACGCCATGGAATCCGTGGAGGGGGCCAGCGCCGCCGCCGAGGTGGTGAGGATGGCCCGCTGCCGACCCGTGCCACCGGTGACGGGACGGGACGGATTTATCCCCTAGACACCGGATCGGCCACCATAGGGAGAGGCACCAGAGGTGAGAGGGAGGGAGCGCCGACACTTGAGGTGGCGACGGCGGCTGCTGCTGCCGTGAGGAATTGGGACGGGCTCAGGCGGCCTGCTTATATTGGTTGGATTAACGGGTTCGATTATTTTAACCCGTTAATAAGGTCGAACCCGCGGCGATGCCTGATGGAACGCCGTCATCGGCCCGTCAATAAGGTCCGCGCGCAGGGGCGGCTCAGCGCTTCACGTAGGTATGTTTACTGGTGCGAGTAGATACTCGTGAGAGTAAAATGTAATTTCCCTATATATATATTTTGAATAAATTTAATTTATGTACAGAGGAGTACAGAGGAGTATAAATGTTGCACTTATGTAGAAATATTGAATCTAATTTTTAATAAATTTATGTAGAAATATAAATGTTGCACTTATTGTATTTTGAGAAAATGATACTACAACCTCCTATCCAAGTGCAAAGGACACACCACAGAATAGTTTGTCTTGTAGTGACGTCTCAAAGAAGAAACCCTTTGATGTGGTCTTTTGATGTACTCTTATATTTTAGAGATCATTTTGTGTCCTTTTGTCAATCGTTTATACTAGCTTTTATTTTGCTTGAACTATTTTAGATCTGAAACATTCTTTTGAGTGTATTTATTTAAAAAAACACTAGGCATGACACAAGTTCCACTTCCGCGTACTGATTTGCACCACATGTTAAGCTCCAGTGTAATCTTTGGCACACAATGTTATTATGCTTAATTTAGAGGTAGACGACTGCAGTGACTTCATCAATCTCGTCTCCAAGATTTGCCAGACTAGTCTACAATGGTGCTCATAGAGTAGAGTTTGTGTGTGTTCATAAGGGTTTGAGTGTATGTGTTTTATGAACGTCCGTGTTCAGTGTAATTTTTTTTTAAAAAAATGACACATTGGAGTACTGGTACAATTGGAAAATGGAATGCCCCCTCTTTTGGCCACCATTTAGGTGCTGATCTTGATCACCTAACACCATGCAGTCGTCACTCATGCGACTGCTTATTTCCAGACTGTGACATGGAACACCGCGTGCACTGATGCACCTCCATCTTCCACACATGCCACAAGCATCGTCCTGATGTCCTATAAACACATACACCGGCCCGTGCAACAACCAGAATCATATATCCGAGAAAAAAAAAAAAGAGCAGCAGAGCTTCACTCACAGCTAGCCATATGACTAATAATCACTGATGCCTAAGCTTCTTCGCCACCGTCGTCGTCGTCGTCCTGGCGGCGTCGCCTCTCTCTGCCACCGCCGCCGCCTGCCTCGACGTCGGCTTCTACAGATGGACGTGCCCCTCCGCCGAGACCATCGTGCAGCAGACCGTGGCCGCCGCGTTCAGGAACAACTCCGGCGTTGCTCCGGCACTCATCCGCATGCACTTCCATGACTGCTTTGTCAGAGTATGTACATGAACAGTAAGTACATGAACAAATGACTTTACACCCCCACGGGTTATTCCATACATATGTTCTTTTAGAGTTGGGCATAAGTAGTTTCTCAAAGAATTACTATGTCCATTTTCGAAAGAAAAAATTACATGATTGCTTTTAAGTGTTCACGTATCTTTCCTAGACAGAAATGAGGCTGCCCCCACTGATCTTTCAAGAGCAGATAAACGCATGCTACTTACTTCTTGGCATACGTATACAGAGCTAGCTTTCCTAGTCCAAGGCGTCCAAGGCATATTCCTTACTTACCTAACATTCTGGGTGAAGGTTATTTCTTTAGCTTGAACCATAGATCCAAGAGAACTGAAAGCTTAGAGCATGATTTATCTATAGTTTTTTTTTTAATTGGTTAGCTAGTTAATTAGCTTTCTTGTGGTAAAACTTATGAAGTTGGATTAAAGTTCTTGACTTAGTGTGAGTGCTAGCATTTTCTGAATTTATTTTAAGATTTAGTATTGATATTTTGAAGTGTTAGGAGATATGTCCGTCGATAGTGAGGCACTTGTAACTTCCAAATCTATCAGCGCATAACCTGTTGAGTCACACTCAATTCGCTAACAACCAGCTGATCTAAAGAATGCCTTAAATTAGTGTTGTCCACCAGAGTCCCAGACGACTCAACTTTAATTTTGATGTTTGTACTCTAAGAGCATCTCTAACAGTTCTCTATTTGACTTGCCATCCTATGAAATTTGGCAAAACAATGAAAAAACAATCTCCAACAGTTCTCTATTTGACTTGCCAAAGTTTTCCAACTTGCCAAAGTTCCTCGCCGCGCGCGTAAAGATGCGCACGCGAACTCGACTTGGAATCGGTCCTCCCCGCGCGATCGAGTCGTTTCCCGCGCGGTCGTGGAAAATTCCGCGAGTGTCCCGCGCCTTCCCGCGAGTGGGCCGCGCGCATCCACAGCTTTTATTCAAGTGTGCGATGAGGTCGACCATGCTCTCTCGACAATCTTTCTAGCTGCTTCTTGCGCTTTGGCAAAATATTGCCTCTTGTTCCCCATAGGCAGATGGATGGACTTGATCAGAGTAGCCCATGAGGGGTATATACCATCTGCAAGGTAATAACCCATTGTGTAGTCATGGCCGTTAACGAAAAACTTCACTTCTGGAGCAATACATTCCGCCAAGTTATCAAACAAGGGAGATCTATCAAGAACGTTGATGTCATTGTGAGACCCGGGCATTCCAAAGAAGGCATGCCATATCCAAAGGTCTTCTGAAGCAACAGCCTCCAAAATGATAGTGGGCTTGTCGCAATGCCCCTTGAACTGACCTTGTTTGTCATATGGGCAGTTCTTCCACGCTCAATGCATACAATCAATGGACCCTAGCATACCTGGAAATCACTTTTTCTCACCCAATGCAAGTAAGCGTGCTATGTCCGCCTTGTTCGGGCTCCTGAGGTATTCATCACCAAAAACTTCAACAACTGCCCGAACAAACTTGCGCAGGCTCTCAAGTGTTGTACTTTCGCCAATGCGAACGTACTCATCTGTCGCATCAGCTGGAACCCCATAGGCAAGCATACGCATTGCGGCAGTGACTTTTTGGAAGCAACTCAGTCCAAGAACATTGGCCGTATTTCTTTTCTGGACAAAGTAATCATCATGCTCTTCCACAGCTTTTATTATGCGCTTGAAAAGGTCCCTAGACATCCTGTACCTGAAGAACACAACAAAATATTCAGAACTAAAATAAAATTTCAGCTTTGTGAGACAGATTCATGCAAAGTTGTAAGACCAAGAACCTTCGACGGAACATCTCATCGGTGTATGTTGGATTGTCCGCTAAGTAATCTTGATACATCCTGTCGTGGCCGCCTTCTCTATCACGGTCAAGAAGTCTGTGACCTTTGACAGAGCCACCGTATGTTCCTTTTTCATTGGAGAAGGCGGCTTGCACAAGTTGAGCAGTCGATAATATCAGCAATTCATCGTCATCGGATGATGACTCCTCCAATACTCTTCGCGCACGGGATCTCTTCCTAGGCATGATTCGTAACTGCGAGTAGAGAGGATCAACAACAAAACCTAGATGACCTAACCGGGCATAGAGATCAAAAAGAAAACCTACACCACCAACAGTGCTATACGATGGTCAAGGTGACCTAGGGGCAAGGAGATGGAGTCTTGACGGAGTTGCTGACCTGCGACGGGAGGAGGACAAGGGCACGACGATCCTCCTGTGCGGCAGCGTGAGGGGAGGCGGAGGGGAAGTCGCGGGGGTAGATGATGGGGTCGCGCGATGGCAGCAGACGGGGTCGCGCGATGGGGAGGGGGAGATGTACCGGTCATCAACAGAATCCTGGTGGGCCTTCCTCTTTTTTTAATTTAGCAAGTTAGATTTGAGGAACTGTTGGAGATGGCCTATTTTCAGTTTGCCAAATTATTTTACCAAGTTACTAAAACTCATCATTTGGCAAGTGAGATTTGAGGAACTGTTGGAGATGCTCTAACGACTTGTTTAGAAGAGATCATCAACGTTCATTTTTCATGCGAAGTGGTCCTCTAATAGAAACGATTACTACGCAGTTAAAGGTAGTTCACTATACTCTAGGATAAACTACTTCCTCTGTCGTGTAAGCATTCTAGCATTTGAAATTTGTCCAGAAATATAAGAGGATTGGGAAACAAAAAGGAAATGTTTATACTAAATAGAAATACTTGATTCATTACATGCCATATTTCTGTATAAGGAAATGCCCACCTTTTAATATGGGAATAGAATAAGATTTTAATAAATTAGAACGTTAGTAAGGGGTACATGCTACCTCTATTACACTTTTTTATCGTGCAAATCACGTCTTTCACTAAACAAAAGAGCCATTTAAAAGTACATCACAAGGGTGCAAATCGGAAGGCTAAACTTACCAAGCCCTAAGGCCACACGAAACAGAAAAAACAAGGGCCAGCGGCCCGGCCACTGAAACTACTATATGAGTAACAGATTGCGCGACGAAAATAAGCAACATCTAACTAAGTCATGCCCTCCGCCAGACCCACGACATCAAGGCCCAAGCTAGCCAGGTCAAAGTCGCCATCAAAGAGAGCATGCAGTGCTTCATGCTCGGATGCGGATAATGGCTTGCCAAAGGCGGCCCTGAATTTCTTGTCTACCTCCAGATCAGCCACTGGCAAGTTGACCACCACCCCCATCTTCTTCAAGAGGATGGTCTGTGCCTGCTTGGTGGAGTCGGCCTCTCTTGGCTGCGCCACTATCCGGACACTACGTCAGACAGTCGCCACGGATTTTTGAGTCTTGGCCCGGTACATTTTTGACGGCCCACGAATGAGCGGTGTTTCCAACGGGATGCACATCCTGTTGACGATCATAATTCCCATCGAGGGTGACCGCCCAGAGCCACCAGGAGGAAAAGCTGCTGGCGCAGGAGCTGCAGGCGGTTTAGCCGGCGGATCGGAGTGGCCGCAACCACAGCGTCCTCACCAGCTACCCTGGGCGCCTCTCCATCCGTGAAGTCAATCCGAACCATACACGGCGGAGAAAGGGGGTCTGCCCACGCCGTCTGTCAGGGAGGCGGCTGGTCGCTAAAGACTAGCACATTAAAGCATCTGTTGACCGACCCACGGAGGGAGGCAGCAAGCTCATCGAGCACCTCTATTACACTCTCTTATTTTGTTTAAGAATGGCTCAAATCCCCTATGTTTCAAGATGAATGGAGTATTATATTATAAGTGATTCAGTGAACTAGGAGAATCTATTTCTTTAGCTCCCACACACCTTGGTTATTATTTCAAATGATTGTTTAATGAAATCAGATAGATCAGTATATATATAGAATCACTTCGCCGTAGAAATGAGAGCCCTATCAAACATTCTTAAAGCCTTTCTAGAGGTACATTTTCGTTCCAAGCGTCCAAGTGTCTTGTTTATGAGGTGAACATATTGTTTTCCAGTGTCTAAGTCTTGTTTATTAATGTCATTAAGATTGTATATTGGGGGTTACTATTAATATGGACAAAAACAAGAAAAATGCATCCTAAGAAGCACTTCACCAAAGCGACACATAAACTTGCAACTTAGGGCTGCGACGGCTCCGTCCTGATCGACTCCACGCCCAGCAACAAAGCGGAGAAGGACGCGCCACCCAACAATCCCACACCATGTAAATAAAGAAGTTCTCAGACGCGCGATTACATAACTGGAACTAAATGCGCGTCTGTAATAGTCTATGACAGACAATTGTACTGTTTGGTGCTTATTGCGTGTCGGTAATAACGCCTATTACAGACGCGCGTACGTGACACTCGCCTGTACCTTCACAATACAAGGTACGTACGCGCGCTCTTGGTACACGATCCCCGAACACGGGCGAACAGATCGGTGCCATGCGCGATTTTTTTTTTTAAGCGCGCAGCTTCTTTGCCGGCCCGTTTGCCCATCGAAAAACTAGCCCATTTACCCATTTCCATAGGCCCACGTTGTTCGGTGCGTTTTTGACAACCTTGGGCCGTGGGAGGGTCCTAGACTGAAATAGAGACTTTATTTCATGTTTTTTTCCAAGGTCTTCTTTTTCCATGGTTTGCAACAAAAGACATGTTTAAACGTGTGTGCCAAACTTTCCCAATAAAACTACAATCGATGATGAGATAAAAACAGATGGAGGATGACTGAAACGTATATGCAAATTGTTTTTTGGAGATGCAAAATTGGAAAGATCTTTACTCCACTACAAAAGCTTTGGTCCATAAGGCTGTAACTTCCAAAATATTGAAGGTAAAATCACATAGTGGATGTACCAATAGTTTAATCAAACAACAAAGATGCAAAAACCCTTTAAGTTGGAATGACCAAATATTGATATCAAAACACCTACAACGCTGCTAAATCATTACCAATGTTTAACAAGTTAACAAATCCTAATGGGTTAGTGGAAGGATCGGGGGCCAAACAAATTGTCAACTCTTTTCGCAGTTAAATTACTGATCTAATTTCCTGGAAATCTGAAGAAAAAACATGACAAATTGGATTAATTTTCTGGATCTAATTTCCTGGAACTCTTTTCTCGCATGAAGCCAAGCCCCATCCATCATTAAAAACATAGATGTAAAGATTAAGCGCATTTCATCAAACGCCAACACAGGAGGCTTTACATCACGAGATATAGTTCATGCATCATAATATCATATCATGTTTCCAACCAAATGGGTCACCACAGACCAAGTTCAGCATCACATCTAATAGGATTACTACTACCTGACACTACCCATAACATCTTATTCTGGGCAACAATACATCGCAAAGTTCACAGATTGAGTGCAGCCAATTTCAATTGCCCTTCACCCTTCCCATTGACTCCATTCTTCTTAGTGGAGCTGGAGGAGTTTCCTTCGGTTCTGTTACCACAAAATATAGAACATAGTTAGAGAGACGACACCATAAAGTCCCAAGCTACCACCATCTAAGTACACATTGAGAAATAAACCTTCACATGACAATTGAAGATAATTGTCCTAGATACTTCAATTTTACTTAGTATTCTTTTTATCAAACTTAGTGTTTGTCGGGCAACAAATAGGGATATTCATATAATCTAACTGAAAACCAGGACACCGAATCATATTTAACACATACATTAAAATTTGGAGCAACTAATCACAAGTTAAATATAATTTTAATACCAAAGCAAAAACAAAAATCAGTTACTACAAAATATAGAACATAGTTAGAGAGACGACATCATAAAGTCCCAAGCTACCACCATCTAAGTATACATTGAGAAATAAACCTTCACATGACAAATTGAAGATAATTGTCCTAGATACTTCAATTTTACTTTGTAGTATTATTTTTAACAATTCAACAGAACCCTAAAGGTCCAATCTACAAGCCATGTGGGGGTAAGGGATATTAATAAAATCTAACTTAGTATTTGTCAAGACCAACAGATAGGGATATTCAAATAATCTAACTGAAAACCATGACACGAGAATCATATTTAACACCTGATTAAAATTTGGAGCAACTAATCACAACTTAAATATAATTTTAATACCAATGCAAAAACAACAATAGTTCGGGTACAATTTCACCATGTATTAAAAGCTCAACAAAACCGAATGCAAAAAAAAAAAGACATAGAGTAATCGTAAACAAATCATAGCATATGATACCATATCAAATCAAACCATATAATACCAAAATAAATCACAAGCAAATCATATCATATAAGAGCATAACAAATAGTGCTGCGAGAGTATTAGGGCCCAACATGAAGTACCAAAATAGCAAATCTGCTTGTAGTGGTGATCTGAAACCTCTAATCAACAACTAAACATCATCTATGCATGCCCACTTCAAGAATTCTATCATCTCCACTGTAATTGCAATGGTAGGGCAGAGTAGAGCACAAAGGAAATGCATGCCCATTTCAAGCCTTCTCTCAACTCCATTCTAATTGCAGTGGTAGGGCGGAGTAAAGAAGAAGGAACAGAGGACCGAGTAGAAGGAACAGAGGAAAGAACGAACGGAAGAGCGAGTAGCAACAAGAAGAGCGAGTACAAAAAACATAGGTAAGAAAAAAGGAAACAGAGTGAAGAGCGAGAGGAAAGTACCCACGCAGCGAGATCGAGAGAAAGGATGAGCAGAACGAGAGGAGGAAGATTAATTGGAAGAGCAAACAAGGGTACTATTGGTCCAACGCGACACCCGAGATCAACCTGAGAATGGGCCAGGATCCCAACCAAATCCACCCCAATCCAGACATGCATATATTAATTAGATAACCCAACTAAACCAATCCTTCGTCTAAGAAACCAGCCCAACCCGCCCAACCCCACCCGAGATGTCCTCGTTCGGGTTCCGTACGCAGTCGTTGCTGCCGCCGGCCGTGGCGCGTACGACGTACGTAGTTCCGCGGCGTCCAGATCGAAAGAGAACCGGTTGCCTGCTACACTACACCAAACCAGCCCACTAGCCTCTTCGGCCCATTTTCACCCAAATCGTGCGGCCCAAATAGAAAAACCAAACTGAAAAACTGATTTGAGCCCAAACCATTCTCAGGTTGACACCCGAAACAAATCCCGCTAGCCGTGAAAAAAAATTCGCATGCTAAACAGTACAAAATACATTCTTAAAGCGAGATGAACGGGGAGGGATGTTGCGTACAATTACGGGTTGTTGATGATGCCCGAGAATGTCCACCTCTTCGACGACGGCGTCGCCGCGTCGTGGAACATGTCGGGGTCGTAGTCCGCGCCGACTCCCCATGGGAAAGCCCTCTATGTCGGTGATGTCCACGTCGACCACGGCATGGACCATAGTCATACCAGCGGCTGCGCTTTGTGAACGGCGCGCCTCGGGAGTTGAAGGACGCTTTGTGGCACCCGAGCGAGGCGATCGGGTCGACGAGTCCGCCGATACGAAGGAAGCGGATGACTCGGTCTGCAGCATTGCGCAGGGCCTGTAGCTCGGCATGATCTCGAAATTGCATGGAGATCAAAAGATTATCTTGAAGGAAATAGAGTGTGCATGCGAGAAGACAAGCTCGGGAAAGAACTAAATCGGAAAGAACTAAAAACTCACGCGCATCCGGGTGCGCGAGTTTCCGCCTCTACCTCGGCGGCGTGACGTGCGGCACTGTTTGCTTCCACCACGCCGGCGTCGTCGATGATCTTGTTGCGCAAAGCCCGCACCTCCTCCTCGGCAGCCTTGCGTTGAGAGTGCACCCCCTCCAGAGCTGCGAAGGTGCGGGATCTCCTGCTCCGGTGTAGAGAACGTCGGAAGGGAGGACCTCGAGCCGCTGGCCCTCATGCGCGCTGCGGGCGAGATCCCACGATCGCCACCATCGCCGTTGCTTCCACCGGACGCCATGGAACGTATCCGACTCCGGGAAGACTCGGGAAGAGAACGCTAAGAAAGCGGAAGAATGGTAGACGAATAATGGAATAGAGTGTAAGGCAAATGGACGGACATGCGATGGGTTATATGGGGCTGCTTGATAGCCGGATCGTCGCCGCCGGTCGTCGTGCACTAATGCACTTGTACGTTTCCGATGAGCCCCCCTCAATCTCAGTTTCACGCGCCGCACGCACGGGGAACTGGAACGGGCACAGTTACACTCAGCAGTCAGCACAGGGAATTGGACCGGCCGTCCAATCACCTTCGAGCGTCCAATCCACTAGTGGCACGGCTCTTGCCAAAAAAAAGAAAAAGAAAAGGCCTAGTGCCAGCGTTCACACCGGTTGGCGCGTTCACACCGGTTGGCGCGTTCAACGTTCACAGGGCAGACCCGTCACGTTCTCAGACGTGGCAGGGCAGGGCAGACCCGTCACGTTCTCAGACGTGGCAGGGCAGGGCGGACCCGTCACGTTCTCAGACGTGGCAGGGCGGACCCGTCACGTCGAATTTATGGGCCCGCTTGGGGCAGAGCAGGGCAGGGCCGTCCCGTCGGCCCGCTTCACGATATGTAGCTAGCACTTCCTCAGTCATATAGAGTCTACAGAAAAAAAAACAATGCAGTGAATTAGGACACAGATAATCAATGCTCAACATAATTCCATTAAGTCACAAAATGACTAAAATTTGAAGCTAAAGTCAAGTACCTGATATAGGAGTATGTAGTAGACACGATCAGATGCAATCTCAAGTGCTCACCCTCCTTTGCAGCCTGAAACAATTATTATTGAAGAATTAGAAGAAAGTGGCAACACTTTTTTTTTTTTTTTGAGAATTGAAAGTGGCAACACTGAGCTAGATATGAGTTTATTTCTCAAAACTACGGCTATGTGTGCTCAAGGAAATACAGGTTTTAGGATTTGTTCCACAAAACTATAACTACTGCAGCCTCAATTAACAGATCTACAACACTAGTGATTTACGCGCGCCCATGCGCGTGGGTTGGCACCATAGTTATACTTATGAAAAATGCACTGCTGATTATGGATAACGATATAGCAAACAAAAAGCACAGATATATCTCTTTTTTGCACATTTACACAGCGCACAAAAGCATACGTATTAATTTGAGCATTGGGTCAGTTTCATCTCCTATCATAGTTGTTCTATCATGAAAAAACAAATCCCTTGATTCACAAAACAGTCATACAAGATAACATGATGTTATGTACAACTCCATCTCCATAGCTGGGAACTCAAAGAGTTATATAGGTTTCTTTTACTTCCATGTTTTTCGTCCACAGTCACTGACATTTGTACCTGAGAGTAGACAGATTTAGTATTTGGTGCATGAGAGGTAGAATTATGGATATAAGCTGTCTATATATAAACTGATAAAGAGTAAAGAGAAACCCCCAAAAAAGTAGGACATCTGACAGTACATTCATAGGTCGCCTAGCTATCAAAACTGATATCCATTGCCTGTTGGCTCCATTGCCTATGGAAAAAGAGGGGATCAGTCAATAGATGAATGTGATCAATGAAACAACAATCGTTGTCAAAAGCACATGGCATAGCCAGAAAAGGCCTGCATAGAGCTAACCTATCAACCATGTAGCATGTAACTCCGCCATTTAGTTACAGGCAATATGCCACTGTTGCATAGGACAATATATTTCAGCTAAAAACAGATAGGACACAATAAAATGCCAATGAATCAGACAAGCAACCTCCTACATGCACTTGATTGAATAACGCTCCGAACCAGGCTAGGATATTTCAATTGCCAATTGCTTATTCCTCAAGATAAAAATACAGAACTAAACTAAATCGAGAACATAATTTGCATATAAATCAAGAAACTTATGAACCTTTCTGCTCAGAGGTTTAAATCTTTTCCAATATTGACTTTGTACCAGGATTACAGATTTTAGCCATATTTTGACAGTGTATCTTAAGCAACCAGTATAGACTCCGGTTCAGAGACATAAGAAACCATGCTAAAGCCAAAACTTCTAATCAGTGGTAATATTTTCCCATGAATTACAGGTTCTTGATTGTTTCAGTGGTAAAGAAACATTTTCCTAAATTAATTGTAGGTATGATTCTCATGAATAGAAACTAAAGGAATGATCTTTGCACAGGCTGGGGAAAAAATGAACCTTGTGTGCCTTAATGCACAAATATGTGCTTCTGACGGCATTCTTTCTACTAACCAATGATGTTTGATTATGTTTCTTGGTAATATAAGGAGTAATGGACAACAAGGTTAATTTATTTGCCGAAATTCTCCAATCACTTCTTCATTTTTTGTACTATAATCTCATAAGAGAACTGGTGGAAATTAGTGGAGGGCATGGAGGCAAGTGCTGCTGTTGGATGATTCTAAGGTACAGCAGATTTATTTACTTACTTGAAATGTCTGTAGCGTTGATGCTTATGGCCAGTGTTCGTACTGTTGGTAGCTAAAGCGTTGATTGGCCCCGGACAAAAGTACAAGATTTAATTGTTTTGTTTTGTTATAGTAGGATAAGTAAATGTGAGAGGCAACATTAGTTCACATTCTGCATGTCTCTGTCTCTGATCTCATACAATTAATAGTTGCGTTTGTCAAACACTCAAACTTAATTCCTTTTAAAACTCAGGCAATCATTGCCTCAACTGTAGCAATCTGATCTGAAAAAGACAATGATCTAGCATATATATCTGAGCGTACATGAAACAAAAGTTGATGTTTGCAATAAACATTCAGGAACCCTTTCCATTCGTCTCATCTATAGAATCATAAATGAAAAGAATAGTTGTACTCATGCATTACCTGAATTACATTTAGTATGTCAAAAGTGGTGCCAGTAGTTTTGAAATTATATATTCTACCATCATCATATATAGATAACTGAATGGAATATGTAGGCATCGAGGTGATGATCACACAAATGGCTTTTAATGGTGTTTTACAACTTTGCAGACGTAGTTCAGTTATTAGAAATCAAAATGCACTTGGCAGTAGAAGAACATTGCAGTTATGTCTCTAATATCATCAGAACATTCAGCAGCTAACTATACAAATATCATGTAGACAAGTCATATGTATGTAAGTGAACAACAAGCAGCTTAATTATTAATTAATAGCCCAAAATCTCGAAGTGTGTATAATCAGATCATTCTATTTATTGAAGAGATTCTTTTTAATGTCCAGTCACATGATATATTCGGTTGGTTATTGTGATTATGGATAGCTATGCATCCGATGTAAACTTCGGTTTGACCAAATTTCCAATGGGCAAATGGGTTTTGTCGAAGGATTGGGCATGTTTTTTGCTTTGCTCTATTGATACACCCATCACCGCCACCCCCTGCCACTACACCCCCTGGGATATTTGTCATTCATCCCGCCATGAATAGGCCGTTGCATGTGTGCCTCCTTTTGTTCGATCGATATGCCGTATCTTTGATCCTTACGATGAACACACCTGAATTTGATTTTCTCTTCTTTGACAAGTCTCTTGATAAGAGTTTTTTCCAAATGCAATACAAGATTAGCTTATTTTGGACTTCAATTTGTTGTTGTACTGTTTCATATTGCAGGAATTTGATTTTGTGTGCACTCCAATCGACTTGAATGATATTAGAGAGAAGATCGCACGCTTCATTGTGGAACAGATCCTTGACCGAAATGGCGAGTTTTATCATGCGGAAGGGACAGAAAAAGGTGATGAAGCTTAGTTGTGGACAAAGTAATGTCGGTTTGTGTCGGGTTACTTGTTATATATATAGCTAGTTTGTCGCTCTTTAAAATTGAGCTGAATTGTCCTGTGAGCTCTGTACCGGTCTATTTTTTTGATATGCACTACTGTTTCGAAGCTCTGTAACTGAACAAAGTCTATGTAATACTGTGTCTTATCTGTCGGGTTTAAGTAACATTTTTATAAGCGCGACTGTTGTGTAATTTGTGCCCTGATGGAAACCAAATGCCACAGACGCGCGGGCTCAAACGCGCGTCTGTCGAAAAATAAATCTTACAGACGCGTGTTATGGGGACTCGTCACTTGTGCTGCACATTTCAGACGCGCTCTTGTAAGGAGAGTCTGTAATAATAGGTATTACAGACGCGCTTCGCACGTCTGTAAATATGGCCTTATTAGAGACCTGTTAAGCGCGTCTGTAAATATGGCCTTATTAGAGACCTGTTATGTCAGACGCGCGGGGGCGCGTCTGTGATGTAGCATAAAGCGCGTCTGTGAACTTCTTTATTCACATGGTGCCAGCCTCCGGTTCTTCGAGGTGGTCGACCGCGCCAAGGCCGCCGTGGAGGCGCATTGCCCCGGCAGGGTTTCCTGCGCCGACATCCTCGCCTTCGCGGCACGGGACAGCGTCGTGCTCACCGGTGGCCTTAGCTACCAGGTGCCGTCCGGACGCCGTGACGGACGGATATCCAGCGACACTGAAGCCCTGAACAACCTGGCTCCAGCGTTTTTCAATGCCACCCAACTGGTAGACAGGTTTGCCAACAAGAGCCTCAGCCTCGAGGACATGGTCGTCCTCTCCGGCGCACACACCCTCGGTGTCTCGCACTGCAGCAGCTTCACTGGCCCCGCGGACACAAACGGCCCCGTCGACCGGCTCTACAACTTCAGCGGCTCAGCAGACGGGGTAACACTTTCCTGTTCCTTCTCTATAAAGTAAAAACCCAGGCTGCTAAACAAGCCCCTGTGGCTTTGTATTAGTGCAGTTCTGAACTTCTTACCCGGTTATCCATATATCCACTGCTGTTGTGTACAGATTGACCCGGCGCTGAGCAAAGCCTACGCGTTTCTCCTCAAGAGCATCTGCCCGTCCAACAGCACCCAGTTCTTCCCCAACACGACGACGTTCATGGACATCATCACGCCCGAAAAGTTCGACAACAAGTACTACGTCGGCCTGACCAACAACCTCGGCCTCTTCAAGTCGGACGCAGCGCTGCTTACCAACGCAACCATGAAGGCGCTGGTCGACTCCTTTGTGAGCAACGAGACGACATGGATGAGCAAGTTCGCCACGTCCATGGTCAAGATGGGTGAGATCGAGGTGCTCACTGGGACGCAGGGCGAGATCAGGACCAACTGCAGGGTCATCAACCCTGTTAGTGCCACCGACATCCTCTCCCGTCAATCAGGTTCTTCAGGATTCACTGGAGTGGCTGCAAGCTAACCATACCGGTTGTCAGTATATGTGTGCGCAGTGTGTTTGGTGTGAGATGTGATATTGCAATAAGTAATGAGCAAATTAGCACAATAACCTAGAAAAATGAAGACAAATAAAGTGATCACACTTTGTTGTACATCACGTGGTGTTCATTTGACAGTGGCATTTGTTTGTGAGGATGAAATAAAACTGTGCCAAATACCTTTGTTTCGTGGCAAATATGTACGACCATCTGATTATTTACTAGTGATACAAAAAAAAATTAATTAAACATGCTTTTGACCAAAATAATTGTTGGTCAATCGTACTACAAAGCCCTTGCAAATTGTCGGTAGCAAGCCAGGACCAGCGCTCATAGTAAATCCATGGGACCTTCGTCAGCTACCAAAGTACCAATCCAACCTAAGACCAAGAAAAATCTGCACAGCATATACCATCCTTATCCTGAAAGGAAAAAGTCTAGATAACCCCCTCAACTATCATACAGGGTCTAATTTATGACACGAACTATAAAATCGGGCATATAGCACATTAAACTTTGCATTCCAGTCTAATTTACCCCTGGACGGTTTTGCAGGGTGATTTTGCCTATGTGACCCTCCACCTTGGCAGTGGGGCACCTTGGTAGTCTGCAGGGTCCACTGTCAGCCTCACGGTCCACAGTGACCCAGTCCATCCTCACCTTGCCGTCTCCACCTTCTTCCCGCCGATTGGAGTACCTGCGCGCACTCGCCGCGGCCGGGGCTGGCTCACGCCGCTGCACATCGCGGCCGCCGGCCACGCGGGCTCCGTGCGCATGCTGCTGGAGGTGCCATGCACGAGGCGGCGCACCACGGCGTCGCGCGTGCGCCATGCGCGCACTGCTGGAGCTAGGAGCCGACGGGGCGAGCAGGGCGTCGACCACGCGTTGCTGGCTGCTGGAGCTGGGAGCCGGAGGTCCCCAACGGGGTTGGGCCGCGGCGGCGAAGGCCCTGGCGGCGCGCTAGGCCTCGTCCTCGCCTCAGTCGTCTGCGTCCTGCGCGGCTCCGAACGAAGGCCCTGCCGCCACCTCATGGCGACGCACACGCACCAGCCGAGCAGCGTCGTCGCCGGGATGTGCCACACGTGGGTGCACGGCTCGGACTCCGAGTTGGCCGGCCATGGTGCAGTCGGGCAGCAGCAGACTCTAGAGCCGGTCATGGCGAACGGCGGCGAAGAAAACGGATCAGGCGATTCTTTCGGTGGATGGTACTTGACTCGAATGGCACGGGAGGCTAGCTGGATACCTCAGGCACCTATATCTACGAGGAATTGGAGAGAGCTCGTTTGTGCATTGTGAATTTTGCAGAGATGTGATGGGGCGGCTGCTTCGGTCATGGCGATGCCACGATGGTGCACGGACGCTGTCGGCAGAGCAGGGGCCGTCGGCGTCCACGACAAGGTGGAGCAGGGGCGGCGCGGCCATGGTGACGTGGACCGTCGGCGTCCGTGACGAGGCGGAGCAGGGGCGGCGCGGCCATGGCGACGCGAAGCACGGGCGCCGTCGGCGGAGCAGGGGAGGCGGAGCGCGGCCATGGGCTTGCTGACGCGTGGGCCAAGGGCCACGCTGGGCGCCACGTCAGCCAATACCACCCTCCAAAACCTCCAGGGGGTAAATTAGACTGGAATGCAAAGTTTAATATGCTATATGTCCGATTTTATAGTTCGTGTCATAAATTAGAGTTTAGGGGGTTATCTAGACTTTTTCCTATCCTGAAAGTATATGCAAAGAAAAAGAGACAATAAACATGGCTATCATGCATTTATAACATGTTGGATGGTTGCCTGCACACCAACTTGTCAAATCCATTTGACCCACTTTGTCCGTAATCCAACTATTCGAAACAATGTTTAATCCATATCGCAAATCATACATACTGTTGTGTTTAATGACCGTCAATATGTACATGGGGCTGTGTAGTTCCTCTCTTTCAGAAGAGAACTTTATAATTCAACAAGATGAAACTTCAAACTTTCACACAAGTTTCAAGGTGAAACTTGTGCCCGATTAGCAGAAAGGTACTGATACATGTTTCAAAGGAAAAATATATAAAGCTTGAAAAATATGAAGATATTCATGGGGAAAAAATATCCAAAGTTATGAAATGCAGTGAAATTGAAAAATCTTCATCGTAGGAAAAATTACTTTCCATCATAAAGGAAAATACGACTTAAAACCATTGATGCTCGTATTGTGTTAGTACAACTCAGTGCCATGTCAGACAACAGTTATAAAGTCATTTTGCTTTTAATTTGTTCACATGGAACGCCAACTATAAGTCAAGGAAGCTTGTCGTCACTGTAAGCTGCTATAGCTCTCACCTTCTGCTTTTTCACATCATCATTATTTTGACTGTATTTTCACATCATCATTATTCATAGAGCTTTCCAGTTTGCTAAGCATTGTCATTATCAAAGGGAAAAAATGAAGTCAATGCTGACAATTCTGATTTGAAAAGGTTATGAAAAAGCAAGCCTTAAACAGGCATTTCCCTTGACCTTCAGTAACACAAGAAGAATTGTTTTTCATTTCCATTTCTGTTACTTGCAACGTTGCACTATGGAGCTATATTTTCCTAACTTTCTCCACAACCACAAGCATCAATGCATGCAAATCATAAGCATGACGTTCTGTTGCCTTATTAACAAGCAACTTTTGCTGTCAAAGTTGTTGAAAGATGCGGTGTCAACCCCTTGCTAAACATGTTTGAACCAGTTTCCTGAAGATAGGGGTTTTACTTTGGTGCATGTGTGTACACACGCTTTTCTAATATTAACACACGATCTCTTTGTATTCCATCTCTATCTGACTCCTGATTTTCTGCATAGTTATTATGGTATTTTGATATGAAACCCATGAATTTTGAAAGAGAAGTCAAAAATAGCTCGACCTGAAGTACAAATGTGAGC
The DNA here is from genome assembly GCA_018135685.1 of Themeda triandra. Classification (NCBI taxonomy): domain Eukaryota; kingdom Viridiplantae; phylum Streptophyta; class Magnoliopsida; order Poales; family Poaceae; genus Themeda; species Themeda triandra. The sequence goes on from JAENPR010000463.1 coordinate 196,491, forward strand.
AAAAGTATGTCATTTCAACAGCTGTAGTATAAATTTACCATTAGTCGCCACACCAACAGTGCTTAACAGTGCATCCTAGCTGGCCCCTTCAGAAATAACCTGACGGGAGTAACATCCAGAGGAACAAGTCAATTTGTTTTTTAAGAATACGAAGTCAATTTGTTGAACAGACGGTTTGTCAAACAGAAACTGTTGTTTTTTTCAGAGGATGCATACCAAGAGTGGACTACATGAAGCTTCCTGCAGGTAGTGGTGATGGCCACAAAAAACCAAGTCCTGCACGAGCTCTTCCACTTGGCATAAATCTTCATTTCAGGCCTTGTTTAGATTTCAAAATTTGGTCTCTAAATTCACTATGCAGAATTCCTATTCCCCGTCACATCAAAATACCGGCATATATATATAGATCTTAAATATAGATAAAATAAAAAACTAATTCACAGTTTTATTATCTTTTACGAGACGAGCGTTTTGAATCTAATTAATCAAAAATTGGACAATTTTTACCAAATAAAAACAAAATTCTTCACGGTGTAACGGGACCTTTACTATGCAAAGTTTGGTCACCAATTTTGTGATCTAAACAAGCCTCATTATCCGTGTCTGACTGCCTGCATATTCTGTATTTCTCTGGAGAACATTGTCGCATTGACGTGGAACACAGGCACATGTGTGCCAGTATTCTGGAAGGAAATTTCCCATCGGCATCTTCTCAGTTCTCACTGACCCTTCCTGCAAAGAGACATGTCACCCGTCAAGCTCCTGAAAGCTACGACATTGGATCAGGAATAGGGACCTCTCACCACATCCTCTGCTCTTTGGCTCTCGCGCATCAACAGCCTGGGGTCACCTCTGGCATACTGAAGTAACATCTCCGCTGAGCCCAAGGATGAGAATGGCTGCTGTCTTCTGAGTTCTGAACGGCCTGCGGGACGCCCCTTGTGTGAGCCTCGCCAAGTGGCCATTTCGTCGAGCACCTCGATCACGTGACGTTGTGACTTGTGAGGCTTTTCCCCACTCCACCGTTCTCTGGCGCCGCTGAGCTGAGTGAACGCATTGGCCTCACTCGCTGTCGCTAGCTCGCCGAGATCCTCACCGTCATTATGGTGGAGCAGCAGCTCGCCGCCAGGCGACGGCGCTTGTGGGCGTGCGTGCCTTGCGCAGATCGCCAGACGCCCGGGTTACCCAAACACCCTGTGAGAGAGAGAGAGAGGGACGCGTGCGAAACAAACTTGGGCCGATTGGACGGACGGGTGGTGTACATACCACCGTCTAAATGGGCTGATCAGGGGTGTAGTTATAAGGGCCGTAACAGACATATTAATAAGTGGGCTGATCAATGCTATAGGGGTCTACTAATAAGGGAACAATGGACCACAAGTTGAAGGTAAAAGCAAAGTTGACTTGTCCTCACCGTAACAAACATATTAATTGAGGCTATTGGGTTTGGGCTACAATCTGTTGTTGCTATTTTTGTCTTCCAAAAAAAAAAATTCTAGGGCACAAGTCCTGGGTTTGGGCTACAGTCTTTTTATTTCATGATCGTATCTAGGGCACGTTTTTCGTTTTGTTAATGGGCCGGTTGAGACCCGTCCTGGACGTAATATCAATAGCATTCAAAAAAAAAAAATTCTAGGCACAATAAAAGAAGTACAACTTAAGGTTAAAAAGAACTCATACAATTAATTTTAGGATTACCAGTGAAATCCCCAAGACACAAACTAACTTAAATTTGACCAAGTTTATAGTATGATAACTATGTATTAAAATTTATTATGTCTTCAATTAGATTTATTATACAAATATACAAATAACTCTATATCAAATGAACTATCCAGAAGTCGCGCTGGGCGCCGAGCACGAGGCCCTCCTCGCCGAAGTCGCCGGTCTGCTGCTCCGCCTCCGCGCGCTTGAGAGATCGCGCAACCCGTCAGCGATGGATACTTCCGCGGGATCAGGGGCCTCGAAAGGCAGCTCGCGGCGGCGAGCCCCAGGAGGGCCGGCGTGGGCCGCCCGACGTCGAGGGTCTTCGGTGACGTTGGCAGCCGGCACTCGACCTGAGGGACCTCGTGCGCGCCATGCAGAACCGGCGCGACGCGGCGCCGTCAGCAGTCGCCTCTGTTGGAAGCGGCGGCGGCGTCTGTTACAGATCAAGCGCGCCATGCGGCCGTCGTGTAGCCGACCAGCTGACAGCCGCGTCGTACGAAGGCCGCCGGCCGGTCGGCCGGCACGGGATTGGAAGGCATGCTGTTGGGACGTTGGGTTGCCGGTGCCACGGTGGGACGTTGGGTTGCCGGTGCCACGATGCCAGTCTGATTCTAACCTGTGTCCTGACAGCAACTTCGTTCAAAACAAACATTCCACCCAATGTTTCAGACTGCGGACCGACGGGAACGCCATGGACATGGACTTGAAACCAGAGCCCTTTGCCATCTGTGTGTAACCAAGCTTTTTTGCTCGCTTCCTCTCTCTGCTCTCTAAAATAATTGTCTAAAAAAATTGCTAAACCATATATTCTTTAACAATGGCTGTTTCCATGTATTTAAATTTATAAATGTTCATGACGAAGCAAGCAACAAAGTAGACTCTTTGATGCTTTCTGTGATAGATTCAGCTACTGCCATGCTTAGGTTGTACAGTCAACATACATTGTGCTCAGGATATAAATGCACTGCCATGTCTACAAAGCTCTGTTTTTTCCCCATATGTGCCTTCTACAATCAGATCACTTTTATAAAGTTCTCTTATTCGTGTTGGCATGGCCATGGTCACAAGATGTTGTCAACAGGGATGAGCACCATCTTGCCTTCCGCACACAGCCTCCGCTGAAGAGGAAGCGAAGCCCCAGCCACAAATCCCATCCTCCACTGTGGTCAGAGTAAGCCAGGTAGAGTGAACTCATCGAACAGACGACATCGTCCATGTTCTATAGGTGCAGGTTGGGATTTATATCTGATGCAGGTTGGGATGATATCACTTTATGAATTTGCAAGGCTTGTGGAAATGTTTCCCTTGGACTCTTGGAGAGGGACACATAGATCAACATCAGAAGTTAGTATTTCTTTTTTTAATTACAATGCATCTATAAATGCTTTTCCTATCTAAATGCAACTTTTGCATGGACCAATAATTGTCAGGTTATTTTAATTTTTTTCTGCTTCCCTGATTGTTGGTAGAGTTGGACCGTTTCAAAGCATTCTTGCTAGGACTTTGTGGCACGGACTATGAAAAATAGGGTTGCTGGAGCTGCGTGAATTGTTAGGCCTTGTTTAGATACCAAAGTTGATATCCAAACTTTGCATAGTAAACATCACATTGTACTGTAGCAATTTTGTTTTTATTTGGTAATAATTGTCCAAACATTGATTAATTAGGCTTAAAATGTTCGTCTCGCAAAAGTACAACAAAACTGTGCTTTATTAGTTTTTTATTTCATCTATATTTAGATCTACATGTGCCGACATTTCGATGTGATAGGGAATCTTCTTTTTGCATAGTGGAATTTGAAGGTGAAATTTGGAATCTAAACAAAGCCTTAGTTTTACTCATCATTGAATTGTTGCAGGTATTACCGCTGCCTCTCTGTTTGCCATGTTGCAGTTTTGGTAGATTAAGATTGAATCAAGCCTTACTGTTTGCAATGGTTAGCATATACGTTGAAAGTTATTTGTTTTGCCTCAGAATTTTTATGAAACCTGCAAGAGATTTGGTAAAGTTTCTGTTCTATGTTGTGAACACTCGATGTTTTGCTGATTTCAAGTGAAAGAAATCAGAACTTTAGAGCATAATACTCCAAAATCTTCTAGATGGCACTGCCACTCAAATGCAAGTGTAAACGTTAAACTATGCAAAAATAATAATAGTTGTTTTTATGTATCTTAAGATAGAGCCGTTGTGTTAGCACGGGTATTATACTAGTATATGTCATAATTAATCTAATATTACTTATTTTGTATCATAAATATTATTAACTTTTTATGTAACTTTGTTCAAACTTTTGTTTGACTCTACGAAAAGTGGGAGACATATTTTTTTGGAGAGAGGGTGTAGTATGTATACTGCTACTTTAAGAATTCACACAAACACAGGTCATGTATACTCATGCACCTTGATTATAATACTGTAGCACCCACATTAATTATTAATGGTTGTAAAATTAACCAACAGAGTTCAAACACTCTAATTAGAGGCCCCAACAAAATATAACATATGTTGCTACATGGTTCATAAATAGGATACACTATTGTACATTCAAATAAGTTAATAGTAACATAAAAGCGGTTTGAGATCGTATCAATTGGATGATATTTTATAGATTTTTTTTGCTAGGAATATAATCGTACTGATAGATTTGAAAGCAGTTGGAACTTAGAGCCAGTTTCGCAGGACTCTGACTTCTTCTAAACGCATGGACTTTGGCTTCTCTTATGGGGCGGCTTTCTCTAGCGAAGTTGAAACTATTTTGAAAACATTTGGCAAATCGACTTTAGTCATAGTTTTATAATCAAATTTGTTAGAAGAAGCCACGTTTTTGTGTCTCTGATCCTAGTCAAAGAAGTGGTTCGGCAGGAAGAAAAGCCACGTTTGCGAGGAGAAGTTCTTTGTAAAAAATTGTTTTTAGACAATAGACGATTGGTATAATTTCATGAAAAAAATCAGTTGGAGCCATACATAGAAATGTTTATCAAAAAAGTTATAATGAATTAAAACAATACACTCATCTTTATCTCCAATGACATCAATGATGCCACTTGGAAGAGAGATTTCTTCAGCTTTGAACATTGTTGTTGCTACGCTGGCATGCTACATTGCTACCTACTCATCAATCCCGCTGTTTGACGGAGTCCCCGTCGCCCCCGCCTCGGGCGACTCGGGCACCGGCAACGTAGCTAGCCGCCGGCCCTTCCCCACACTCCTTCCCTTGCCGCCACCGGAGGGATGTCCGGGAAGCCCGCGCCGGCCCTATGATGGTGGCGGCGAGGCCTTCGCCCGAGATGGAAGCCACAGGATCCTCCGATCGGGCGCGGCGCCCGGAGGCAATAGCATGGATGCGGCTCCTAGTGTGGAGGGCGCGACGGTGCAAGAGGGATGGGGGTGGCTGGCCGGTTTGTGCGGCGGTGGTGGTGATGCGGCCGGTCGCAGATCCACCGTCTTTGTGGACGGGCGTTGGCCTAGGGGCCCGATCCGCTTCGGTGGAGATCGTCGGTAGTTTGACTAGCTGTGGGCTGGTCCTGTCCTCGTGGTCGTTGCCGGAGTGGCTGCTGGCCGCGTGGTGGCCACGCCCGGTCGCGGCGGTGGTGGCAATCGTTGCCGATGGCAACTAACGCGCTTGCGGCAGCGGTGGCGGTGGTCCGTGCAAGTGTTGGGGGTGGTGCTTCTCTACCTGCCCCTCCCACACGGCTTTATCTGCTGCATCGGTGGCAAACGGCTTAGGCGGCTACGACGGCAGTCAGATAAAGGCATGGGCACTGGGTTTGGGGGTGCCCGAACCCGGTGACCCTAGGGCAGGGGGCCGCGCTCACGCTAGTGATGGTTTCGACGTCCGCGGTGGGCAACTCATCGGTGACGCCCAATTTTCCGGATTTGATTGTTGGATCCGGTGATGGTTCGGTCAGCGGGGTGTATGGCGTAACGGCATGGCTTTTGGAGGCAGCTGCGGTGCTACCATGTTTTGACGGCGATGATGCCTGTGGGCGCCATTTTCTCGCTGGGAGGCATCTCTTGTCCTTCATGAGGATCTTCCCGGGTGAAAACCCAACACCAGTGTAGCTAGTGGGCGATGATGATGTCTCTGGATGTCATATGCTCTTCGGAGACGTCGCTTTTGGAAGATCCCATGAGTTGGGGGCTTTGGTGCCGGCATCATTTTTGGTGGGTCCCTTGCACATGCATCAGGCGCTTCGTACCGTTGCCGGATTACGATATCCGGAGTCTCCAATGGCGGTCGGCGTCCTATGTTCTTTCAGTGTCCTGTAGGTGCGATAGACGTATTTTGGCATCGATTTATTGACTTGTTGATCATATCCAAATCAAGTCGAGGTCCATATTAGAGATGTAACTTTTTCATCAGTTTTGTTTTAGTTGTACCGGTGTAGTCGGGTGATGCACGTCTTACCTCGCATCCGAAGTGACCTCTCCGCCGAGCCCAAGGATGAGAACGGCTGCTCTTTGCGGAACGGCCCATGGGGACGCGCGCCCCTTGAGTGAGCCTTGCCAGTGGCCATTTCGTCGAGCACCTCGATCGCGTGACGGTGTGAGGCTTTTGCCCCACTCGGCCGTTCGCCGGCTACCGCTGCGAGGCGAGTGAACGCATTGGCCTCACTCAACATCGCTAGCTCGCCGAGATCCTCACCGTCATTACGGTGGAGTAGCAGCTTCGCCACCGCCGGCGACGGTGCTTTTGTGGGCATGCCTTGCGCAGATCGCCGGAAGCCCGGGTTACCCAAACACCCTGTGACAGAGAGCCGCAAGTGCCAAACAAACTTGGGCCAATTGGACGTGGGTGGTCTACATACCGCCATCTAAATGGGCTGATCAGGGCTATAGGGGTGTAGTTATAAGGGCCGTAATAAACATATTAATAAGTGGGCTGATCAGGGCTATAGAGGTCTCTACTAATACGGTAATGCTGTGAATCTGACGTCCTAGGCGTAGGACAGTAAAATTTAGTGGGCTTTTCACCCAAACGGCCCAGCTCCCCGGCCCACTCTCTCTTCCACCCCTCAACAGCAGTTCCTTTTTCTTCTTTTCCTTCTTTCTCGTATCGTTCTCCCTTCGACACGACGAGCACCGCGGCGGCGGTTCCTTTTCGCGGCGATTTTCAACCGTGGCGCCGTGGGCGAGGAAGGGGGCGTCTCCACCGCGCCACCCGCTCACGTCCGCCGGCATCCGCCCGCTGCTCGCGCGCGTCCGACGAGCGCCGCCGCCCATGGTTCCTTTTCGCCGTCGATTCAACCGCGAGCGCCGTGGGCGGGAAGGGGTCGTCTCCAACTGCGCCACCCGCTCGCTTGCGTCGGCGTCCGCCACTCGCGCGCATTTGTACAGCGCCGCAGCTTCCATAGGTTGGTTCTCCCATTCCTCTCTCCATTTTCCGGTCGACGTAGCTCCCACCCTAGACGACGACGGCGGCCGATACCAATGGGGACAAATGTGCAGCGGCGGTGAGGTCGTCAGCGCGCGCGGCGGCCGTCATGCGGCCGGAGGACTGATCCGTCACTCCTGTGTTTGTTCCTCGCCCTGTGGAGAGTGTTTCCTATCCTGTGTTGGTCCCTCGTCACGTCCCGTTTTGTGCCATGAATTCTCGACGCTGTTGAATGCAAATGAAATGATCCGCATCGAGTGGGTTTCACTTGCTTTGTACAGCTGCTAAGCAAGGTTTCATGATGAGTGATTCTCACTCGCTCACTCTTGACAGATCGGATTATGCATGCCTGCGTTGGGCAAAACTGCATTTGCCAATTTCTTCAATCAACTGCGCTCTATGGGAGTGTACGATGGCAATTTTAGTCTCTGTATATGTCGATGTATAGAGATAATCGCCGTGTTCGCTTCAACTTATCGGCCTATAGGATACCTGTTTTATCTCAGAATGTTTCTAAAACATTACATCCTCACCTGTGGCAGTCACTTTCACCTGTTCGTGACTGTATTGTTGTTGTCTATCGCTTGCAGCTTGACTGAGGTATCCATTGTTGTTTTTCGGCGATGCATACCCGTTCAGGCCTGGATCGTCACCCTACAAGGACGGTTCGCCGGGCAACATCGATGGGGAGCCGGATGGCATCGATCGGGAGGCGGATGACAGGCTTGCCGGGCTTGTGGTGGAAGCGACCGGACGAGAGGAAGCGTGTCTTTACTGATGAAGGACAACCATCTTCGAGCACAACAGCGGACGATGTTCCTATGAACAAGTCTCCAATGAAAGGATCCTGCAAAAAAGCAAGGTTTGTCTAGTTAGTCAGTTGATTTTTTTCATTGGACCATTTTTCAAATGTGAAAGTAGTACACTTGTTATGCTTCACTTAGAGGAATTCAGTTTGAACATGCATTAGTTTCAATTAAAGGTTGTAGAAATCATATGCTATTTAACAATGCGAGTAGTTGTTGGAGTGCTACATGAATGTGATATTCATCTGGTGCTTTTTTCACGATTCTCTCGTTGATCAGGGCTAGTAAAAGGTTCTTCTAAAATGCATTTTTTAGTGTTGTTCACACACTATATATATAGTGATGTTCTAGGGTGTATTTTTTACTGTTCTATAGTATATATAGTGATGTTCTAGGGTATATTTAGTGATGTTCTTGTAGTATATATAGCGATGTTTCTAGGGTATGGTAAGTCCATTAGTTGATTATCTAATATGTTTTTTGTTCAGATTTTCCCTTGTTTCAGCTATTGTCCTTATGGTGGGGTTTTTTACTGTCTATAACTGTTTCAACATGGTATCTCAATTTGTTTCACCCTGCTTTCTATATATTAACATGTTTTTCTATATATGCAATGTTTTCACCATGTTTTCTATATATTAACATGTGTCTATAACTTTTTTGCTCTCATTGCTCTATCTTCATTCCTTTTTTTGTATGTTTAGGGGCCGGCGCTAGTGTACAGGAAGCACGTTGCTGCCGTACTCCTCAATTCAGAGCACAATATGGTGAAACAAGATGAATTTGTGAAGTATGAGGTTGCCATGAAGAAATTGTTCACTTGATCAAGTTGTTGCTATAGTACTCTCTAGGAATGTGTCGGTAGAGAGTCGATGTACATTAGTTCCTTTTGTAATATATGGAATGAGAGTCCTCTCTCTATGCTATGTGGCACAAATGTGGATGCTTTTTGTTGTCTTTTTAGGTCATTCTATGCTAGAGACATCTTTTAGTTCCTCTGTAGTATGTATACTGCTACTTTAAGAATTCACACAAACACAGGTCATGTATACTCATGCACCTTGATTATAATACTGTAGCACCCACATTAATTATTAATGGTTGTAAAATTAACCAACAGAGTTCAAACACTCTAATTAGAGGCCCCAACAAAATATAACATATGTTGCTACATGGTTCATAAATAGGATACACTATTGTACATTCAAATAAGTTAATAGTAACATAAAAGCGGTTTGAGATCGTATCAATTGGATGATATTTTATAGATTTTTTTTGCTAGGAATATAATCGTACTGATAGATTTGAAAGCAGTTGGAACTTAGAGCCAGTTTCGCAGGACTCTGACTTCTTCTAAACGCATGGACTTTGGCTTCTCTTATGGGGCGGCTTTCTCTAGCGAAGTTGAAACTATTTTGAAAACATTTGGCAAATCGACTTTAGTCATAGTTTTATAATCAAATTTGTTAGAAGAAGCCACGTTTTTGTGTCTCTGATCCTAGTCAAAGAAGTGGTTCGGCAGGAAGAAAAGCCACGTTTGCGAGGAGAAGTTCTTTGTAAAAAGTTGTTTTTAGACAATAGACGATTGGTATAATTTCATGAAAAATCAGTTGGAGCCATACATAGAAATGTTTATCAAAAAAGTTATAATGAATTAAAACAATACACTCATCTTTATCTCCAATGACATCAATGATGCCACTTGGAAGAGAGATTTCTTCAGCTTTGAACATTGTTGTTGCTACGCTGGCATGCTACATTGCTACCTACTCATCAATCCCGCTGTTTGACGGAGTCCCGCGTCGCCCCCGCCTCGGGCGACTCGGGCACCGGCAACGTAGCTAGCCGCCGGCCCTTCCCCACACTCCTTCCCTTGCCGCCACCGGAGGGGATGTCCGGGAAGCCCGCGCCGGCCCTATGATGGTGGCGGCGAGGCCTTCGCCCAGATGGAAGCCACAGGATCCTCCGATCGGGGCGCGGCGCCCGGAGGCAATAGCATGGATGCGGCTCCTAGTGTGGAGGGCGCGACGGTGCAAGAGGGATGCAGGGTGGCTGGCCGGATTTGTGTGCGGCGGTGGTGGTGATGCAGCCTGGTCGCAGATCCACCGTCTTTGTGGACGGGCGTTGGCCTAGGGGCCCGATCCGCTTCGGTGGAGATCGTCGGTAGTTTGACTAGCTGTGGGCTGGTCCTGTCCTCGTGGTCGTTGCCGGAGTGGCTGCTGGCCGCGTGGTGGCCACGCCTGGTCGCCAGCGGTGGTGGCAATCGTTGCCGATGGCAACTAACGGCAGTTGCGGCAGCGGTGGCGGTGGTCCGTGCAAGTGTTGGGGGTGGTGCTTCTCTACCTGCCCCTCCCACACGGCTTTATCTGCTGCATCGGTGGCAAACGGCTTAGGCGGCTACGACGGCAGTCAGATAAAGGCATGGGCACTGGGTTTGGGGGTGCCCGAACCCGGTGACCCTAGGGCAGGGGGCGGCGCTCACACTAGTGATGGTTTCGACGTCCGCAGTGGGCAACTCATCGGTGACGCCCAATTTTCCGGATTTGATTGTTGGATCCAGTGATGGTTCAGGTCACTGGTGTATGGCGTAACGGCATGGCTTTTGGAGGCAGCTGCAGTGCTACCATGTTTTGACGACGATGATGCCTGTGGGCGCCATTTTCCTCGCTGGAGGCATCTCTTGTCCTTCATGAGGATCTTCCCGGGTGAAAACCCAACACCAGTGTAGCTAGTGGGCGATGATGATGTCTCTGGATGTCATATGCTCTTCGGAGACGTCGCTTTTGGAAGATCCCATGAGTTGGGGGCTTTGGTGCCGGCATCATTTTTGGTGGGTCCCTTGCACATGCATCAGGCGCTTCGTACCGTTGCCAGGTTACAGTATCCGGAGTCTCCAATGGCGGTCGGCGTCCTATGTTCTTTCAGTGTCCTGTAGGTCTGATAGACGTATTTTGGCATCGATTTATTGACTTGTTGATCATATCCAAATCAAGTCAGAGGTCCATATTAGAGATGTAACTTTTTCATCAGTTTTGTTTTAGTTGTACCAGTGTAGTCAGGTGACGTACGTCTTACCTCTGGCATCCTGAAGTGACCTCTCCGCTGAGCCCAAGGATGAGAACGGCTGCTGTCTGCAGAACGGCCCATGGGACGCGCGCCCCTTGAGTGAGCCTTGCCAAGTGGCCATTTCGTCGAGCACCTCGATCGCGTGACGGTGTGAGGCTTTTGCCCCACTCGGCCGTTCTGCCGGCTACCGCTGCTGAGCTGAGTGAACGCATTGGCCTCACTCAACATCGCTAGCTCGCCGAGATCCTCACCGTCATTACGGTGGAGTAGCAGCTCGCCACCAGGCGACGGTGCTTTGTGGGCATGCCTTGCGCAGATCGCCGGAAGCCCGGGTTACCCAAACACCCTGTGACAGAGAGCCGCAAGTGCCAAACAAACTTGGGCCAATTGGACGCGGGTGGTCTACATACCGCCATCTAAATGGGCTGATCAGGGCTATAGGGGTGTAGTTATAAGGGCCGTAATAAACATATTAATAAGTGGGCTGATCAGGGCTATAGAGGTCTCTACTAATACGGTAATGCTGTGAATCTGACGTCCTAGGCGTAGGACAGTAAAATTTAGTGGGCTTTTCACCCAAACGGCCCAGCTCCCCGGCCCACTCTCTCTTCCACCCCTCAACAGCAGTTCCTTTTTCTTCTTTTCCTTCTTTCTCGTATCGTTCTCCCTTCGACACTGACGAGCACTGCGGCGGCGGTTCCTTTTCGCCGGCGATTTTCAACCGTGGCGCCGTGGGCGAGGAAGGGGGCGTCTCCACCGCGCCACCCGCTCACGTCCGCCGGCATCCGCCCGCTCGCGCGCGTCCGACGAGCGCCGCCGCCCATGGTTCCTTTTCGCCGTCGATTCAACCGCAGCGCCGTGGGCGGGGAAGGGGTCGTCTCCACTGCGCCACCCGCTCGCTTGCGTCGGCGTCCGCCACTCGCGCGCATTTGTACAGCGCCGCAGCTTCCATAGGTTGGTTCTCCCATTCCTCTCTCCATTTTCCGGTCGACGTAGCTCCCAACCCTAGACGACGACAGCGGCCAGTACCAATGGGGACAAATGTGCAGCGGCGGTGAGGTCGTCAGGCGAAGGCGCGGCGGCCGTCATGCGGCTGGAGGACTGATCCGTCACTCCTGTGTTTGTTCCCCTCGTCCTGTGGAGAGTGTTTCCTATCCTGTGTTGGTCCCCTCGTCACGTCCCGTTTTGTGCCATGAATTCTCTGACGCTGTTGAATGCAAATGAAATGATCCGCATCGAGTGGGTTTCACTTGCTTTGTACAGCTGCTAAGCAAGGTTTCATGATGAGTGATTCTCACTCGCTCACTCTTGACAGATCGGATTATGCATGCCTGCGTTGGGCAAAACTGCATTTGCCAATTTCTTCAATCAACTGCGCTCTATGGGAGTGTACGATGGCAATTTTAGTCTCTGTATATGTCGATGTATAGAGATAATCGCCGTGTTTGCTTCAACTTATCGGCCTATAGGATACACTGTTTTATCTCAGAATGTTTCTAAAACATTACATCCCTCACCTGTGGCAGTCACTTTCACCTGTTCGTGACTGTATTGTTGTTGTCTATCGCTTGCAGCTTGACTGAGGTATCCATTGTTGTTTTTCGGCGATGCATACCCGTTCAGGCCTGGATGCGTCACCCTACAAGGACGGTTCGCCGGGCAACATCGATGGGGAGCCAGATGGCATCGATCGGGAGGCAGATGACAGGCTTGCTGGGCTTGTGGTGGAAGCGACCGGACGAGAGGAAGCGTGTCTTTACTGATGAAGGACAACCATCTTCGAGCACAACAGCGGACGATGTTCCTATGAACAAGTCTCCAATGAAAGGATCCTGCAAAAAAGCAAGGTTTGTCTAGTTAGTCAGTTGATTTTTTTTCATTGGACCATTTTTCAAATGTGAAAGTAGTACACTTGTTATGCTTCACTTAGAGGAATTCAGTTTGAACATGCATTAGTTTCAATTAAAGGTTGTAGAAATCATATGCTATTTAACAATGCAGAGTAGTTGTTAGAGTGCTACATGAATGTGATATTCATCTGGTGCTTTTTTTCACGATTCTCTGTTGATCAGGGCTAGTAAAAGGTTCTTCTAAAATGCATTTTTTAGTGTTGTTCACACACTATATATATAGTGATGTTCTAGGGTGTATTTTTTTACTGTTCTATAGTATATATAGTGATGTTCTAGGGTATATTTAGTGATGTTCTTGTAGTATATATAGCGATGTTTCTAGGGTATGGTAAGTCCATTAGTTGATTATCTAATATGTTTTTTGTTCAGATTTTCCCTTCTGTTTCAGCTATTGTCCTTATGGTGGGGTTTTTTACTGTCTATAACTGTTTCAACATGGTATCTCAATTTGTTTCACCCTGCTTTCTATATAGTAACATGTTTTTCTATATATGCAATGTTTTCACCATGTTTTCTATATATTAACATGTGTCTATAACTTTTTTGCTCTCATTGCTCTATCTTCATTCCTTTTTTGTATGTTTAGGGGCCGGCGCTAGTGTACAGGAAGCACGTTGCTGCCGTACTCCTCAATTCAGAGCACAATATGGTGAAACAAGATGAATTTGTGAAGTATGAGGTTGCCATGAAGAAATTGTTCACTTGATCAAGTTGCTGCTATAGTACTCTCTAGGAATGTGTCGGTAGAGAGTCGATGTACATTAGTTCCTTTTGTAATATATGGAATGAGAGTCCTCTCTCTATGCTATGTGGCACAAATGTGGATGCTTTTTGTTGTCTTTTTAGGTCATTCTATGCTAGAGACATCTTTTAGTTCCTCTGTAATATATGGAATGGGGAGAACTCCCTCTATGCTATGTGGCAAAAATGAGGAGCATATTATCTAAAAATGTGTTTTTTGGTCCATGATGGTTGCTAAGTTTTTTGTTTAACCTTATTTTTGTGACAATGGTGTTGTTGTGTACCATTTTTTTTATTTTGAATTTTTGATAGCCACTTTTTTTGTGGTGTAATTATATATGATATTTTGTTGTTTTAATTTTTAGAGTATCCCAGCCCACATTTAACATGTTACAGGTTTTTTCTGGATGTTTCATTATTGCAATTTGAGTTGTAATGTTAGTACATTTCTGCTGCTCCCCTAAGAGGAATTTATTTGTAACTAGTGCCAGCTATGCCTATTTTGTTTTAGCATTTCCAGATGTAACAGAAGTTAAAACCATGTTGTTTCACTAAGGAGTATTCAGTTGTAACATTAGGCAGCCCTGACTATTTTATTAAATCATTCCCAGATGTTACAGTAGTCAAACCATGTTGGTTCACTATTAGTAATTAAGTTGTAATAGTAGTCACCCTGCCTGTTTCATTAAACCATTTCCAGATGTATCATCGGTTAAAATCATGCTATTTCATTAAGAGGAATTCAATTGTAAGATTAGGTAGCCCTGACTGTTTCATTTAACCATTTGTAAATATATCAGTGGTTAAAACCATGTTGTTTCATTGAGAGGAATCAGTTGTAAGATTAGGGTAGCCCTGGTTGTTTCATTTAAGCATTCCCAGATGTAACTAGTTAAACCATGCTATTTCACTAGTATTTCAGTTTGTAACAGCAGTCAACCCTGCCTGTTTCATTAAACCATTCCCATATGTATTTGTTTATACCATGTTGTTTTACTGACATGATTTCTAGCTGTTTCATTAAATCATGTTCCCAGAACCCTTGGTAATACAGTTGTATCCCATCTCACAAATGTCACTTGAGTTCTGAAACTGTGACATATGGATCCACAAACATGCAAGTACAGTTTCACACACATAATTAGCAACATCTTTTATTCATTCAGTGCCATTCAGTAGCATGAAGTACAGCAAAGAAACAAATATGAGAATAAGCAAACTCGTGCAGCCTAAGTTGATCACACGCCACAACAAGAACGGAACTAATAGTTTGCCGCTCGAAGCTCGATCTTCATGTGTCTCCATCAAATCTTCTGCTCTTGCTACAGTTGGGGGCCGGGAGGCGTGCTCTTGCTACAGTTGGGGGAGGCGATGGGCATATGGGTGGTCCTCAGATGGGAATTAGTAGGTGAGACATTTGGTGGGGAAGGGGTGGCGGTGATAGGTTGTTGCAACAACGTCGCTGATGTTGCTCGAGCCGACCCAGGCGCGGCGGCGAGGGCTCGGGGGGCGGCACGGCACGGCACCGCTGCTGCGAGAAACCAGGGCGCTAGAGCAAGGGTAGCGGTGGCGAGGGAAGGCGGGGCTGTAGCAGGTGCGCGCGACGCCGGGGGCTGAACGGCCTGGATGTGCGCCCGCAGCAGCGCGCGCCGCGGTTCCTGACGGAGCGAGGGGAGGTCCGAGGTCGGAGCTGGAAGGAAAGGCAGAAACTCGTTCCCGTTTTGTGCGTGCTGTTCTGGACTTCGGGGGGAGGGGATCGAGCCGGTTTCCTGGTGGGCCGCGCGAGTGGCGTCCGATGGCTAGGACGTCCGAGCGCGTTCCCTACCCCTACTAATAGGAAACGTATGCTATGCAAACTAGTCTCCTGTGCAAACTATACAAACTCTAATTAAGACCATATAAATCTAATCCGATGGCTAAGGTGTGAGGGGTTTAACTGCTAAAATAACCCCACCTTTAGGATGGGATGGGGGAGGGGGTTAAGTGCTTAAATAACCCCCCACATCTTAGCCATCGAATTAGATTTATGTAGTCTCGATTAGAGTTTGCATAGTTTGCACAGTAAGCTAGTTTGCATAGCATACGTTTCCCTACTAATAAGGGACATAACAAACATATAAATTGAGGCTATTGGGTTTGGGCTACAATCTGTTGTTGCTATTTTTGTCTTTCAAAAAAAAAATTCTCAAACACGAGTCCTGGGTTTGGGCTACAATCGTTTTTTTCATGATCGTATCCTAGGGCACGTTTTTCATAAAGAGCAGAAGTATAATTTAAGATTACATAGGACTCACACCAGTAATTTGAGGATTACTAACGAAATCCCCAAGACACAAACTAACTTAAATTTAACTAAGTTTATAATATAATAACTATATATTAACATTTATTATGTCTACAATTAGATTTACTATAAAAATATATGTCATAATTAATCTAATATTACTTATTTTGTATCATAAATATTATTAACTTTTTTATGTAACTTTGATCCAAAACTTACGTTTAACTCTACGAAAAGTGGGACACATTTTTTTTGAAGAGAGGGTGTAGTATGCATACTGCTACTTTAAGAATTCACAAACACAGGTCATGTATACTCATGTGCCTTGATTAATACTGTAGCACCCATATTAATTATTAGTGGCCGTAACATTTATAACCAATAGAATTGCAGCACACAAACATTCAAATTAGTGGCCCCAACAAAATATAACATAAGTTGTTACATAGTTCGTAAATAGGATAATCTTGAACATTCAAATAAGTTAATAGTTACATAAAAGCGGTTTGAGATATCAATGTGGATGATGTTTTATAGATTTCTTATAGATTTCTTGGCTTGGAATATAAATGGTACTAATAGATTTGAAAGCAGTTGGAACTTAGCCAGTTTCGCAGGACTCTGACTTCTTCTAAGTAGACTCTGGCTTCTCTTATGGGGCAGCTTCTCTAGCGAAGCTGAAGCTGTTTTGAAAACATTTGGCAAATCTAATTTAGTGGTTTTGTATAATCTGTATCAAATTTGTGAGAAGAAGTTAGAAGAAGCCGCCACGTTTTTGTGGCTCTGATCCTAGTAAAAGAACTGCTTCGGCAGGAAGAAGCCACGTTTTGTTGGAGAAGCTTTTTGTAAGAAGTTGTTTTTAGACAATCGATTGGTGTAATTTCATGACAAAATCGTAAGTTGGAGCCATACATAGAAATGTTTATTAAAAAGTTAAAATTAATTAAAAAATGCACCCTTTTATCGCCAATGACATCAATGATGCCACTTGGAAGAGAGATTTCTTCAGCTTTGAACATTGTTGTTGCTAAGCTAGCATGCTACATTGCTACCTACTCCATCAATCCCATAAGTGCCATTCTCACTTTCTAAAAAGCGAAAGATTTTTAAACCTGACCGACTGTATATAAGAAAATATTAATATCTATGACTATATTCATAATACATAGTTAGTATGATTAGATAGATTGTTAAATATATTTTTATAATAGAGATATAAATAAGTGGAAGAACTTGAACGCAAGTGTAAGGACCTACCCAAACAAGAAGAAGAAAAATATCCAAAGTCCATGCATGGCCAATTTGATAATTGGGTTAGTAAATGTGCAATGAAGAACGAAAACTTAATAGGGTTCTAGACAAAAAAAAAAACATGTAATAAACTAGAACAGTAAGTTGATATGTCAATTGTGTTGATTATCTGTATATATTAATATAGAGGTACTAGTCTTTGCGTAAAAGTACAAAAATCTATCTACTCCTAGGCCTTGTTTAGTTCCCAATTTTGGGAGCCCAAAGTTGAGAGTTTTGGCACTGTAGCACACTGTAGCGCACTGTAGCAATTTCGTTTGTGTTTGTGAAATATTGTCCAAATTTTGATTAACTGGACTCAAAAGATTCGTCTCACGAAGTACAACAAAACTGTGCAATTAGTTTTTTATTTTATCTACATTTAGTACTCCATGCATGTGCCGATATTTTAATGTGACGGAGAATCTTCTTTGTGTACAGTGAAATTTGAGGAAGAATTCTGGAACTAAACAAGGCCCTAAAAAAAATTGGAATATAATTATCATTTATGGATTCGGTCATGTCAAGTCTCCAAGAACAAAACAAACTAGCGTGACTTTCAGGACTTTTCACTCCTTGTGTATGTGGGCCCCATGCAACTTTTCTTGATCTTTACGCACTCCGATTTGAAAGACCACCTGATTTGCACAAGCTAAGTACGTGATGTTGCATATCTTACCGGATTGGTTCATCAGCGGGTACTCCCTCCATATTCCCTTTCATTTTTTGGTAAACAACTTTGATTAAATATATATTAAAATATTAATATATGGTACATAATTAGTATTATTAGAAATATCTTTTGAATCTAATTCTTTTAATAAATTTATTTATGTAAAGATACAAATGTTGCACTCATTGTGTTTTGAGAAAATGATACTACAACCTCCTATCCAAGTGCAAAGGAGAGACCTTTTGATGTGGTCTTTGATGTATAGATCATTTTGTGTGTCCTTTTGTCAATCGTTTATACTGGCTTTTATTTTACTTGAAATATTTCAGATCTGAAACACTCTTTTGAGTGTTTTCATAAAATAAACACAAGGCCTGACACAAGTTCCACTTCCACGTACTGATCCAATAAATTGACTCTACACCATGTTTAGCTCCAAGGTAACCTTTGGCACACAGTGTTATTATGCTTAATTTTGTGGTAGACGGCGTTCCCATCAATAGCGAGACATCTGCAGTGACTTCGTCAATCTCGTCTCCACGATTTGTAAGCCTAGTCTGCAAAGATACTCACAGGATAGAGTTTACGTGTGTGTTCACAATAAGGGATTGAATGTACGTGTTTTATGAGCGTCCATGTTCCGTGTAATTTAAAAAATGACACAATGGAGTACTGATACAATTGGAAAATGAGATGCCTCCTCTTTTTGCCACCATTTAGGTGCTGATCTTGATCACCTAACACCATGCAGTCGTCACTCATGCGACTGCTTATTTCCAGACTGTGACATGGAACACCGCGTGCACTGATGCACCTCCACCTTCCACATGCCACAAGCATCGTCCTGATGTCCTATAAACACATACACCGGCCCGTGCAACAACCAGAATCATGTACCCGAGAAAAAAAAAAAGGGCAGCAGAGCTTCACTCACAGCTAGCCATATGACTAATAATCACCGATGCTTAAGCTTATTCTTCGCCACCGTCGTCATCCTGGCGGCGTCGCTTCTCTCGGCCACCACCGCCTGCCTCGACGTCGGCTTCTACAGATGGACGTGCCCCTCCGCCGAGACCATCGTGCAGCAGACCGTAGCCGCCGCGCTCAGGAACAACTCCGGCGTTGCTCCGGCACTCATCCGCATGCACTTCCATGACTGCTTTGTCAGAGTAAGTACATGAACATTCGACAAAAGAGTAAGTACATGAACAAATGATTTTACACCCCACGGGTTATTCCATACATATGTTCTTTTAGAGTTAACTACTGTCCATTTTCCAAAGAAAAAATTACATGATTGCTTTTATCTGCTTAGGCGTCCAAGGCATATTCCTTCCTTACCTAACATTCTGAGTGAAGGTTATTTCTTTAGCTTGAACCATAGATCCAAAAGAACTAAGTGATAGCTTAGAGCATGCTTGATCTCTAGTTTTTTTTATTGGTTAGCTAGTATCTTTATTGTTTGGATCTATATAGAGCTAATTTTAGTAGGTGACTATTATATATCTCTGTTTTTTTACTAAACAAAGTAAGATAAATATATGTGTGTGTGTGTGTGTGTCTATATATATATATATATATATATATATATATATATATATATATATATATATATATATATATAGGGAAATTATTTTCTACTCCTAGGGAGTAGTTACTCCCATGTTCATATCTCAAGATTTATGGTATGTATGACCATAAAAAGTATATATACGCGAAGTATATGATCATACTAGACCATCTATGGTATTATATATGTCAAGTATGCAAGCATACTTAGAGTATGTGGTCATACTTATTTTATATAGTACAGTAAGTGGCATTTTTGTAATATATTAAAAAGTATGGGTTCCCTTAAAATTTTTTCGCGTAACAAGTTTTAGAGTATCTTAGTATTAGTATATACATATACTCAAAGTGATAAACAAGTATGAACACATACCTAAGGTGGGTTTTTAGAGATGGGAGTAACTACTCCCGGGAGTATAGAAAATGCACCCTATATATATATATATATATATGCACGCACACTTATTTTTACGAAAGCACGTGCCCATCCTCCTCATATGAGTATATCTAAAAGACTAGGTTGCTGGGCTGATAGATTTTGAAGTTATAAGTGCCTCACTATCGATGGACATATCTTCTAGCACTTTAAAATATCATTACTAGATCTTAGAATGATTTCAGAAAAATGCTAGCACTCACATCAAGTCAAGAACTTTAATCTAAATTGATAAGTTTTACCATAAAGAACCTAACCAGTTGAGTTAAACTAAATTCACTAACAGCCAGATCTAAAAAATGTCTATTAGTGTGTTATCCACCTAGAGTCAATCTAGTTTTGATGTGTGTACTCTAAGGACTTGTTTAGCAGAGATCATCAACGTTCATTCTCCATGTGAAGTGGTCCTCTAATAGAAACGATTATGTAGTTAAAGGTGGTTCACTACTCTAGGATAAATTACTTTCTTTGTTCTGTAATATAATACATTATGGTATTTGAAATTTGTCTAAAATATAAGGGTCCGTTTGGATCCCCTCAATTCCCCGAATTGAATTTGTAGTATAAAAAACCAAACATCTTACAATTTGGAATGGATTGAATAATATTTATGATATCAATTAAGTATCATTATATTCTTTATTAGTTATTATATTTTATAATATATCTATTTGATATTATAAATCTTTTTATTTTTTTTATAATTTTGATCAAATTTAATATGTTTTGACCCTTCACGATTATTAAAATAACTAATCATTTGGAATGGAAGGAGTACATCCTAAGAAGCACTTCACCAAAGTGACACACAAAAACTTGCAACTTGCAGGGCTGCGACGGCTCCGTCCTGATCGACTCCACGCCCACCAACAAAGCGGAGAAGGACGCGCCACCCAACAATCCCAGCCTCCGGTTCTTCGACGTGGTCGACCGCGCCAAGGCCGCCGTGGAGGCACACTGCCCCGGCGTGGTCTCCTGCGCCGACGTCCTCGCCTTCGCGGCGCGGGACAGCGTCGTGCTCGCCGGTGGCCTCGGCTACCTGGTGCCGGCCGGACGCCGCGACGGCCGGATATCCAATGCCACTGAGGCCCTCAACAACCTTGCTCCGCCGTTTTTCAATGCCACCCAACTGGTAGACAGGTTCGCCAACAAGAGCCTCAGCCTCGAGGACATGGTCGTCCTCTCCGGCGCCCACACCATCGGCGTCTCCCATTGCAGCAGCTTCACCGGCCCCGCGGCCACGAACGGCCCCGTCGACCGGCTCTACAACTTCAGTGGCTCACCTGACGGGGTAAGCAGCATGGCACTTGCCGCACTTCCAATTCCTTCTCCAAGATTCCAAGAACTACGATAGATAATGCTGAAGATTTCATTGGCACAAACATGAACAGATTGATCCGGCACTGAGCAAGGCCTACGCATCGCTGCTCAAGAGCATCTGCCCGGCCAACAGCAGCCAGTTCTTCCCGACGACGACGACGTCCATGGACCTCATCACGCCGACCAAGCTCGACAACAAGTACTACGTTGGCCTCACCAACAACCTGGGCCTCTTCATGTCGGACGCGGCGCTGCTGACCGACTTGAGGATGAAGGTGCTGGTGGACGCCTTCGTGCTCAGCGAGGCCATCTGGAAGATCAAGTTCGCGAGGTCCATGGTCAAGATGGGGAAGATCGAGGTGCTCACCGGGACGCAGGGTGAGATCAGGCGCAACTGCAGGGTCATCAACCCTCTTAAAGCCACCACGGCCGCTAGCGACGGCGTTCGTCTCCTTACCTGGCAAGGTTCTTCTGCAGGATCCACTGGAGTGGCTGCAAACTGATTCTCAGGGTATGTGTGGCAGTGTGCATAGTGTGACTATTATGTGTGATGCAATAAGTGATGTGGAAATTGCCTTTTCACATGAACATAACTTGCAGTACTGTATCCGTGGAATATTTTGTCATGGGCATAAAGAGGGGCGCCGTAGGGCGCAAGTGTCCTAGTTGGGCCTTAAGCCCATTAGTGTTAATTAGTGTCTCTCTTAGTTATTTATCTATAGGAATAGTATCATATTGTCTAAGCACAAGAGGTGTTAGTCCTATGTACCCTTTATATTCAGCCCATGGGGCACAATGGGAGATAAGCAATGAATTATGAAGAAACACCTCTAGTCCCCACTCAATCTCTCAAGCTCTTGGCAAAGCATAAGGCCTAGTTATCTCAAACTCTTGGCAAAGCATAAGGCCTACTTATCCCCTAAATATCCACGTACTTAACATCTGGTATCGGAGAAGCCTACGATCCTCATCCACAGCCGCTGTCCATCCCTTTCGTCTCCAAAAAAAACGATTCATAGCCTACCGAGCCTCTTCCACGAAAGCCGATCCAGCCCAACCCTAATTCCCGTCATCCAGCTCCGCCGTTCACTACTCGCCGCCGCAATCATCGATCCACCAACCGCCGCGCCCTCATCCCCTACCCCGATCCGCACCACCCCTTATCCGCACCACCACCAGGCGGATCCCCGGCCTCCACCACCAGCGGTCGCCGTCCGAGCCACAACCCAACACCATCCGCCGCCGCCACAACCCTAACATCCGCCGCCGCGTTCCCCGTCGACCCAGCAGCCGCAGCGCCACCTCCACCACCTCCAGCACCCGATCCCACTCCAGATCCGCTCAGCCACCACCATCCGCCACGCCGATTCCAGCCACCACCATCCGCCGTCGCCGATCCCCACCACCATCTTCCCCGCGCTGCAATCCGATCCCCGGCCATAAAGCCGCCCCGATCCAGATCACCGCTCCCCACCACGTCCCGCCACCGCTACCCCGCCACGCGACGCTCTGCCGCGCCGCGAAACCTACCGCGCCACCTCGATCCAGATCGACGCCGCCCGCCACCAGCCGCCGATCCAGCAGGCGCGACCTCGACCCGTCGACGCCCATACATGATGGAGTTCCCGCAGTTTGATGGAACCTCGGATCCGAAGGCCTTCATCAACCAGTGCGAGCTCTACTTCCGCCGGGAGCGCATCATGGTGGAAGAACGGGTATGGCTAGCTTCTCGCAATTTGAAAGCTGATGCCCGCGAGTGGTTCCGCCAAGTCGAGCAAGATGAATACCCGGCATGGCGTAACTTCACCGAGCTCCTGCAGCGGCGCTTCAAACCGCCCCCGTGCCCCGACCCGCTACACCGGCTGTCCGTTGGCGTCGACAACTCCCTGCGCATACTTGCGGAAATGTCCGCACAGCTGGATCGTCTCCAGGTGCGTCTCGAGGGAGGACCGTGAACGCCGGGCGGTTGTATGCCTCCAGGCAGCAGCACGGGGACTTCTGGCACGTCGCCGGGCGCAGGCTCTTCGTGCCACAAAAGCATCGAAGGAGCAAGCAACGGTGCGCCTCCAGGCAGCAGTGCGAGGAATGCTTGTTCGTCGCATGGTGCGGCAGCTACGCATGCTCCTCAGCTCGTCGTTGCCGTGCGTGTTCATCCACTCGGACTCGCCGATACGGCCTGCTGCTCCAATTGCAGTGGAGGACCAAGTATGGGCGCTTCCAGTGCAGCGCTCTCGCATCAGCATCCAGCATCAGGCATCAAAGGCTATCTCATTCATCCTTGTGCTTGCCGTGGTGCTAGACACTTCCAGCATAAGAGCCGGCTGCTTCACACTCCACCCTTCAACCTACATGAAGCCAGCAGAGGCGCTCTTCCCATGGGATCCAGGTGGATATACTTGTATTCTAGTCTTCAATAAAAATGGGAAGCCGAGATGTAAAAAGCTTAATCTTAGTTCGCGTCAGCTCTCCAGCTCGAGGACGAGCTGGGTCTCCAAGGGCAGGGGAGATGTCATGGGCATAAAGAGGGGCGCCGTAGGGCGCAAGTGTCCTAGTTGGGCCTTAAGCCCATTAATGTTAATTAGTGTCTCTCTTAGTTATTTATCTATAGGAATAGTACCATATTGTCTAGGCACAAGAGGTGTTAGTCCTATGTACCCTTTATATTCAGCCCATGGGGCACAATGGGAGATAAGCAATGAATTATGAAGAAACACCTCTAGTCCCCCTCAATCTCTCAAGCTCTTGGCAAAGCATAAGGCCTAGTTATCTCAAGCTCTTGGCAAAGCATAAGGCCTAATTATCCCCCAAATATCCACGTACTTAACAATATTGATGCCCATTCGAAACCCAGAACCAGAACCATTGAAATATTGATGCTTCCTGAGGATCATAGTGATTGCCTTACTCTAGAAAGTTACAGCAAGGAACGACAATTAAAACTGAAGAAATTACAAATAATACCTGTAAGCTTGCTTGGTCAAACAAAGTACCTGCACCTGACTTGATCCAGAATTTGTTTTTAACAAAACTGACATGGCACGAGATTGCTCTCATTTTTCATTTCATTGCATACAGAATGGACAACTTCAACCGGAGCCTTGACACAACACAACACCAGCATTAGATAGACTAGGATCATTTAAAAAAAAGATTTTAAACCTCTGGTCTACGAAAACAGAGCAACTGGTGCAAGTTGATGTAACACATTTATCTAAATTCAAGTAATAGTTTCCACAAAAAGGATTCTAGATCTAAACATCATAGATTCTTGGTATCAGTGACAATAAGGTAGTATTCCCTAATTACTTCAAAAAAAAAAGGCAGTATATTCCCTAATGTCAATGCAGACGATCTTGTTGCTCGTCAGGAATTAATTGAGTGTCAACATATTATCAGAGAATTTTTCACTGTGGTTTTAAGTTACTTGACATGTATGTTTAGTCACAAATATTACATTTAACATATAAGGTCTACACATGATATCTTATTTTGCAGTGAAAAACAAATAGAGCTCTAGAATTATGAATCTTTTGGCTGTCCTATAACTTTCTGTGCACCACCTCCTTTTCTTGCTGTTTTTCTTCTATAGAACCCTTGAATTCAGAATCACCACTCCAGTTTCAGTACCAAGCTAAAAAATCCACAAAGAACTCAACAAACAGCAACTCCTTTTTCTGAATCGTATAACTCGGCGAGTATTGCAGCCCACCCCTTATTTTTTGAACCATATACAACACCATCCACATTCAGTGATTATTGCAGCCCCTCCTTTTTCTCAATCATATATGACACCATGTACATTCGACAAGGTTATTTACAAATCAGTGCTGGGGTCACTTCTTGGTGTGGTATAGATGCAAAACTACAGTAACATGTCTGTTTGGTTTGGTAGGTTGTGTTGAGTACCTGCAGTCAGCCCACAAGCAGTTTGTCACTGAGCTCCTTGCGATAGACATGAATAAGACCTGCACTGTCGATTGTGTGCAGCTTCTCCTTCAAGATCTTCCTGTAGTGATCATCATCGTCCTCCAAGTTTCTCATCATTTCAATCTGATAAATAAACAAAGATATGTACAGGATATCAGAATCTCACTTCCACCCTCAAGGCCAGTTTCACAATTATGTACTTAAAACTTAATGATCAGTGCCCATAAAACTTTTGTTCTATATAATGATAATGGAGGGATTGGTTCTAAGAATATTGTACCGAGGAATTCGACACATAAAAGTACATTTATTAATTAATCCGAATTATTCATTTATATTAAATAATTGGAATTTCTTTTGGATAGTTCAATTCAGATTATTTCTAAATCTTATTATTTGTTTGCTTGTTGCCCAGAAAAAACTTTTTGGCTTTGGATGCTC
Source organism: Themeda triandra (assembly GCA_018135685.1). Classification (NCBI taxonomy): domain Eukaryota; kingdom Viridiplantae; phylum Streptophyta; class Magnoliopsida; order Poales; family Poaceae; genus Themeda; species Themeda triandra. Next base: position 222,038 of record JAENPR010000463.1, read on the forward strand.
GTTGCCGCTAGAAAATGATCTTAATTTTGCTAAAGAATAAGATTGTACTATGGAAAAATAAGTCTTTTTTTTTTTCCAAAGATTTTTACGAATCATATGTAACTGAAAACTACCTGTCTCTGGAATGACTCGAATTCGTCAGAGCTCAAGGAGCCGTCACTGTTTGCATCAAGAAGATGCATGAGCTCTGTTGCGTCTTCGCCTCCAGCACCTAGATCCTCCATCACCTCAGTGAGCTCCTCGATGCTGATTCTCCCGTCCCCATTTTTGTCAAGCTGACAGAAAGCTGGGTTCTTGCAGTTCCCAACTCCGCGATCACTGCCTGGTAAGTCTCGTAGGCGCAGAGCTGCTAACTCAGCTGCAGCCAACATAATAGTCTTGAGCCTTTTAGCCTGGACAACATAACAAGGAATGGTGGTTCTAAGCAATGACCATATAACATCATTCAGTTTAGTACATAGTTCTTCATTTCTGTTGTCACAACACTTGTTTATGTCAAAAGCTAACTTTCAAAACATGATAAATCCAAGAATTGAGTGTAATGTAACAGAAGGAGCAGAACTAGAACTTGGGTAGTTTTTTACCTCTTCGGGATCAGTAAGACCACCTTTGTAGAGAGAGTGAGATGCCTCTCCACCAACAGCAAACCTATGCATCTCCTTGGTTCGTATCTGTATCTCCATTAGTGGCCTCACCTTCCCAGGTTCACTGACATCGATGGCCACATGCAAGCTCTGGTAACCGTTTCTTTTGGGGTGAGTTATATAATCTTTTGTTCTACCCGGGACTTCCTTCCACATAGCTTGAATAATTTCATATGTCCTGAGGCAAGCCCTAGGACCCCAATCGTATGAATTGTCATCACATCGAGGCTCCAAGATTACCCGCAAACCTAGAATGTCTTTAACTTCTTCTGGTTTCCGACCATCTTTCACTAGCTTCTTCATAGTACTGAAACGGCTTTTGTACCTCCCTTGAATTGAGATGTCCTGTACAATCCTCTTCAACTCATTATCAGCCTGCAGTGCTTGAAGCAACTGCTCCTTGTACAAATTTATTATGGCCTTGCAGTCACTTTCTTGGCTTCTCAACCACTGATCAACATGGTCATATGAATGAGGAAACAAGTAACGAAATGAAAGATCCTCTAATTCCAGTGATAGATTACCCGCTCCAACAGCATGTGCAAGTGGGGCATATATCTTCATGACTTCGAGAGATTTTATCTGCTGCAGATACTTAGGGAGGTAATCAAGGTGTCTCATCATATCAAGCATCAGTGCAATCTCCAATATCACTGCCCTGATGTCATAGTATGAAAGAATAAACCTTCTCAATTCGCTTGCACTTTCATCATCCAATACATCAAGCTTCGAAGGAGCATGCTTAATCCTTAAGCTGTCATGCAGCAAATGAGCTGTGCTGGCCCCAATCTGAGTTTTTACATCCCTCATGCTTACAGCTCCTGCATCTAATGCTTCTCTTAGTATGCCGGCTGATATGACTTCAGCATCCATCTAATTTGAACACTCAATTCAAAAGCCTGGTAAGATTTGAGAATTTGATGGGGGAAAATGTGCAATTTACGAAACGCAAGAAATGTAAGTTATGATTCAAGAGAGGTCCCTTATTTCATTGGGAAATGTAATTATGTTAACTTTATTATGTGAACAGAATAATCTGTAGAATAACATTAGGGAAACATGTGTACAAGCTAATGTATGCATCCATCAGAAAGGTTTCACTCTTTTCCCTACTATAATGCAAAGGCAGAGAACCTGCCATTTATGCTCAAAAAAAGAAAGGTTTCACTAATTTATGCTCAAAAAAGAAAGGTTTCATAATGTATATGTTGATGGCTCGTTGGAACTATCATAATGGCTAAATCCTATCGATGAATCATCTTAGAATGAAATATACCTACTATAAATTACACCGAACACGGAAAATTAAGCTAACACTCGTTTGTTAGATAAGCTATAATTCTTGTTCCAGTATCCAAGTTTTACACAATACAAGAACTGAAAGCCAAGAGGCCCAAAAGTAACAGGCTGACTTCAGAAGTTCAGATAACCAACAAACCCAACCCAGTACTCCAGCACTCCAGAGACGAACTTCTGCACCAAAAATGGAACGGAGGAGGTGGCATTCGGGCACGACACGTTACCTGGAGGTCAGCGAGGGTGGCGCCGACGGCGAGCGCGCGCGCGAGTGCCCGGCCGCCGTCCACGTCGCGGAGGGCGGGGAGCGCGAGCTTGAGCGCGCGGAAGAGCAGGCGCGACGAGGAGGACGTGGCCAGGTCCTCCCCCATCCGCTCCGTGAGCTCGTTGAAGGCGCCCACCAGCTCCGCCACCAGCCGCCCGCCCCCGTCCGCCGGCAGCCGCGGCAGCGTGGGCGTGGACGACGGCGACGGGGCGGGCGGGGAAGACGCCGCGGCCGCGGCCGCGGCTGTGGCCGGGAATAAGCGCAGGCGGTGCAGGCGCGGTGGGCCGCGGGCGCGGCGGTACGGGCGGCCGCCGGCGGGGACGGTGGCGGCAGTGGCGGTGGCCATGGCGGATTGGGGGAGTTGTCAGTTTGTGGCGGCAACGTGGGGTGGTCGTTTATTTGGAAATCCGGAGAGGCGCCAATTGGCTTGGGCTTTGCCACGTAAGCATTTCTCTCCAGGGCGGTGGCTTCCTGACCTCGAGTTTTTTTTTTTTTTGAACAAAATTCCTGACCTCCAGTTGGAGGAGCAGGAGGAAAAACAATTGAGAAGGCAAGTGATTGAAGTTTTTGTGGCTACCTGATTTTCGAAGCATGAAATTTGGTTCAATCTTAGACATCTAATCATAGACTGTGTTGTGTTGACTTGGTTGGCTTAACCTTGACGTATTGTTGGAACTATAAGAGCAACTTTAACGTATTGTTGAAAGAGATAGGTTAAGAGGTTTGTCATGTCACTTGGTGTTTGCTTAGCTTATGTTTCTCAAACGCGTAAGCTGGTTAGCATCTTGCTATGGAACTCATATCGCCAATAAGATATTCTTCCATTCAATCTTCCATCAACTTGTGACTCAATTTAAGCAATGACACGCGAGAAGAGCTTTCCCTAGGGCCGGATTTAGAGGTTTGGGTTTATACGGAGGATCGGTGTGGCTTTAAATATCCAGACCTTGGTGTTGAATCAGTAGCGTCAACGTCTTTGGCTCAACATTAAAGTAATCTAATGCTAAGCTCACGTAGGAATCTAGCAAAAGGGCAGCATAGGCCATTGCCCTAGTCATGGCCTATGAAACACGGAGAAGTCTTCAATTTTTGGCCCATCAAGTAACCCAACACAAGCAGCCTAGAAGTAGGGCAACAGAGCCACTCTACGCTTGGAATGGTCGCACCAGTCGTCACTCGCGTTGCCAGACTTACGACCACCGCCATCGCTCAGTTACACCACGCCTCCGTGGTCCGCCAGTTCACAGCAACCACCTCATGTGTAGCCGTCTCGCCTCCTCTGGTCGTTCGCTCTATACTCCAGCTCCATGGGCTCGCCCCGATCGCTCTACGCTCCGTGGCGTCTCTGCTCGACTCCACCTCATTCCTTATAGATGAGCAAAGCAACATAGCGTCTCCGTTAGTTTCTTGGCCGATAAGATTTGTCAAATCCTAAATCGGACATTATTTTCCTGCCAAAGACGCATCTAGCAGCGGGGCAGATGGGGGCTCAAGCCCCCCTGCCACAGCGAATCCATAGAGCCCCCTAGAACCCATCCAAGAATTTTGGCCATCGAGGAGAGGGTGGATGTTGAAAATTGTTGCAAGTATAATTGCGAGTAAAAGTATACAGAGGAGAGGAGATTTCGAGAGGGAACTTCACCGTCAAATAACCACGACGTATGTTACCTTCACGGGGAAGGCTTCCCACGTACGGTAGATGTGCGGTTGAGGTGACTTGACAAAAAAGGAACCCCATGAGGGGGTTAGGATGATATCATCTTATACAAGATATTTATAACAGAAATGAGGACCTTCATCCATAAAACCTTCGGCTCAATTGCAACAATTCTCCCACACTGACTTTTTTTTTTAATTTTCTCCCACATTGTGGCCTTGCTTACATTGCGAAAAATTTTCAATTTTACTACTGTAACACTTTCGTTTGTATTTGACAATTAATGTCCAATTATAAATTAACTAGGCTCAAAACATTCGTCTTGTAAATTATAGACAAACTGTGTAATTAGTTATTTTTTACCTACATTTAATGTTCCATGTATGATTTCAAAAATTGATGTGATGGAGAGAGTGAAAAAATTTACGCCCTGTTCGTTTGGTCGTTTATGGCTGGCTGATTCTCGCTGGTGCTGATTTAATGTGAGAGAAAAATATTGTTGAATTTGGTAGAAACTAAACAAGGCCTGACTTCGTTACGAGTATCCCACCACTTCCATAGTATACAGTTTTGATGCATAGATCCACATTAAAAATTGCTTTCACAAAGTTCTTGAATCTATGGTTTTGGCCACACGTCCACGCAACATACCAGAGCGAAAAAAGAGGTTTTGGCCAGACGAGGTTCCTCATCGAATCTTGGTTAACATGTCACTGAACAGAGATCGACTAGACGACTCCTAGTGGTTTCGAGTTCGACCGTGGCGAGACGATAGGCGATTACCTAGTGGTTTCGAGTTCGACGGTGGTGGCGAGACAACGGCCTTTGAGGCGGAACACCGGCGTCATTATTTCTCCCTTCTGAACGCACTAATCTATGCCATAAACTGTTGTGTTGATTCGAAATGTAAATCATATATATACAAATCAAACACTTTGATGCACTACGATCAGCACGTGTCATGTGCTGTGCAAAGTTGATCATGAAAACACGGACAAAGTTAAAAGTTGATCATCCAGAGCGTCGTTCACGATCAATCGGCATCATGTTCTTTCAATCAAATTGAAACAGCACATACTCACAAATTTCACAGAAATTTGCCACAGTTGAACATGAACGTTGTCGCCGGCACTCATCAACGACCACATAGGACACCCCAGACAAGATAATCAAAGCCCATACAATCTAATCAAACACGTACAGCACAAATCTGCAAGTAACACTACTCCAAATCAAATTAAATTTGCAAAAACAAGTGATCTGAATGAGAATCGCAGAAACCAAAGTAGCAATCTTTGCAGCCCAACAACATAAAGATAACAGGAAAACTTTAGCATACGAGTGACAATAGAGCTTGTCAGAGCTCCACAGCCTAATTTGCAAATGACATCAAATCAAACAGTTCGAAATACACCAGCCATGCCAGTTTCACCAGGTGACTGCTGGTTGCTAGCCAATCATGCCAAACAAAGTAATATTTATGGGTACTCCAAAAGGGACCAATTTAATCACAATGAGTGGATTCTCAGTTCACAGTTGGTACAGAGAACCAAGGTAAACCAATGAAAGCAAATTCAGTAAATCAGTCTGATTTTGGGCATCTCAACTCTACTGATGAACTTAAAATGCTCAAATATGGCACAAATGTCAGGTTTGGTCACGTCATCATGAGCACTAAATTCAGTCCAACCAAAAACAGAAATGAGTCGATTGCCCACATGCTGGTTCAGTTCATCAGAACAGCACATCAATAATGGTCATACACTGCACACAGCCTACAAAAACAGTGACACATGGAGACTAGTATGAAACATTTTTTTACATCTTGGGCTGGCTTAGAGAACAAAATCAGTACATTGAACCATTCAACTCCCTAAAAACATGGTATAAACATGCTAAAGAATGCAACCAGTGTTAAAAGAATTGCAGCCATCAACATCCCAGGACCACCCCAACAATATTTCTGATCTAAATCAAACTATACTTAACTACACTTCACTGTAATCCTTGAATCCCACAGCCTGACCTAATCTACAATAGATTCGCAAGTTCGAAGCCCGGACAGCAAGACCTTACAATAGGTGGTGCCGACACCACACATCGACACAACACAGCAGAGCAAAAAAGAAGTTTTGGCCAGGCAAGGTTCCTTGTCAAGTCTCGGTTGCCATGTCACTGATTGATCGACTACCCAATGGTTTCGAGTTGACAATGGTTTAAGTTCGACTGTGGCGAGATGGCAGCCTGTGATGCAGAACATTGGCATCATTATTTCTCTCTTCTAAACCCACTAATCAAATTTAGGAATTGTTGTGTTGATTCAACATGTATATATACAAATCAAACACTTTGATGCGCTAGTATCAAACACATCCAGCACAAATTTGCCAGTATTCGAAATCGAAAGAAATTTACAAAAACGAGTGATTTGAACGAGAATCACTGAAACCAAAGTAGCAATCTGTGCAGCCCAACATAAATATATAACAGGAAAACTTGAGCATACGTGTGACAATATAACTTGCCAGGGTTACACAGCCTAACTTACAAATGACATGAAATCAAACAGTATGAAATACACCAGCCATGCCAGTTTCAACTGTGACTGCTGGTTGCTAGCCAACCATGCCAAACAAAGCTAGAGACATTTATGGAGTAATAAAAAAGGGAACAGATTAATCACAATGAGTGGATTCTCAATTCACAGTACAGAGAAAACAAGGTAAAACAATGATAGCAAATTCAGTAAATCAGTGTGATTTCCATGAAAGATCTCAACTCTACTGATGAACTCAAAATGCTCAAATATGGCACAAATGCCAGGTTTGGTCACGTCATCAATCATCATGAGCACGACTCAATTCAGTCCAACTAAAGACAGAAATTGAGTCGATTGTCCACATGATGGTTCAGTTCTTGAGAACAGCACATCAATAATGGTCATACAGTCCAACAGCCTACATGAACAGTCACACATGGAGACAAACAATTTTTACATATTGAGCAGGCTTAGAGAACAAAATTACATACAGTTAATCACCATTAAAGAATGCAATCACACACGATGTAAAAAGAATTGCAGCCATCAACATCCCAGGACTCAACCCCAACAAACCCAACAATCTTTCTGTCCTAAAACAAATTGTACTGCAAACTTGACTTATCAATGGGCATACCATAATTTCTGCTCAATATGACTTACCAAAACGAGCAATCCATTCTATCTACGACTGCAGCCCAATCACAAACAATTGCTGCATGCATTATATTAGCAAAAATGAACAATTGCTGAGAACAAAGACATAAAAACTCTTGCAATACACCACTGCAGCACAATCAAAATCTACATTAGGTGGGTACTGACCTCACAAAATTGCATAATGACATGACAATACTACAGCCAAAGCAATCAATTCTACCAAACTCTAGCAGTGTGTTCTTACGTCATTAAAAAAACCACAACAAAATGGTACATAACCATGGAACAAACAATTATATCAACAACTACTTTAGCATACATAGAATTATGGTTAAATAGTGCCTATCTCAAGACATCAGTAGCAATGAACATAATAATCAATCAAACATGCATTTCCCTTGCCAGTTGCCACCCCCAGGGATAATCAGGCGATAGCAGCAGCTAAGGGACACAATTAGTCCAAATATGCAATACAACTACGGTCGACCTTTGAATGATATTGAAACGGCCACAAAATATGCAATCATCAAATGGGTAGAATATGAAAACAAAATTAAACCCAGCATCACATCAACTCAGTAACATGAGTACCAATATAATAGATACTACTGCTCCATTAAAGTTTGAACCTCAGACAGATCTAAAGGAGTTTCAATTCGAGTAACCAACAGGTGAATGCTTGATAGGCGGTAGGCGGGTAAAGCAAAACAGCGCAAACGAGATTACGCCTTCTGGTTGTAGACGTAGGTGAGGCCGCACTTGCCGCAGTAGTGGCGGTCGAAGTGGTTGGCCATGAAGACGCCGGCGCCGCACTCAGTGTTGGGGCACTCCTTGCGGAGGCGGGTGACCTTGCCGGTGGCGTCGTCCACCTTGTAGAACTGGAGCACGGCGAGCTTCACCTTCTTGTGCTTGTGCTTGATCTTCTTGGGCTTGGTGTACGTCTTCTTCTTGCGCTTCTTGGCGCCGCCGCGGAGGCGGAGCACCAGGTGGAGGGTGGACTCCTTCTGGATGTTGTAGTCGGCGAGGGTGCGGCCGTCCTCGAGCTGCTTGCCGGCGAAGATGAGGCGCTGCTGGTCCGGCGGGATGCCCTCCTTGTCCTGGATCTTGGCCTTCACGTTGTCGATGGTGTCCGAGGACTCCACCTCCAGCGTGATGGTCTTCCCCGTCAGGGTCTTCACGAAGATCTGCATCTTGGCGGCGGTGGGGGGGTCGCCTCCGCGCTGCGGCGGCGGCGACGGCGGCGACGGCGGCGGCTGGGTAGGGGGTGGCTGCGGCGGGGTAGGGGGTGAAAGCTAGGGTTTCTGGGGTTGCGGCTGTGTACGCCTATATAGAGGAGGCGGACGACGTGGACCGTTGGATCTAGGGGTTTGAGCATCTGACGGCTGGATCTTTCAGGAGTCGGTGCTCGATGGGCTGGGCTGATTTGCTTCATCTAGTGCGGCCCATACGTAAATGTATGAATGGGCTGTCTGTAAAGCGCTTGAGAGTATACCGTCTTCGGTCTTCGCTGCTCTACATGGGGGCTGAAAGGCAAAGGTGACTTTGACTGTTTAAAAAAAAAAATTGACTGTATTAAGCTGCCAAACATGTCATGATCACAAACTGCTGTTTGTATGGTCATTCATCCATGTTCAAATTCGATTTTCTCCCGATTCTTTAGAAAAAAGGGCAATGGGTGACGAACATGCATTGCAATTACAAATCAGAATGAAATCTTATGATCTTTGTTCAGTGCATATTGCAGAGGTTTATACCTGTCTAAATATGATACAAGTCCCATTTTTCAAATCAGTTATCCTTTTGACAACTTTCGCTTTGATTTTTTTTTTTTTTTACTTCGATCGGGTCAGAAGCCTCCCCATTATACAGTTGATCGACTTTGGAAAGCTTAGAGCATGAAAAACGTCAGTTTCACAGTACACATGCAACAATCAAGAGGCAGAAAGGGGTACTTCCAACATCCAGCCAGTTTAACATTGCAGGTTAAATTAATTCAATTAACTTAACATGACGCACAATGCGTTGACCACTCTATGTACATTCACCCAGACTCTCAAACCACATGAATCAGAGCATTTCATGATTAGGAGATGAAAGCCCTGACACATTCTGAGAAGTCGTAAACATCTCCTTTCCTGGGGCACGTAATCTTCCCGTCATTTTTCTTGGACATCTCTTGAAGCGCCTGTGGCAAATACAGAGCAAGCGAGCGCTAAGCCAAAGATGGTATGAACTGACGCTTTATGAAGAACAGCTCGGTTGAGTGTGTACCTTCTCGCTGTAGACATAGCCATTCGGTAGAACCAGAGGCGGGTTCTCAGTGTCCATGAGCTCCTTGGTGATGTAACAGACGAGCTTCGAGTGGTGTTGCTTAGAGAAGGGCAGAGGCTCGGCTAGTTTCCTGAAGCTCTCCAGGGACAAGGGGTCTTCTCTGGGGCAGCTACCCTCAGTGCAGAATCTTTAGATGGTCAAGGACAATACAAGATACCACAATCACAACAGTACTAGTAATCTATATTTTAGCAATAAAAGAATGTACAGAAAAAGTAAGGTATAATCATTTGAGGGATACGGGGTCTTGAGAGCTGTCAGGCCTGCTTGCAGGTATATGTTCAGCAACGGCTCTAGTGTCATGCCATACAACTTGCAAAATTCTTGCTTGAAAATGTCAACAAGATAGTCCCAGCGGCCTTGCTCAAACAATATCTACAAGTAAAAGGCAGTATCAGGTATGCAAAACATTAAAATCCATGCTCAAGCCAGGAAACAAAATCTGCTTTGGTTAAGGTGTCAAATTCACAAAAAGACTTTTCCCGTCTCAGCTCAAATTGACTGTCAGCTACAAACCACAGATGCCATACAGAACCAGGGCTTTTCTACCTCCAGACGTTCAATTCGTAACACAGTGGCATATCATAACTAAGAACAGTGAAAATCTACTTCGGTTAAGTGTCATATTCACAAAAAGACTTTTCCCGTCTCAGCTCAAATTGACTGTCAGCTACAAAACAAATATGTCATACAGAACCAGGACTTTTATACCTCCAGATGATCAATTCATAACTGAGAACAGTGAAAATGCTGCTAACCTTGTATGGAGTACAATTAGTATTGCTTTTAAAAACCAATGTTGCTGTGACTCGCTGCAATTCTTTCATGTGTGAAGAGGCCCAGGGAGCAAGGTGTTTTCGAGCATATGCTATAGCCTGAATGTTATTCTTAGCCTTGACAAACTCCACAAACTCTTGAAGCCTCAGAAAGAACTCGAGCTTACTCTGTAGGCAACATAATAAAAGTCATAATGTAAAAATAAAAAAGCATAACCAAAATTCGAAATATAATAGAACAAAAAACATTGAGAAAAATACATAGAGATAAATGCACTGTCAACTAGTGAGATCAGGTTTCTTTGCAAAATGGTCACAGGAAATAACAGTAATCAGAAAGCCATCTGTCAATGCAAATCTTGGAATCAATGTGTCCATCATGAAGCAACGGAATAATTATAGAAATGAATAAAAGAATTATTAAAAACATTACTGTCTGGCATTCATGGCATCACCGCAATCAGCCATTTGTCAATGGTTCTATTGTACAGCAGATTCTAACACCAGTACTATGCTAATTGAATTAAATCGATAATAAAGCAGAAGAAAGTCAAGCAAACCTTCGATTTCTTTAGCCGAGACTTGTTTTCTGCACACCAAGCTAAAGCAGGAGCAACTTCATTATTATGAAGAGAATCAATTACTCTTTTCGCATCCAGGAAGACATCAGTATCAACAAGGTCCTGCATATCAACAATTGGCAAGTTAGCTGGACAACACAGTATCAATGCGAAGTTGAAAAGTTAAAAGACTATGTCATTCCACTTCACAGACACTTACCAAATCAACTATTAAATGAATAAAAACAGGAGAAAACTAGCCACAAAAATGTGACAGAACAGTAAACTAAATGTAAATATAACAGCTGGAAGCCATATAAGTCGCAGGTGGGACCAGTAGCAAATGTAATCTCATCCTTTTGGTTGGAGGAATGTTATCATTGAACATCTGGAAACTGAATCATACAGCCAAGCCAATCAAGACATGGCTCAGGCAAGAACTTTAACCACAGTAGAACCCCAGACACAAATATAGAATGGTGGCGATCATACAGATAGTGGATGAGGCTTTCAGAGGAGGAAACTAGGAAATTCAAATCAATATATTTAAACTTCCTGAAATGTGATACAGGCTTTTAACAGATATTATTCTGTAAAAGATTACTCAAAAAACTTCAACGGTACCTGTTTGTCCATCCTTACCCCTTGGGAATTAAGGACAGTGGCTCACAAGGGGAGGAAATATATTAGCACATATCAAATACATGATGTTTGCTTATGCACATAGCTAGTCATGCATGTGAGGCTACCCTAGTGAGACACTGAGACGAATGGTGCATCAATGCTTTCTATGTTTAATATCCCTCCATGCTAAATGTTTTTACTTTTGATAGAGAAGCCTCAATGGCGTGGATGACCTACGAGGTAATAGGCAGTGGCGGAAGCCAGGGAGGGGCCAGCAGGGGCCGTGGCCCCTCCCAACTTCGGCTGCAATCCGTTTCATTTGTTAGTGCTAACATGTCTCAAGTTATTATTCTATATAGATAGTTGGCCACGACTGTTTTTAGAGCATTTGGCCATGACAGTTTGCAATGCACAAAATATAATAGAATAATCAAGTATGGACTTGAACAGTCGGAGAATAAAAGTATAGCATTATTTTTTCAATTCTTATGGTATAATTGGAACATATGAATTTTATAGGAACATTGTAGAAATTCCACCTAACAAAACGTATAAATAGAACAGTTATAGGTTTCAAATAGCTAGGGTCTTAGTCGTGAGTCTCGTGACTACTACATATCTCTTATCTTCTCTACCGTTAAAAAGACTGCTCACACGTGCACGTCATACCTGTTTCTGATATGAAACCAGGATCCATGTGTCTCCGCCTAATACGAAGTCTTCGGAGCTCGCGCATTCGATTACTGAGTTTGTTAGATTTTTTATTACTTTCTGCAAATTATTGTAGGCACGGACAAAATTTGGTATTCTTGGTGTAATGCACAAGCATTATATATGCGGCCCCCTCTATGTCTAATTTCTGGCCCCGCCATGTTTAATCTGGGTCCTTGGATCGAATGGGTTCATCACAAGCGTGGAAGCAGGAGTACCTTGAAAAGATCATCATATCGGTTTATAACCAGTCATGCAACTTAAGTCTACACCTTGTTGGAGGTCAGTTCAAAAATCAAAACAATATGCTAGCCATACTAAACTAGATATCTATACTTTGATAGCTTTCAGCCTCTGATATCGTATTTGATCCCAGATGTCTACATCAACATTATGCAGAGAAAGAACAACAACAGAAACTAGGAAAAAATTTACTGTGAACAGCCAGCCGTTCTTATACCTGAATACCAGAAGTCTCAGCGAGCTTGGTGGCGGAATCGTAGTAGGACATCCGAAGCATGTAATCGACCAGGATCCTCTTGAGCCGCAGGTCCTCCCACTCGGCGTCGTCACCGGTGCTGGCAGTCGCCAGCCGATCCAGACGCGCCCGGCACCGCTGCACCTGCAGCTCCTCCGCCCGCGCGCCCTCCTCCATCTGGACGGCATAAAAAAACCCCAACACATCGCTCAGGGAACCACCACAAAGACACGAATTTTTTTCTTAAGCGGGTAAATCAAAGCCCTAACTAAGATCTTCTCCAGGCCATCTACGATTCGATTCCGCAAGACAGAGGAGAGGATGCGGCGGGTGTGGGATTTGGGTGGGGAGGGGAGTTACCTTGCGCTTGAGGCCGTGGAGGCGGGAGACGAGGGAGGTGAGGTGGTCGACGGCGGCGGCGCTGGTGTCGGCGGGGGCGGCGGAGGCGGAGGAGAGGGCGGCGGCGATCTCCTTCTCGGCGAGGCGGTGGTTGGAGCGGGCGGTGGCGCGGAGGGACTCGAGGGGCACGCGCACCAGCTGGTGCTCCAGGCGCACCGCCTCCGCCGCGCGCGTCTGCCGCCCCGCCGCCGCCGTCGGGCCGCCGCCGCCGGCGTGGGTGGCGCCGCCGGCGGTGGCGTGTCAATGGCCATGTCCATCGCCTCCGCCTCTTTCTTGGGTCTACTCTCTAGAGAGAGAGGGCGTGGGGGTGCAGTAGAGAGAGAGAGGGAGAGGGTTGTGGATATCTTGGGGGAGATGAAATGGTTTTCTGATGCAACTGCCAATGGTCGTGTTGATCCTGATTGTGATTCGGGACTCCGTAATTCAGCTTTCCATGTACACCTCTGTGTCTGTAAAATATGCAATTAGGAAATACCAAAGTAGTTTTAGTTTGATTAAATCTATAGTAAAATTATTATTAGCATTTATGTCTCTAATTTTTTTATAAAAAAATATATTCTATAATTAATCTACTGAAAATATTTTGTATCATGGATGTTTGCCCTTTTTATTTTATATAAATTTGGCTAAAATTCAGTCTATTTGACTTCTCAAAAGATGAGAATTACATGCTTTTATGGACAGAGGGGGTTATAGATTTTTATTGTTTTAATTTAATTATAAAAGAATAAAAATATATTTATAAAATTGTGGATAGTGTTCACTTGAACTTATCAACCTGAGTCATGGTACAATCAGCCGTACAAATTTTAAGTTGATGCCAACATCTAGTGTCAGCAAAAAGATATAAGATTAGTTTTAAGGATTGTAATGAAATGAATAGTTGAATGTTTGGAAATCCATGAGTTCCATTAGAGGGCCTACACAATTAGAGTGGCCGGTTTAGGCCAGTCGCACTAGGACAGAAGTATCCAATACAACACCAAGTGTCAGCAAAAAGATATAAGAATAGTTTTATGATTGTAATGAAATGAATAGTTGAATGTTTGGAAATCCATGAGTTCCAATAGAGGGCCTACACAATTATAGGGCGTGTTTGATATCGTGGCCCAGCACGGCCTGGTCGACGAGCCAGGCTCTGGCCAACCACGGCCTGGCCCAAAGCAACCAAGGTTGCTTGTTTGATTGCATTGCAGCTAAAGGACCAGGCTCAAGCTTTTCTGCTGTTTGATTGCAGCCTGGGAGCCTGGCCCATGAGCTTGTCCCACGCGGCAGCCTCCCGCGATGGCCAAGATTCTCTCCCGTGCGTGCAGCCACAGCCAGGCCCAGGAGAAACGCGAGGGGGGAGCGTGCGGCCAGAGCCAGGAGAGAGAAGGTTTTTTGCATCTCTGGAGCCTGGCTCGCGAGTGGGCCCTGGGATATCAAACACGGAGCTTTGCATCTGGAGGGCCTGGCCGGCGGTTTTTGGCCCATATCAAACACGCCCAGAGTGGCCGGTTTAGGCCAGTCGCACTAGGATACAAGTATCCAATACACCACATTTTGGAAAACAAGAGTACTCTCTCTACTACTCATAGTGTATAAATTTTATCATCTATCTTCGTCAATAGTGTCATGTCAGTATATTTAATGCAAACTCTATAAAACTTTTATTAAGACTGGTCTTACACGCCACGTTATCACACATGAATAGTTTTCTTTATGTAGTATTAGTAAATATAAGCTTGCTTCTTTGGTTACAGACTTGCAGGCATTGTGTTGTTTGATTGAAGGCCATCCCCATGTGATTGAAGCGTATTACAGTTTACAAACAAACCTGATAAAAATAGCTCCACTAAACCCCGTCAAACAAAAACAGATCCACTACCCTGACAAAAATAGCTCCACTACCCTGTCAAACAACAGAGGAATGCTCCACTATCCTCATATAGTCGCACAATTTGCAGGAAGCAAACATTATCATAACATGGACTATTCGAGTATAGGCAAGCATTTCACTCACTAGACTCACAAGCCCAGCATCAACAAACATATTTGCTGGTAACAAAATGATTTCACTGAAAATTAGTAAGAGAGCATTAGCTGATTCAGGGACAACTCTTGAGTTATGAACAAGGCAGGACTAGGGGGACAAAATAGCCAGTAGAAGCATATCCACAATCCGTTCACAATAAGACATATTTGTTGAATAAAAAAGTGAAGTGGATGGCAGGCATAATAAGCCCAAGGCAAAATAGGTTGTTTTGTTACAAATCGACCTATATATGCGTTCCCGATCCAAGAAAGAGACGCATAGAAGTTGTAGATGGATCTCGTATCCCTTGCCCAAACCCAAGAACAAAACAAGAACACACAGATATATGAGGGGAGTTGTCTCTTCATTAGTCATTATAGGTGTACACATAGTCCCTTTATAGAGGTAGCCTCATGGCAAATAAGGTAGCCTTCAAGGCCCATATGGTATGAGCCCATAAATTCCTTTGATTGAAGAATTCTTAACACTCCCCCTTGGGCGATTACCATGACAAATACATATCTCATTAAAACTCTAAAAACCCATTGGGAAAAATACGGAGAAAGATTACATTATTGTCATTTAATGCATTTGCGCATTGTTGCCTCGTTAAAAACCTTATATGAGAAACTTCAGAAAAACTCATCAAGGAAAAAAGAGTACAACATATGTCTTCTAGACAAATTGTGATCTTCTAGATCATATCATTTTAACTTCTCAACAACTCTGGTCAAAATCTAATACTACGGGAAATTCTCCCCCTGAACCTTGTATAATTGTCCCCCTATAGAAAGAACGCTCTCTACAGGAAGCATGTGCACATCGAGACATTACCAAGTATATCACATATATTACAAGGATCATTTCATAATCTTGACCTCATGTTACTTCTAGAACCCATGAAGTAAAAATACTACATGAACAATATTATCACTTTCAAAATAATGTCATGATAGAGCCTTTAACAGAGGTTAGTAGCTCACAAAATTTAGTATAACACCTTCTAGGTATTATTTGAGACCTTCAAAGCCCCGTGAATGAGAATCAATACTCCCCCTGATGACAACATTAGTTGAAGTCATCCACTCTCATGACATTAACCATTACACATAGATGGTGCAAGTAAGATTACAAGATTTTCACAATATTTAGTCTTTATGACATTTGTCTCGTAATTCTTCGGGAACATTGAGATATTATATTCTTGCATGCACACATAAGGATGCATGTTTATGACCTTCAAAGTTGCAATGACACACACCTTCGAGATGTGATTAATAATTATTACTTTTTATATCATTGCAAATTTCTCTATTCATAACTAATAGTCATGACTCCTTCGGGGTCGACTACATATTCTTCTAGAATTTTTAATACATAGCAGACATCACAAGTCTGTATTTCTAGCGAAATGGGGAAAGTATCGCTAGTAGCACCAAATATATCATGTCGATTTTTTAGAGGATACTTCAACTCCAAATCTCAAGTGGAGAATGCATTCTATCACACACATATATATACACCCATAGAAAAAAGCTCATGGACTACACATGTGCTTATATGGTATACTTGTATTCATTTTAGTTCCTCTTTTTATTCTTATCTTCCTGGGGTCTTATATGGGTCTTCCTTTCAAGGAACTCACTTACTTTGGTGCATTTAGACGTAGTCATATATTCCTTCATGGAAAATCCTTTAGGGAGTTATTATCTTTATAGGGAGATCATTCTCTAAAAGACAATATTGGTATGAGCTTTTAATGTTGCTTTATTTTCATGGATTTCCAGAATCCCATAACTGCATATTTTAATTCATGCCATTTGGCCATATTCATTACATAGCGGAACACATCTTGTACGACTTATGTCGGAACCGGTCTCTATTTGGACCTTTTGAACCATCGCTTTCACCACTCATTATTCCAATGATGACCCATAGTTAGTCGAACATCAGGTTCAAGATATTCAATTAGCGATTTTTGGCTCAACCTCAATTGCATCTTTTATTGACCCGATATGAGAGCTTCAAGCACTCTTGCCATGGACTTTGTTCCGGATCCGGGTTCTCACAAAAGAGACTCATCTAACAATTATAGAGGTAAACAAGTGTCGACATATTTTCTTCTCGACTTAATAACGATCTTCATTATTTCCCAAAATGATAGATCCATTGTTGTTCCAATTTCCTAGCTTTATAGTATGCGCGCTCGCTAGGATTTCATCTCCAAGATGAACCTCATCATGAGGTAACTCACCAATAGGGTGATTTTTTTAATAGGAGTACGAGAGGAGTTGTCACACACAATGTGAGTTTGCTTCATGAGCATATGCTTTAGACTTAGGCCACTAGATCTTACATGCAGGCGTCCCCACATAATTAGATCAAAATGACGCGGTTAAGTGGATATGAAATTAAACCCGGGTATATCCATATCTACTTCGGTAGAAGCATTCATTTACATTTTTAACCAAATTGGTTGCTCCTCATCAATACGGTTATCGGCATAACTCCATGCTATACAATAGAGGAGTGTAAATAAACAACTAGTTTAGTGTGCGTTTTGATTCATAATACCAAGGCATTCCACAAAATGGGCATTCATCTCCCCCTAATGCCGAGATATTTAATTAGCATACTAACATCCCCATTCACCAACTTCTGGTAGTGTATATGTATGCTTGAGTGGTGATTTATTTAGGAAATATTACGCACCTTATCTGAGGGTATATTACTATTTTTATATGCAGTGAGCTTGGACTTTACTAATGCAGTCGCATGAATACTGCATGTATCTCCTTCTGCAATTGAAGTACTCTCAACTTCTTGTTGAGTCCGTAACTTCTGGTACGGTGAATTATACACTATTGCTCTGCAAGTTCTTGATTTCAAACAAATGCATATGCAGCCCTCTGGACTTAACACCTGTAGTTACTAATAACATAACCCATAATTTAGCCATAATAATCCTTCAGGGACTAATGCTCACCAGTTGTCACATAAGTGATGATCAATCTATCCATTATGTATATTGACCTTCTAGGTCATATATATGAAAAAATACAACTAACGGTGGCATTGCGCTTTCAGACACATCAAAATTGCTGTGCATAGGTATGATAGCAAGAGCGTGACATGTAGTTGTGGTTGCCAAGCACAAAATTCGATGCAGAGGTATTTTATAGTCCAACTCTTTTTTGTTTATTGCCCATATTTGACTCAATTGCTCATACCATATAGTGAAATTGAGTCATTATATTTATTGCAACATATTTTTTGGTCTATATAAAACATGACTCGGATTAGTTTATTATTGAGCATGAAGACAAACTTTTAGATAGAATAGATCAGACCAAGGATTTCATTTACCTGGAAAATATTAGTTTAATGCAAGCCATTGGCTTAAGCAAAAAAAAGGTTGCTTGGCAACACCAAAAGCAATGACCAATATCCTTCTAGGATACTCTCAACTGATAGCGCAACATTCATAAATAAAGAAATACATATTAGCAATGTATGTAGTTATCAAAATCCATATGGCATTTCAGAGCCTAGGATAACTACTATAACATATAATATCAAAATTAGCTTCTAGCTTTGTTGTAACATGGGATTTATATTTCTTGCCCGCTTACCATCTTCTAGTAGTTCGTAGGTAGAACTTAATAAATTATATGTGGTGTGGCATATACAAGGCTACTAGCCAGTTTATTGTTACACAAAGTAGGCACTCCACCCATATTATTCAGTTTACTTTACTTACAATACAAAGGTTTACTGCAATGATACCCCTTGTCATTTCAGCGACCGGTGGTTTCCTGCAATGAGATGCCCCTAGTCATTTAGGGAGTGATTGTGGATACCTCTAATTCTGAGTTCTCGTACACACTGCAGGCTTCACTAGTCCAAGAAAGGACATGCATTTTCTTCGTCGTGAAGAAGTATTGTGCCTTCGCACTAACCATAGGAGAAAAATATCATTATATTAAATTTTTTTCATATTTATATAGCAACTTCATGTTGCCAAGGGAGATAAGGGCACAATACATTTGTTTGAAAAATAAAACCTCAATTAGGATGGCACCTAATGCTCATTCTACAACAGAGAGATAAGGGCAACACATATTGACTTATGGTCTTGTGTTAGACCCAGTTAATGTTATAAGCCTACAATATCTTGTTTGGCTTTTCTTTCGAGGGAAGATGCAAATAAATCCTAAAATCAGATGTCTGATATATACCAACAAGTCTCATACAATGGTGTTTCTTCTGGTTACTTCGGGTAAATAAACCAAAGTATTAAAGAGAGCCCTAGAGAGAGGCAAAGACAATGTCTAATAGCCATATGTTTTATGTATTTCCCAATTTCTGAGCATGTGTATTTTCCAGAGTTGTTATATTGGTCTTAGGGCAATACTTCGGGACTATATAAACCCATATAATATTCAAATACAAACAATGTAAGGAAAATAAAGCCAATATAAAACTTTCAAAAATAGAAACCCATTTATCTAGCAAAATCAGCTTCTAGGTATATACTCCTCCGTTTAAAACATGCAATTCTAGCACAAGATTCTGTTTCAGTCCACCAAGTTTGACAAATTATAGATAAAAAATTATAAATAATTACAATATCAAATAAATATCATTAGATTATTTATAAAATATATTTTCATAATAAATTAATTTGGAGCTATAAATATGAATAGTATTCGCTAGAAACTTGGTCAAACGTGAGCTACTTTATCTGGCACGCAACCCATAGCTGCATGTTTTTTGGAACGAAGGGAGTAGTAGAAAGGTTTAATTTATCACATATCGGTAAACGTACATAGTAGTTTGGCCACACTGATTGATGGAATATAAGCCCACGTCAAGCAGGCGCACTACAGAGCTGCCTACAGAGCTTCTGGCAGGATATAGCGCGTGAGTTCAGATCTTTCGTGGTATATGTATACGAGGACACACAAGTATGGCGACTGGCCTTGCGTCTGGGTTTTTTTACCGTTGGCTGGCGGCCGGAATCGGTAAACCGGCCGGTTTGTCCGGTTTCCCGGCAAAAACCGCCCGAATTCAAATTTGAATTTGAATGGCGCAGTTGTTCCGGTTTCTACCGGTAAACCGCCCGGTTTGTCCGGGTTTACCGCCCGGTTTGTCCGGTTTGAGCGGTTTTTTTAAAATTCAAATTTATTTTTTTAAAAAAAAAATGCTGAAAAAATTCCTAAAAATACTTCATGATTTGTAGAATCCAATGATGTCAAAATTACTCAAATTTGAGTGTGTTTAGTATGTTTTTCGACCTTCATGATTTAATGGGCCTTCACGGGCCGGCTGTGTATTTTTTCTTTTTCTTTTTTTTTCAAACTTCTAAACGTCTAAATAAATATTAAACGAACTCAAATTTGAAAAATTTTTATACCATTGGGTTCCATAATTCAAGAGCTATTTTTAGGAATTTTTCAGCATTTTTTTTTCAAACTTCAAATTTGAAATTTGGGCGGTCCAACGGACGAACCTAAGGAACCGACCGGCCGGTAAGGTCGGTAACCGCGGTTTACCGCGGTTTACCGACCGGTAAAAAAAAACGCTGCCTTGCGTGCGTCAATCAAGTAGTTGGACCTGATGTGCCATAGCTACAGTTTGGCACCGAGCCGCGCTTCTGGGCAGCCGTAGAGAGAGATGACGGACAATATCATGCGCTTAGGCTGCTGCACAATTGTGACACCAATAAGTGAAAAAGTGTCAAACGCAACAGCTAAGCAGTCCATGTATATTAGAAAAACATATACTAATATTTAATATACAACCACTTGTCTTTTCCTCTAGTGAAACCATCAACTAGCATATATGCGTAATCTTCACGATTAATCTAGTAAAATTTAAACCAAACTTGACATGCTTCAATAACATGCAAAGATCTAATGGGCTAACATGTGAGCATCATTGACTGTAGCCCTCAGAACGTACCGAAAAAATACCAGTAAAACACACCAGGTGTTATGTAAAATAAAATCTACTAGACTTGCATGCTACAGACAAAATATACTAGAAATAATAAAATCGACAGGATTTATATTATAAATCTAGTAGAACAGCAATAGTGAAGAGGTTAAACAACAAACCGTGGCAATTGTTGTTGTGGAAAATTCGTGCCGCGTAAGGCATATAGGCAAGGCCAAGGACCTGCCTATGTGGCGACATTGTAGCCAACAGTTCCCGGCAAACTTGTTGGGCCAAATCATCTCCATGTGGGACCATTGACGTGATCTCCATACGACGACGATTAGTCATTTGGCATGATCTCAACTCATCCCCGTGAATCAAAGCATATGCATCGGCAAAAACAAATTAATTCGTGATTAGACACAAGTCGATCCGGTGCAATAAATTGAGGGGGGCGGGGGGAATCTGCTTCCCTTTTCCTCTACGGGGAAAATCTACTAGCATAATATATGTGATAAAACTAGTAGAGAATGATGAACTAAAAAAATGAGGACAAACAGTTGCCGCCGGCCTGTTGCCAAGATCCGCCGCCCTGTTGCCAAGATGAGGTCGAGACCTCCAGGTCTACGGGAAGGCAGGAACACCGGACATGCTGAATCGTGAGCGTCCAAATGGTTTCTGATCTCACACCATCACGCCTCCATTGATCGGCGGATAGTGCTCCAAAGGAACCGCCATCAGTGATTGATGCGGGGAACAAAGAGATCAATTTGTTATTAGAGTAATAAAAAATTAATCTATATAATTCAATACTGAATCGCCATCCGCATGGGTAACGAACACATGACGCAATGGGTTTGTGGCAACCATTGGTGATATGATCCGTGATCCACGGCTGCTTGCAGACACCAGATGACGACGGCGACGGCAATGCAAATTCTCGTGGCCAGGATGACGCCAAGGCCATGCATGTTGAGAAAAAAAAATCAATCTATGATCAGCCACAGATCGATTCAGGCATCAACAAATTACAAACTGCCGCCTATGGCCAGATCGGTGATGAGATGCATCACAAATGAGATCCAACAATGAAAATAAGATCGGAACAAACTCACTCAGTTGGAAGAGCTGCCGGCCTATATACCCGTTCACGATCCAAGAAAGAGACGCATAGAAGTTGTAGATGGATCTCGTATCCCTTGCCCAAACCCAAGAACAAAAGAACACACAGATATATGAGGGGAGTTGTCTCTTCATTAGTCATTATAGGTGTACGCATAGTCCCTTTATAGAGGTAGCCTCACGGCAAATAAGGTAGCCTTCAAAACCTATATGGTATGAGCCCATAAATTCCTCTGATTGGGGAATTCTTAACAGTTTTATTCTTCTCCCAGGTTGTATGAACAGAAATGAAACCCTAGTCTAAAGTGTACAACCCACATCAGGTTTCTCCAAATCGATCTGATGCAGCAGCAAGGAAGCATGGGAATTGAACAATGTAACTATATTCTGCAGCAAAGGATTCACAGTTTCCCGAGGAAACGAATGAACAAAGCTAGATGTTTCAAGACAACATCCATACAAAATTATTCCTAAATCCTGGGGAGTGCTTTGAGCTCACAGTTCAAATCATATCTACAATCACATATGGATTGCCTTTGTGTAGGTGTCAAGGCAGGCTTCCTTCAGGGCCTCACTAACCGTCGGATGGGCATGACACGTGCGGGCAATGTCCTCGCTTGATGCTCCATACTGAAGTGCAAGCACAGCCTCATGGATGATCTCACCGGCATTAGGGGCCATGATGTGTACGCCAAGAACTCTGTCGGTTTCCTTCTCAGCTACCACCTTCACCAATCCTTCAGCATCATCAATGGCCTTTGCGCGGCTGTTTGCCAACAGAGGGAACTTTCCAACCTGGTAGGCAATGCCTGATTCCTTCACCTGTTCTTCTGTCTTGCCAACGGAGGCCACCTCGGGGTGCGTGTACACCACGCCCGGCACAGTATCATAATCTACATGGCCTTCCTTCCCTGCGATGAACTCGACGCATGCAACACCATCTTCTTCAGCTTTGTGTGCAAGCATGGGTCCAGGTATCACATCACCAATCGCATAGACCCCTTTAACATTTGTCATAAAGCGCTTGTCGACAAGGATTCTTCCACCCTTGTCCATCTCGACACCGATGGTGTCCAACCCAAGGTCAGCAGTGTATGGTGTTCTGCCAGCAGATACCAGGACAATATCTGCGTCAAGCACACTCTGCTCTCCACCAGCAGCAGGCTCCACAGTTAACTTGACACCACTCCCAGAAGTATCAACCCCAACTACCTTTGTCTTGAGCATGAACTTCATTTTTTGCTTCTCCAACATACGCTGGAACTGCTTCCGAATTTCTCCATCCATTGATGGGACAATGTCAGGAGCAAATTCTACAACAGTAACCTCAGAACCTAGCCTGTTCCAGACAGAGCCCATCTCTAAGCCTATGTATCCAGCTCCAATAACTACCAACTTCTTTGGTATTTCTTTAAGAGCAAGAGCACCAGTAGATGATACAATCTTTTTCTCGTCTATATGAACTCCAGGGAGCGATTTCACATCTGAACCAGTAGCAATGATTATGTTCTTTCCTTTAACGGTAGTGCACCCGCCATCAAGCAAGTTCACGTCTACCTCAGAAGGGGAGACAAGCTTCCCAATTCCTCTCACATATTGGACATTGTTCTTCTTGAACAGGCCTTCAATACCTTTTGTAAGACCAGCAACAGCCTTGTCTTTCTGTGACATCATGGCAGGCAGATCTATTTCCAGGTTGGAAAACTTCACACCATGGTGCGCAAAAGAACTCTTTGCCTCATGGTACATGTGTGACGAATGAAGAAGAGCCTGGAATTTTCAAGTACATGGGTCAGCATTGCTAATTAAGCACTCAGGGGAAATTTAAGTCCTCTAGCTGCAATGAGGCACTCAGGGGAAATACTATTCAACCTCAATGAAGTAAAATTTTACTAAATTCCATGATGATGGTATGGAACAAATTAAACGAACAATTTTTTCAGCTAATGATCACGAAGAAGCCAAAATACTTAACCTTGGATTGCTACAGCCAGCTAAAATATGCACTTCAAATTTTACACTTTGCAGGGTTTACACATGCCAATGTTAAAACAATTAAACAAACAAGCCAAATCATTAAAATGCTAATTCAGCAGAGTTTGCAGCAACACGTGTTCAAGCAACCATCTCCAATAATACTTAGACATACCTACATGGTTTTATCAGGTTGTACATTATGGTTTCACATGTGCTGATGCGGATAAGAAAGCACAAGAAAACACTCTAGAAATGAGTAAGCTCAGGGGATTCTGAGCACCTAAATCAACTTCAAAAGGGTTAGCTTGAATAGAAGTTTTAACTCGAAGAGGAACAAAGTATAGGAACAAAAAAAGAAAGAAGAAAAAAAAACCCTACAAAACTCAAACTCTCAAGGACTCAAAGGTTCTTGAATTTGGCATCTAGCATCACCACTACTAAATTGGAAATTGCAGTTGACATTTTCTTTCATGACACATA
The DNA here is from genome assembly GCA_018135685.1 of Themeda triandra. NCBI lineage: Eukaryota > Viridiplantae > Streptophyta > Magnoliopsida > Poales > Poaceae > Themeda > Themeda triandra. The sequence goes on from JAENPR010000463.1 coordinate 246,511, forward strand.
AGTAGAAAGAGACAGAATATGTCATGTGGCATTTTACAGGTTAAATATAGTGCCACTGCAAAACAAGGGTGATTCTATATAGTTCTGCAAACTCACACACACAAAAAAGGAAAAAGAAGAGAAAAATTCTATTATTGGATGCCACCCTGATTGCCCCACTCTGTAAAGAAACTAAGAGCTATTGACAAACCTTCCAAGTTCCAAATGCATGCTCAATGATAACCATTTACAAACAAATTAAAGCAGTGGACTGCAAGAAAAAAAAAATACCTAAGGAACACAATAGCAGCAATATTGGAAAATAAAGTACGGAATAACTGAACACAAATTACTTGGAAGACATTATTAGCACATGAGGGAAAAACATTCCCTGTTATGATCATGTTATTGTCAGCAACATATTGTGTAAACACCTGGAGTTGTCATACATAATTACAATAAGAAGGTCTAAACACATAAGAACCCAATCGTGCTTCCAATGCATTTACTACATGAGCGAGACATGGCATGGTTCCTAAATCCTAATACAAAATGAGACCCAAACGGTGCATCAAGCCACAGCCAAATGGGAGGGAGAAATCACACAAATCACACCATCACCAACACATTTCAACAATGAACAGTCAATCAATTCTAAAATGTACCAGCAAATAGCACGCCAACCTCACTAGCAGGGCCCAACATCAATGATAAAGCGAACAATCCAACACCCAAACATCTCCCAGATAAACTAACCGGCTCCTGATGTCAGACTCAGAACTATGCGCATTGCAATGAACCATTAAATTGACTCCCCACTAAGAACGGCAAAATTGACGCCGCGGACCTTAAATGCAAACCCTAACGCCCAAATTGACGCAGGAGCAAGCACGGATCTAGAAGCTCCGAGCACCCCTGCCGCAACAGCAACGCGCTCACCCACCCACCAACCAGATCGCGCACGTAGTGCACAGAGCAAAAGGGAGGAAGGAATAGGGCGGCGGTACGCCGGTACCTTGGACGGGATGCAGCCGACGTTGAGGCAGGTGCCGCCGAGGGTGCCCCGCTTCTCGACGCAGGTGGTCCTGAGCCCCAGCTGCGCCGCCTTGATCGCCGCCACGTACCCGCCGGGCCCGCCGCCGACCACCACCACGTCGGTGTCCTCGATCGTCGCGTACGCCCGCAGCGCCGACGCCGCCCAGGCCCCCGCCGCCTGCGGCCGCCGCCGCAGCAGCAGCGCGTCCGCCGCGCGCCGACTCGCCAGGCTCGCCATCGCCATCTCGCCTCGCGGGCTCCTCGCTTCGATTTTCTTTATTTCCTTTATTATTTTTTTCGTCTGTCGATTTTTTTTCTTTTTGAGCTTGTGTGACCTTTTGCGCAAGAAAGAAGAGGACAGAGCTGTAAATACGAGCAGTTAACAGGATGAATGAGAGCACGGACAAGAAGAGGGGGCGTTGACAAGGGGAAAAGTCTATTTTAATAGCAATTTATCGCTAAATATTTTAGAGTTAAATACACGAGTAATATTGGAAATTCATAACAGAGTGCTGTTCAGATCTACAAACTTTAAAAATACATTTTTGAATCACTAGACTTGTTGAGTTATACATCGATCGTAGATTCGTACCATACGTGTGTAGACATGTCACGCCAACATGGTAGCATCTTGTAGCCGTGATGGTCGGGTGTGAGTTGCTCATTGTCTTGCATTCGGCAACGGGGGCGACCATCATGCAGAATGCTGATAGGATTTGTCGTTCGGGTGCTTGGTGTTCTCGGCCAATGGCAACAACATGGCCAGACATCAGCGTAGAATGTGAAGTAGAGCATCGAAGTACCCAAAAAAGAGGTACTAGAAGCCGACTTGTTTGTATAACTTCATTGGAGGAAACGGAGCCATGTTGAGGAAACCAGGAACTTAAATATTGTCACCTTAGGGTCATGTGCTCCCACCCATGAGATGGGAGCATACCCATCCAAAATTGTATGAGGTGGGAGCACATACCTTTATAGATAAATTTAACTGTTTTAGGCTAGGTGAGAAGTAACACCTGTGTGTAGAATTCCTTAGAAACGATAGCTCAAAAGAAAAGAAAAAATTGTTATGATGTATATGCCTAATATGTTTTAAAAAAAATAAAATACACCTAACTGCTCAAGCGATAGAAGTCTATTTTAATAGCAAATTATCACTAAAAATTTTATAGAGTCAAATACACGAATAATATTAGAATTCATAACAGAGTGCCGCTCACATTTACAAACTTCAAAAATTTATTTTTATAGAGTCATGCATCAAGCATCATAGATTCCCAATTGCAACTAACAATGGGGAAACTTGGAGGGACAAGTCAAACCGGAGAAGGGCCAAGTAATACAATGACCACTCCAAGGAAGAGTCCAAGGAAGATGCTAGCTCACAAGAAGAAACTCACTCCAAGGAAGGGGAAGAACATGGGTGCTTGAAGAATCGATGTCATGAGACTTTTCTCTGTCTCCTTTAGATTCCCGGCCATCTTTTGTGTATGTGAACTTGTGGTTCTAAATTGGCCGGATGAGACTCTTTTGTGTGGCCGATGGCTATTTTTATTTGAACTATGTGAACCTGTACTCTTTCCAGATTGGCTAGATGGCTAAGTGGTTGATGTGAATCTATTTATTAAATGAGAACCTATTATTTATGCTGAAATTTATCATCTGGAAGGCAAGGGACGGTTGGAGACATCCAGGAAGGGTCCTGGAAGACAACCGATGTGTCCTGGAGGTGTCCAGGCTAACATGTCACGCTAACATGATAGCATTTTACAGCAGTGATGGCCAGGTGTGAGTTGCTCGTTGTCTCGCATTCGACAACAGGGGCGACCATGATGCGGAACGCCAATGGGATCTATTGTTCGGGTGCTTGGTGTTCTCTGGCAATGGCATGGTCATCATCCTTGGGAACGTACAACCACGGTCGTTTGAGTTGTGTAGTGTCGACGATGCCTCCGTTGGGTTTGAACACATGTCCTACTTATCCATCAACAATTAAACACTAGTAAGGATCACTGTCCATTGGATCAGCAAGGATCAGCATCAGGATCTGGCATCCAAATAAAATGAACAGGGCTGAGTTGGGCCATCCTCCCTAAAAAAGGATAAGGATCAGGATTGGGCCATCCAAATTGAAATGAGGATCAGATTGGGGTTTGGGCCGGATCACTGTCCATTGTCAGGTTTAGCAGCATCCCATCCCCACTCTCCCCCATCTCCTCATCGCGCCGCCCGAAACCCTAGGACCCTCCTGCCGCGAGCCGCATCCATCCCTCCCGGCTGCACTCTCCCGGTCTCCCCACTCTCCCCGTCTCCTCATCCGCCGTCCGCACAGGCCGCCGCCGTCCGCATCTCCTCATCCACCGCACAGGCCGCCCCATCTCCTCACCCACCGCCGCCGGACCGCCGTGCTCATCTCCTACTCCTCCCCTCTTCCATCCAAGAAATACCGCGCCGCTCTAGGCCGGCGGCGGCGCTCTACACCGCACGAGCCGAGTCCGAGAAAAACCCGCTCCTCTTTGCCGTGTTCAACTCATATTCGAATTGGGGAGATTCGATCCGTCCCGCTCCTCGATCTCTCCCGTGTTTATTTAGCTCAGATTGGATTGAATCTGCCGCGGATTCAATGGCTGCCTCCACCGCAACCTCGCAACCCTGGATCATGTTGGACGCCCATGCCCATATCGGTGAGCGCCGGAACAGCACCACCGCCATGGACTCGACTAGTACCGACAAGTCCATCGAGGTGTCTCTCTGGCCTGCGGAACCGCCGGCTCCGTCCCGCTTGTTCGTGCACTGCCCCGACCTTCAGCAAGGGGAGGTTTTCCGCGAGGCTCCTCACCTGCTCTGCGCAGCGGAAGGCTTTCTGCTCCTGCGCGTGCACATCGGCTCTCCGATTCGCCCCATACCTCCGCTCAAGAAAGGCGACTACTTCGTCTACAGCTATGCTGCTGCCTACCCGGAGCAAGAACAAGAACAGCCCTCGCTTCGTCTTCTCCCAAAGCCTCCCCCGTTCGGGGATGACTGTGTCGGTCTTCTAGCCCGTGGCAAGGAATTCACCGTCGCCGCGCTGTCTGTCTCAGCCGATGGGTACATCATCTACCGGTTCAACTCGGAGGCCTGGTCCTGGACCGTCTTCACCAAGGTGCCGGTGGTATCACCAGTTACCTTCCCGTTTGAAATCCGTAAGAATGGTGCTCGCCTCTATCGCTTTACTCCTACAACAGTGATTACGCTCGGGGGCGATGGTGGTACCATGGGCTGGGTGGATCTTTGGAGCCGCATTATGCTCTGTGATGTGCTCAGCGACAATGATCTCACCCTCCGAGGTGTGCCCCTGCCGATACCTGGGCCATATCTCAAGCGCGATGCGGAAATCCTTAGCTGCCCTAAGGCTTTCCGGGGCATAGCAGTTGTCCAAGGGTGCCTAAAGATGGTTGAATTGGAATCAGATGAGGAGCGCATTCCTGGCTGGGACCCTGAAACTGGCTACCCCATTTACAAGTTCAATGATTGGGAGCTCACCACATATACCAACAGCAAGATCACTGGTTCTAGAGAGGACTGGAAATTCGACCACACGATAAGAGCTTCTTGTTTAAAGGTTGAACCAGCGTTGCGCTGGGAATTGCTGCAATCTGGATTGCTGGATACTTCATCTGCTGTATCTCGCAACCTGGAGAACCTCTACACGTGCCAACCAATGGTTGGCTTTGATGGTAGTGGTATTGTCTACTTGCTTGCAAGGCCTAAATTCAATCAAAAGAAGGCATGGGTTATTGCTGTTGACATGGAAAACAATAAGCTACAACCAGTAGCTGAGTTTGGGACTGACACAAGCTTGGGGCTGTCCTTTGCATGCTGCCCCACTAAGATCTCCAGTTATATGCATGGGTAATACAGGTATGATATCTCCAGCTTTTTCTTCTCTACCACATCACATACCGTACCGTATTTTACTGTATTGTACTTTAGCATTAATAACATTTCATGATCTTTCCCATCATAAAATACAATGTGTTTATTCGAAATTAAGAATATTTGCTCATGCTTTGGCAATCTGGGTCATATTCTGCGTGAAACATCTCTGACAAACTGAAGGTGCTGTAGGATAAAAGCAAAAACCATGAGTTAATTGTCAATTAGAAAAGAACAGTGACATAAAAACGAAATGGCAATAGGGGTTACATAACTGTGCAATATGCAGAGGCCTGTGCAACAAAAAGCTAGTTTTTTAAATGACAGTATACATGCAAAGCAAATGAGATGACATGAATTTTAGATGAATTATATTGAGCATGGCTGAAGCAAATTGTAAATTTGACGATGGGTGTCATAGTATAGTCCATAAAGATTGCACTTACCAAAATTATGCAAAGGGAACATGATAAATCAAGCAATTCTTATTTGAGAATGGAAATTACGCGTGGTTGCAAGCATCTGGATCCGACCGCTGGGGTACATGCACTGTTCTTGGAACAGCAATTTGTGAGGGGGCACTGTTGCGGAACAGTATTCTGTGAGAGGCACGGTGGTATACAGGATTAAGAGTATATTGTAGATAATAATCAATTTTCATGGAGGAAATGTTAACATTGACCAACATTAATTATATATTATCTCTAGCCTGGAAAAAAACTTGGCATTCAAAATTTGTCATCCGGGATTGAAGGAGAAATATTGGGATGGAGGGAGAAATATTTATTTCAGCTTAGAAAAGCTAGGAATAATTGTTTCACTGGTAGCCTATATGTTTCGTTTGGTTCACATAACTGAACTGCTTTAGGCTAATTTTTCTATGACTTCTGTGTTATTGTAGGTCTTTCAAGACTTCGCCGTTGTCCTATGCAGGCTCTTGTCGAAGACCAGGACAATTAAAAAATTCGATTGCAAAAGCCTGGACAACCACTTAATATGGGCTTTTGCATAGGAAAATTGAAGACGTCTGTTATGGCTTTAGGTTGAGAGTGCTCAACGCATAGTATTGAAGGCATTTTGTTATGGCTTTAAGTTGAGAGTGCTGAACACATAGTATTTACTCAAATAAAAATCTATCAGTGAGACTTGTACTATGTTTGACTTTGTTTCAGAATTTTGAGAGTGCTGTTCGCGTAGTATTTACTCAAATAAAAATCTATCAGTGAGACTTGTACTATGTTTGACTCTGTTTCAGAATTTAGTCTTATGATGATGAGCCATTATGATATTATATAGACTAATCATGCATGTATTTTAGCCCAATTTTCAAGTGAATCAAACATTTTTATCCTAAGTATTGAACAATTGTTATGAAAAACAAAAATATCGTTTCATTCAATAAATACATGATTTAGCTCATTAAAAAACGTTTTACATGCTCCAAAAAGGATGATCATTGAGTCTTCCTTAGTCCTCTCTTTGAATTCCACAATTTACTTTCTTAAATTGTCATTCTAGAGTAGGGTTAGAAACTATGTTGCAAAACCCTTTTGCTCGGTATGATAGTCGGATTTTGTTAACTTCAGGCACGTAGGTGAATTGACTAGGCTACCGAGACATCCAAAAATCCCCGTACACATCCTGGCTTACCGCCAAGAGACAAGAGAGAGGACGATGACCAAGCGAGAATGAGACGCAACCAGTTAGTGCCAAGATACCAATAGCAGGCTCGTGGCCGCCAAGCAAGAACCGACTATGATCCGTGGCTTGCCTACCTTGCTTTGAATTCAGAGGATACAGATGAGTGACTGGGACAACAAACCCAATACGTAACGTCGACCAGTCAGTTGCTTCTAAGCAACCCATGTTAAAAAGCTGGCTGGCCATGTAGTTTCCTGCTCATCTTAACTATGCTCAGTCAGCAAATTTGCAATGCACTTTTTGCTGTATTTACCTTGGAGCTCTGCCAAATCGGCCTTGGCTACTTGGCTACCACAATAAATCAACAATTATGCATTAACAAATGAATCGAATTAGCTAAAAAGGAAAAAAAAGATGAATCTAATGTACAAACACATTGGTCAGTTGGATCGGATGACTAACAAGACGCCCAGGAAGAGCAGCTTTGCCGGCAACAAGAAAACGACCAGCAAGTGCGCATGCCTCCTGAGCTGACTCAGCAAACGCCTCTGGTCTATGGTGGCGAGAGCACCATACACCTCAATGGGCCACTGCAGGAGCCGTGGTCGCCTCTCCTTCTCTGCCCTCGTCTCCTTCCGCAGCACCGCTCGTATCGACCTTAGATACGAGTGCACGTCGTGGTCTCTGTAGACAGTACCCTTGGGACCATAGGCACGAGCGTCCCTGAGGATCTCGAGGGGATGTGGGGAGTTGAAAAAGGCAGACAATGCAGATCGCAGTACTGTGGGTGAAGTATCTGAATCCACTGCCTGTCCGCCAATGAGGTACATGCCACTGCCTGCTGGAAGAAGGTGGTGATGGGGGGACAACTTCTCATCTGGTTGTAATATAAACACCTCACCCATAGGAGCATACAACAGCTTCTGCAATAAGTGAAAGTAAAATGGGTTATACTAGTAATTACCTCTTTAGGTCAAAACTGCAACAGCTGAAGTTAGAGCAGATAAATGCCAGTGACTAAGGAAAAATAGAATGCAGCCACAGCCAAGGTGCCCAACGGTTATACTTGATCAATGATTTTTCCTTTGAAGAAAAAACTCATCTTGACTTGAGAAAGTTAACTGCTATAATGTACTTGCGTATTCATCATGCCCACCAATTGCATCAATGACAATGGATAATTTTCTATCAAAAATAGGGAATTCAGGTAACAAACATTGTACAATCCGGGTTATAAATATTGAATATGAAATTCAGATAGCAAAGATTCTACAATGCAGATAGGAGCAATGAAATTTGGCTAGCAAATATATATGGATTTACCTGGTTTGTAAGGCAAGGGTGACTGCGGAAGTTTCCATTGACAAGCTTCAGAATGCTAGCAATATGATCCGGGTAGTGACAAGAAAATGCCCGAGGAACAATGTCCCGGTGCAAGGTAATGGACTGCACGTGACTTTTTGGCAAACCAAGCTTCTGAAGCAAGTATTCACCACCACACATGACAGATGGTGCACCAAATGTTATGACAGGTAACAAAGAAGAAGCTGGAGCTACTCCTTTTATTAGGAACATCAGGTTCACAAGCAATGCCAGGCTTCCACCGAGAGAATGCCCAGTGAATCGTAACCTTGCAGATTTTCCATGACTTATTAAGTGAGATTTGACATATGGTAGCATTTGCTGGTATATCCCTTTGGCAGCCTCATATATTCCTCTGTGAACGAGCACATCAAGACCCTGTTTGAAAAATGAAACATATGGAATTACAGAAAGCAACGATTCCTTCTGTTAGCACAAGATATGCTGCACATGCCATGAGAAATCACTGCATAAAGATACATGTGAGACGCTAAACCTATGGGGGACCTTCTGTAAAGATTACAACAAGAATCTAAATCTTTGTCCAAAAAAAAAAACAGAATCTAAATATCAGAGAACTAGACTGAATTTGTAAAAGTCTTCATTTAATATTCAACATTATTGGACAGTTGGGCAGAACAGGATGCAAGAAATATTATTTGACAAATATCTCTTCTAGGCTCCATCATATACTTGAGATGACTTGTAAAATGTGAGACACATGAAACTGTAAATCAATTTAACCAGCAATTTCAAACACTTGAGATGACTTAAAAAATTACCTCAAATTTAATTGGTTCAAATAGAAGGTTTGCCTGCCATGAAGCAATTGTCTCTGAGCCCTGCAAATTTAAATAAAAGAACAATGACCAATCAGGCTATAAAGCTAATGGCAAGTACTAGTTTTACCTTGGAAAAAAAAGAAAATGACTATACAGTTTTCTCTGAGCCTCACATATAACACTGGACATTATTTGCTCTACCTGAATCACAAAATATCTTGTGCTATTTTGATCTTCATCACAAATGAACCATTGACAAGGGCAAGATCTTGAAGAGTTCAGGTCATCTGCAACCGCCTGCTTTGTTTCCTCCTTTGCAGCAACCATTGAGGTCATCGAATTTGTTGTGGCCACAAACGAAGCCTCATCCATGGTCAGACCTTCAGTCTGCGCATTTACAATGGCCTGGATAGTACGATCTCGCCTAGCCTCATTCTGAGAACCGAAGGGAAGAACTTCCATGGCTCGAGATTGCACATAGGAAGCGGCAGATGCAGCAATTCGGTAAGCTGCCAATGGATTTATCCCTTGGCCACTTTGGTTCTCCCGCATTCTCTCATGTTGAGAGGTAGCGCCATATGTTGACTCCTGTTCATCGGAATGTCTGGACGGCTTGCCTATGTTTGCATTCTTACTGCCATTGGGATTTTGGTCTTCCTGGTTACAAGGGTTTGGAAGCTTTGCCCTCTCTTCAACTGAGGATGTCACAAATGTCATGTTGTACTTCTGGAGATACCTTGGCTGAGATGGTGAAGAAGTAACAAAGGAAAACATGAGAACCAGGACACAGAACTATCTATCTATTTGGTACAAATTTGACAGCTAGTCCCACTGATTAAACATGTTGTCCTCAGTAGGAGTATATTATATTACAACAAAGTCCAAATTTCAAATTGAGATTAACCACAAACAGCTGACAATACCAGAAAGCAGAGGCCTAACTTTGCAGATCAAAGGAAAAGTCAGAATGTAAGAATCAACAGAGATGCTCAATTTTCCGCTAAACATGTCAAAGATCTTCTTGTTTTGATACTTGTATCCAATCTAATGCAGTGATGCTAAACAAAAGTCAAGAATTTCACGATTTCTCATTATAAGCTTTAATCTAGAAAGCAGAAATGCAATTCTTATGAGAGGAAAAAAAAAAAGTTTAAACCAAATCAACCCCGTTTCAGAGAAATCAACTACGAAGTCATTACTCATGATCAAAGACAAATTAGCAGAAGTGACCACGAAATCGAACGAGAGGAAAGGTCCCTATCGCGTTCATTGTCTGTTACCTTGATCCGGGGGACCATGTAGGCGAAGTTGCAGAGCCCGGACATCCTGGAGTACAACTTGGCCTCCGGCAGCGACACCTTCCGCAGCAGCCTCGAGAACGCGGCCCGATCGACGAGCTCCTCCTCCGCGTCGTCGTCAGCCACCGAGCAGCCTTCCTCCTCGCTGTCCGTGTCCGGCCCGGCGCCGCACCGCCCCGCGCACCGCTGGCTACTGCTCCCCCCGCCTTCCTCGCCGGAGCCGGAACCAGGAGGCCCGTCGTCATCGCGTGACGGCGATGGCGGCGGCGACGACGATGACTGCACGCGCAGTATCTGCAACACCCAGTTGCCGGCGTCCTCCTCCGCCCGCCTGCGACGGCGATCCCTCGCCGACGCTGACTCCTCGACGCCCGCCGCCGCCGCGGCGTCGCCCAGGGCGTTCTCGGCGCCCCCGCCCCCGCCGCCGCGGCGCGGCCACAGGCCCAGCAGCGGCGAGTGGAACCCGGGGGCCGGGGAAGCGGCGGTCGCGTGCGGCGAGGGAGCAGGCGCGGCGAAGGTTGGCAGCGGCAGCGGCGGCCTGACGCCGGGCACGAATCTCAGGACGTCCATGGGGGGTGGGGTGGCGGGCGGCTCCGTCTGTCCACCGTCCGTGTGATCAATCAAACGGAACGGGAAGGGAAATGGGAGGTAAAGGAAAGGGATGGAGTGGAATCGAATCTGGGAGGGCGCAAAGGATCCGAGTGCATGAGAAGAAATAGGAAACGTGGCGCGGAGGGGCTGCAACTGCAAACGGGGAGTAGGGGATTAGGATTGATTGCGCACGTGGATGACCATTGCGTTGCGTGTGGGTCACTGGTGGGTGGAGGGTGACGTGGCGTTTCTAACGAGAGAGACTTTCGTGTTGTTTCACTCTTTCTCTTTCTCAACACAAGTCAATCAAGCTAGGGACCTCACTACTGGGTCTGGGTGTGTGTCTATATACGGCTACTAAATACGCTCCAAATACAAGAGATTTCATATAAATTTTGTTTTGATGAATATCAATCCAATTCATAAGGGTTTGTTTGGTTGGTTGGATGTCCACGTATTTATCTCAATCAATCCAACATACGTGGTTTGAGAAAAAAGATACACATTTAAACAATGACGATAATGTCACACGGTACAGTGTATTCACAAATCAGACATATTAAACAATCTTGTCATACGTACAATGGGTATCTTTATTTCCCACCGATGATATGTCCTAGTCTGAGTCCAACCCCCACAAAATCCACATCTTCTCAAATCGAATCCTCAAATTATAGTCCCAAAAGTTAAACAACGAAGGGGAAAGGAGAGAGGGAGGTCAAACGATAAAGTCAACTGTATCCAGAGCTCCAGGCACTTGGCGGCTAGAGATTGTGTTACGCAACCAACGCACCCTTCCAAGTGCCATGTACTGTCGATCATTGGCGTAGAATGTGGACATAAGGAGGGAGAGGAGCATGGCCTTAACCTGTCCTTCGACTCACCTAGTGAAGGACAAGTCTAACAATGATAACATTGGTATCTCACTTATCTTGTTTTTTATGCGCACCTCTAATTTTTCTTTGACATAGGGAATCGTGTTAGAGGTAAATGAATAGTAGGAAGCAACCGCAAGGAGGGCAAATCTTTAAATACCCCGATGAGAAGATATGCATGCGCCTGGACCCAGAGCGTCGTGTGCGACTTGTGTAGTAACGTGCCTTTGCCTGTTGCTGGGCCACGTAACGTAACCGTTCACAGCGCCCGCGACTCCACAAGATCTCCATATACGAACGCGCAACGTCACCAACCACCGTCCAATGCGCCAACAGGTCTCCAAGTCGTTTCGTTTGCAAGTAAAAAATCCGACACAAATACGTATCAATACCGAGCCGAGCTATAAAGGCTAGTCTTTCATGGGGTGTTTCATGCACATTAAATGAGGTGTCACGTAAGCTTTTTTATGAAACTCTGAGGAGAAAGAAGGAAAAACTTTCATCATCACGAAACCTTTGAGCGTTGTTTTCAAAACTTCGGTAACCGAGTGAAATCACCATTGAGAGGTTTTTTTTTCATTTTATCGGGTGAATTCTTCTTCATGCACATTAAATTAGTGATGGAGAATAGAAAGAAAAATGAGAGAGAAATTAGTGGGACTATAAAAGGCTAACAATAACTCTATGAAACCGTGTAGTGAAATTATCCATTGAGAAAATGAGCCGTTTTATGATATGTTTCACAGCTTTGGAAACTAGGAGATAAAAAAAGTCCGCTGTCCCATGCATGCATGCACTAGGCAAACCAAGCAATGCACGTGTGTGGTTTGACCACCATCATCTCCGATCGATTATGAGCGATCACGCGGAGCGATGGGTTCCTGGCTTGCTGCCTGTAGGGGAGCAGCGCGAAACCGAGGCGGATGACCTCCTCCGTTCGTCGACCACGGAGACTGCAGTTGGACACCGGCACCCACACGGAGACTGGGCCTATCGGGCCATATGTTAGGCCTCATACGTCGTACTAATACGCAAGATTTTTTCTAATAAGAAAGAAAAAACACTAAGCGAATATGATTTCAATTGATAAGTAACTAAAAAGATAGAAATCCCTCAAAAAAGTAACTAATAAAGATAAAAAAGAAGAAAACTTAAATGGATATAAAAAGTAGGTTAGGGTTCTAATACAAAATTTTATTACAATCTTATCAGTTTTATATAGAATAAAGAGGCAAAAACATCTTGTAATTTTAGAATATAGGAGCACGTAATATTTGGAGGAGAAACAGAAGGGTTGCTCGTATATAATATAATAATAACAAAGAGGCAAATATACACTACAGAAAACGTACCTTTCAGGTTTCAGACGTGTACGAATGCTACTAGCCTACTTCTAGCTAGATACAGAAAAAACTAAAAGAAATTTCAATCAAGTAACACGAATCAAGAATCGTGTAGTCACAAAGGAACATTAACCTTTTGAGCAATTTACGTTGCCTTTTAACCCAACTACAATCCATATGTGCAGATTTGTTTCTAATTTAGTACATGTCAACCTATATAATGAAGCAAAGCTGATATTTCCTGGTTCAATGGGTCATGCAGTGTACATCTCTTCACATGTTTTCCAAATGTTTGCGTTTTACTTCAGACAGCGGAATGTCAGTCCTTCCCACTGATGTACGACTCTTAACTGATTGTCCCTGCTAGTCCATCAAATGAGAACCCTATTACAACCACCATATCAAAAAGAGAGTTACATTTCATCTAAAATGGCATTAAGCTCGCTCCACCAGTTAGCTTCTGGTGCCTTCATCTTCCTCTCCATCATCTTGGGGGAATCAGCTGCGGAATACAGACCACCATCACACCAGATTGCTTATGGACTCTCCACGCATCAGTTCTATGTTCAATGCAATTTCAAGGACAGCATGAACATTAAAAAGCAATAAGCTAGACAAGAATTCCAGAATACAAGTTTCATAAATAATGGATACGAATTAATCCATGCAACTAGGTTTGAGCACAAACTAGTACTGGCGACTCAGCACCCTCACAAATTTGTGCTTGGCAATCCAATACCATCTCCCTCCTATTAAGACAGATAAGTTCACCTACTTGCTAAAAGCATTTCACACCTCAATAGTTTTTTAAGAACATTTGTACTCGATTTTGGCAAGTCACGTTATCCAAGAAGTTCACTAAAAATTCAAGATCACATGGACACTACACAAACAGAGCACTGTTATTGTATCAACAAAAGCATGGATGATCAAGGCTAAACTTCCTATAGGTAACTAAATAACATCTTCAATGACAAATTCATGAATATAAAGTAGTATAGATATCTAATCAGCATCCTGAATTAAAACCTTTTATATGCTAATAAAATGACATCAGGCCAGGGGGTGCTCCTTCATGACTATATTCAGTTAATTCAGAAAAAAAAAGGTGAGAGAAAATGGTTGGAAAACTACAAGGTACAGTGCATCTTAGACTCTTAGGCAATAAGTTCATAAACTAAAAACGAACTCTTAATCATGGTGATATGTTATTGAAATGAGAACCATGCCAAATATTAATACTGTCAAACCAACTTTAACATTCAGTAACAAGGCATTAAGGTCCAGAACCATACCATTCCTGCCCACTACAGAAATAGCAATAAGTATGTTCAACAAACATGACATCATAAGCATTTGGCACCAGCGTGACAATCCAGTACACTTTAGAGAACACCAGAATTGCATAACATAATATAAAGAGAGATCCAACAAAATACAGGAAAGTAAACTAGTATCGTCTAAAAAAAAGTTAATTCATATAATGGATAGAAGATCCATTCTTCCCTGACTAACAAGGAAAAAACATTATCAACATCCTCAAAGGACTGGTCTGGTACTAAATTTTTTACCATCCCGAAGGGCAACATCTCCGGTACTATAAAATCTAATTAATGTCAAGGACAAGCATTCATGTGGTGCAGCTGCTTCATGAATGAAGAGCATGCATTGTCGTGCTAGTTGAGAATTTTGAACGTACCCAGTACTGAGAACTATTTTTGACCCTAGGATATCAATCATAATTCCATATGATTGTTAGTATTAGTACAATCTTTCAACTTTTATCCTTTTATTTTGGCTCTTGTTGGGCCTCATCTCTACCCCATCTAGCTTGCTACTAAAAACAAAAGGCTTTGTCACTGTATCAAGCTGGCACAGCCTTGCAAAAAAGGAAAAAAAATCAGAAAATGTGGGAAAAGACCTGTTTATTTTGTGCAAGAAAGTCATTCATATAATGAGTATCATATAATGAAATAAGTTGGAAAACAAGTGTTTTGCACAAGCAAAGACTGGCTCTTTGTTTTTCTGGTGAACACACAAACACACACAAGTACTAAACAGCACAAGTATGCAGCCACGCAATCCCTCACCATTTAATGCAGGGTTGTACATATGCCCATGATATCCTCCTAATTACTATGATCATATCTACTGTAATTGCCTAGTAGCTGAAAATCACCAAGACTATGAACCTGGACACATGCACGCACAGGATTATAGTAGACAAAATCCACTAGAACATATAACCAACTCTCCCACTCAAGACTGCAACCAGAGTCATATCATATTCCCAGTCCCACTAGAAAATAGTACAAATATGCTCCTTCAGAGAACAAGACCATGAACAAGTAAATCTGATGTAAAGTCACAAGCTTCAGTGGCAACAAAAATACCTATGCATTGTCACCAGAATCATTGCTAGATGGGTCTTGTTGGTTATCAGACTCCTCAGATACATCATCTTCATCATTTTCCTTAAAGAAGTCAACCTCCCCGCTATATCCACAACATAAACATAAAAAATATGCACAACATAAGCAAGATTTTAAACATGTTTACAGTACTTATATTTACATTTACAGTATATTATTGCATCAACATATAAACATACTCGGAAGCCTCAAAAGTGTGCCATGTCTTATGAAACCTAAAAAAGAGGTAAACAATTAGAAGTCAATAAAACAGTAAAAGACATCATTTTATAACAAAGAAGGAAAGAAACAACATAAAATCTTACAATCCATCCATCTTGCAACAGTCCACAATTTCTAAAATCAGTTTTGTTAGGTGACATCCCAGAAAGTGTGCAAGAATAAAATTGATTATAGCTGGGTCTTGAATCAACTGGACACCATTTTCCTTCAAGTTAAAAGGAAATGAATTCAGTTAAGAACACATTATATGCATGTTCCATATCACCTACATAAGAACAATTAATCACAGTACCTAAATAAGAACAATAAATCACTATGTACCTTGGTGTGATCACGAACATGAGCAATGAAATGCCTCGAGAAAGTCAATAAACCCCAACACGTTGGATCATAAGATTGACGCCCTTGATAGAAGTAGACATCTTTGAAGAGAGGTGTGATATCAAGGTCTTTTCTCCAATCACCAAGGTTGTGTCCATCCAATGGAACAAACGTTGTATCAGGTTTCATTATCAAAGACTCACATGCCTTATAAAGTTGTTCCACAAAAGTGGATCTGCTTACTGGAGGCATAAATGCCCAGTGAAGAGACATATACTTCTGGAACAGATCCAATTTTTCAGGCTCTTTTATTGGGTCTGGTACTTTCAGAATATCATCCCCAAACTCATTGAAATAAAAAGGATACTCAGGAATTTTGTTACTGCGGTAGTAAGGAAACAGAATCTCAGAATATCTCTTAAAGTCCTCAATCATGTGGTCCACAGTTAACTCAAACCAGGGCACTTTCGATATCGAAAATAAACCATCTTCTACTTTCATGTCAGAAGTATTCCATATTCCATTCCAAGATTTACCGGCTCTGTGAGCCATGATTATACACTTCATATATCCCCTGGCGCACCTCCTACCAGCATATGTTAGAACATTGGAAGAGAGTTTAAAATCCTCAGAGATCTTTTTCAACTTCTTGAATAGCCTTTTGGGGCGAAGTTTGAAAGCCTTAATAAGCTTGTTTTTCCTCACAAATTCCACAAAGGATGTGCTGCATGCAAATATAATTTTAGCTATAAATCTCTGTAACAAAGGTTGTTCATTTTAATTTCAGATAAAACAAAGCAGCATACCAATCTTGTGGGGATGGATGCTCATCTGTATGATCTTGTGCAGATTGTCCTGAGCAATCCATATCCACTTTATCTCTTTTGCTTCACAATAGATAACCAGGTACATTACAAAATCAGGTCACAACTCAGAAGCATATTAGTAGTACTATGGTAGTAATAACAAGGGACCCTAATAACAACCTTATTATTTCCAAAGGGTTCTTTTCCTTCCTAGGAGAAACCTTATTCTCCAGAAGATCCTGTTGAGTGCATTTCAGCAATTTATCTCCCTTAGAGTTCTTTCCTTCTTCCTCTTTCATCAAAAGATCATGTTGAAGGATTAATGCTTCTGCTTCCATCAGAGCATACAATTTTCTGACCTGCACCATTTTCAATGTTATTTGTCAACATGGAACCGTAAGTTATTCTACACACTAAATACATATTTGAAACTTACCATTTTTTCTCAATGATATGAGCACAAACTGCAAGCAAATTGGGCAAACTGCTGATGGTTTCTCCCTTGCCCAACCCAGAATGAAATTTATCAGATGACTCAGTTTGTAGGAAAGTAAGCTCACTGCATTTATCAAGCAGAGCAAACAATTCTCTTGATGTTACTTTGACCACTGAGCCTGTGATTATATTCTGTAGAGAGATAGAGAAAGTAATTAACAATTATATGTGATACATACATATACCAAGAAACAGAAGCTGATTGAAAAATCATACTAGGATATCTTCAGTGGTACTAGCATATTGGTCCTCCGCTGTAGGCAATTTTAATCTTAACATGCGAATAATGAACGGACCTGTCAGACCCTGAAAATTTATATTCCAAATTTATCTTAGATGCCATAATATTAGATGTCATAAACTATTTGGTATAGATATAGATAACTGAAAAGTTGTTACCTCTTCTAATTCTGTATTGCTCACTGATAAAATATTGAATGAATCTTCATAAGCCAACTGTAGCATCAAAAAGTGTGATGTATGTAAGAAAAAGAGGCTACAATCAAATCAAATATAACCAATTAACTGCAAAAACATTAGCTCACCCCATCCCAAAGTATGCCGACCTTGCTTCTATTCAAGTTATTATCCTACCAAACACCAACAAATAGAGATGTCAAGTAAAGTTTAGCAATTGCAGACAGTTTATATAAATGAAGATAACAGAAACTATATAAACCATTGTATTGACCTTTTGAAGATGAAATTGCATGTGTTTCTTTAGATTGAACTCAGCTGAAAATCCTATTGAGCATTTTTTCTTACGGCACTTGTGAGAAGATTGAATTCCAGAACTTGGCAAAACATTTTGACTAGTACAAGGTCTGAAGTTACTATCCCAGAAGGTATCACCATTCCTGAGCTGTTAATAATCAATTAGGATGGAGAAAATCAATGGTAACTAATAAAAATGCAATGATAGCTGATAGATAGTATTTCAATCATATAGCCAGATGTAAATAAAACCAAGGCTTTAAAGGCATCACCCAGGCGTCCAAGCGAGAAAAACCTTTGATGGTCGCTTTGGCCTAGTTAAGTAGTTGTGTGGTGTCTGCCTTTGACGTTAGGCGTCTAGGGCGTCACCAACTAGACTGAGGCGAATGCCATACTCATGAACAGCCACGCGCAGGAAAGGAAAGGGACCTAGAGCAGGAAATCGCTCCAACATGAGACTCCCACCTTTTGTTGTTCCCTATGCGCGCGTAAAGTAAATCGCGCCGGAATAGAGAGGGATTGGGAGAGATACTCTCTCAGCAAGAAATATGCAGCACCAAATCCTTCTGTATGCGGATGATGTGGTGCTCTTCCTTCGTCCAGTGGCTAGCGACATTTCTGTGACAATGGATATCCTCAATTTTTGGTGAAGCTTCAGGTCTGAATACAAATCTTCAAAAGAGCAGTGTTCTGCCAGTTAGATGTGGTGTCTTGGATTTGACAATTATTCAAAACCTGCTGCCTTGTTCCCTTGCTGAGTTCCCATGCAAATATTTAGGTTTTTGCCTCTGTCCTTGAAAAAGCTAAATCAAAGATTGTCTACTGCAACCCATTGTTGACCGCATTGCTGATCAACTGCTGGGCTGCAAGGCGGAGTTGATGACAAGGGCAGGAAGGATGATTCAGGTTCAATTTATGCTCACTGGTATAATTGTCTCCGAAAAAAATTGTGGCCCATTCTGCAATACAAATACATGACCATCTTTCTGCATACAAGAAAAAGGAAACTTAGAGAGGACAGTTGAACTATACGGAATCCTATAACATACACAGTATGATGATATCATACCAGTAGCATAGTATGTAAGCTCTTCCTCCAGAACAGCAGACATATTTTTCCATCTTTTTGCACTTTGTACTGCTTTAAAAGCTGTAGACTGCTATTTTGGAAGAGAAAAGGTACCCCATAACAATTAACAATATAGTTAAGAAACACACTAATGCTTCAACCTAGTAACTTAGTATTCATACCCATTTGTTGTCAAGCCAGCACCCCCAAGAAAATTTTGAACCAGATCACCTACAACAATAAAAAAATAGAGGCATAAAAAAAATCTTATCACATGAGCATTGATCTGGTTTATGCATTAGTAATCTCAATAAAAAACCTGCATCCCCTAGTGGATTTGTTGCCACAGTAGGACCTCCAGCATTACATATGTCATGAAAATTTGGTCCAACGGCATTAGCAACAATAGCATTCTGAAACAGAAAATAAATATCATTATGGACTAGATTGCATTAAGAATAATTACATCACTCTCTACGTCCTTATAGTTTAGTTATGGTGAACAAGCAATCTCAACATGTAACTTCAAAAGATGGACGCAGGATGCATACCTCTGGGTGAACAACCCATCCATGAAACATAGAAATGTCAACATCTTCAAACAGAGTTTGTAGGTCATTGCTGTGAATACCATTAACTCTGCAATTACAATAGCAATCATGCAAAGAAACTCAAAAGATTTTTTTTTTTCACAACAGAAGAAACTTAAAAGATTAAACACACCTTGTAAAGTTGACACCAATGCTGATAGGTTCTGTGAGGCGCTTTATGGATGCCAGTAGAGTTTCTTTATCGTCCCGACTCAAGCCCTGCATTAAAACTATTTACAATTAATATCATAACAAGAAGTCAAGCATCCTAAATTGGGTGGTGGTGGAACAAACCTTTTTTGATCGCATCAACAGCTGGTAGATAAGCAAAACTACTTGCTGTTGGCGGACCACTTCGAGACAAACTCAATATCACCTCTCGGCGAAAGTGCATTACCTACAAAGATTCAAAAGTCAGAATAATGTCGGAGATTAAGCACCAATATATTTCGCTACTTCTATCCACCCACAACTTCCCAAAATTTTCCCCACGCGCCAACTAAACTCCCAAAGCTCTTCTGCTGTCAGATCTACCACCAGGACGATAACACGTGTTCCACCCTCTAATCCACGTGTATGCATCCGTCGGATTTGCCACTACGACCATAACATGCGCTCCACTATTGAATCCACATTTGTGGCACAGGCTAACTAAATGCTTGAGTGGAAATTCAGAAGGATAGAGATGCACTTACCAAGTGCTACAAGTGGGCACTCTCCTCCGGCATTTGGATAATAAAGAATGCGTCTTTCTTTTCCCTGGAAATCCACAACCTTTGTCTTGTAAATGACACCTTCCATGAGTCGACACTTCAAAAGAGGTGCGGCTTATGCACTAGGGTTTAGGCAGTAGCAGAATTGTAAGGTCAACGGGCACCCCCCGTGAGCCCCAACAATCTCCAACTACAAGCAAAGTATAAACACAGTTTATCACAACAGTCACATTCTCACATGTATGATAAAGCAATAAACTGAACCAACAATTGGGACACCCACAATGAACTACTTGTAGCATATGCATGTTTTAGATTATTCAATAATCTCCTAATGTTCTCCAATTACATTTGTCGAAAATCTAGGAACCAAGCAACAGGAGCATTGCAGATTGCACCAAAAAACGAACCGTTCAATTGACAAATTTGTGCCATATAAACTAAGGCATACAGTAATTCTAATCTATCCATTAGAAATGTGACTGGAAACATAGTGTGTTATATAGTATATAAAACAACCAGCATGCTGCATGCCTCTTTCCAAACAGACAAAGCAGTGAAACCACACTATCTGACTGACTAAGCGCTGGACCAAATCCATGCAGCACGAAAAATTAAGAACATAACTACTTATGCTTCTCTGGAACACCTAATTAAGGAGTATTGGTCGGACAAGCAAGCCGGCCAATCAACAAGGAAATTGGTTCCCACAAATCCGGACCCGTCGACCCGAGTAACTTTTCTAACCCTATATATGCAGCCCACCAAAACCCCAAACAGTTCATCAAAACCCCAATACACGGTACAACCACCCCGATCGTCAGCAACGCTCCTCCATTTCGGCACCAAGGACCGCCCAAATCCTAACACCCAAACCACCGCACCCAGTGGCGGACCCAGTAGGACATGGATATGGGCGTACACAAGTACACCCGACAAAATTTTGCAAAAAGTTCGGAAGTCAGTAGTAGGCGTACGTCAAATAGCCCAATCGATTAGGGTTTGGGCGCTCGGATTCGCACGGGAAGGGGGGGAATGGGTGGGAATACCTTGTGTGCGCTCGTCGCCGGCGTAGGGCGGCGGCGGCGGGCGGCGGTAGCCCAGCCGTCGCGCAGAGAGAACGCTAGAGAGGCGAGAGAATGCACGCACCCGGGCCAGACGGGGGTCACTGGTGCTAGTAGCCCAATCGGGTGATGTTCGGTCGGCCCTGGCCCCTGTCCCGCACCGGGCTACTCCTTGCTGGGCCATTTTTTTTTCACGTACTACTATTTCTTTTTCTGTTTCATTTTTAAAAAATTATTTCCTTTTTATTTTCTGAAGCTCAAATTCTCACTACCCTTTTTCACTTGAACCTGGGACTGGGACCCGAACTAACGCGTAGGCCCCTCTTCAACAACAGGACTTCAGATTAAAAAAAGGACTTCAGAGGGAAACTTTATGCAGGTTTTCGATGCTGCCCCCTAAGTGCCAGGTGTTACACAGATGCCTCTACTACTCCGAACTTGCTGAACCACAATCTAAGGAGAGCAGATCGAATATTTATCTTGAATCCAAGGTGTAATTTCAAGTTCAACAACAAAGTGCAAATCTGCAATATCATGGAAACTACTCCACCGTGCGGCGTACATGATTCAATTTTGTGGATCACATTGGAAATTCCAACATGAACTCATCGGGAGAGCGTAAGCAGAAAATAAATGCAAAATTCACACATGGATCCTCCCGCGCATAACAAAATCTTAATGACGGATAATTTGAGATATTGGCTCCATCATGATCATTGTGTCTTGTGTAAGGACCCCCTTATCGTGCCTCTTGGCAAAAGCTATGCCTGACTTGGGAAAATTTAGCTGTGCAACTCCCACAGCAGGACTCCGCCTCCTTGGCCGAATGGTGGGAAATTGAGGCCAGCAAGGTGCCAAAGCAAGATCATAGGCGTTTCAATGGAGTTGTAATCTACATCATCTGCGAAAGGAGAGAAATAGAAGGATCTTCAAAAATATATTTCAAGTGGTGCAGCACGTCGTCTACTCGATCAAAGAGGATATAGCGCAAAGATATAGGGCAATGAATTTTAGTGTGGAGGCAGGGACTTTTTCTCTTTTTGGTCTAAAGACTATGACCTTATAGACACCTAAGGTGCCATGTATATACTCTTTTCCTAAATTGAGCGGCAGAGCTCCTGCCATTTCGTTATCCTTAAAAAAAATTCATTCCTCACTTACAGCCAGCTCTTGGCCAGTTATTTCAACGGCTCTTTTTTTTTTCTCAATCACGCAAAAGACTTGCGCGTTTTTTCATTAAGAGAGAAGGAGTTTCGTTTACAAGGTGGGGTGTTTTACATTTGAGTGAAGCACATCCCCACAACCCAGGCACTTAACCGACTACTCGCTGTATCAGACTCCCTAGATGCTTGTTGCCCGACATGACCCATAGCTCTGCTTGACGCCGGATGAGTTCCTTGATGGCAACGAGCTGGGTGTTTGCCCCACGGAAGCAACGTGCGTTCCGTTCTTTCCAAATCTCCCACGCGATGAGGGCGAACAAGGAATCGGCTCCTTTGACAAATGGATGCGGCCATAGAGCACGCCAGGCTTCCCACCACTCTGACATGGTGCCGGTCGGCTGTACCTGCATCTGTCCTCCGAGTGCTGCCGCTGTCTCGAACCAGAGCTGCCGGGCGAAGGGACACTCAACAAGGATGTGGTCGATGGACTCCTCTTGTTGGTCACAGAAGAAGCATGCTGCCGGCGCCTGCAGCCCATGTCGTCGGCGTCTGTCCGCCGTCCAGTGACGCCGTCGTCCCGCCAGCCAGAGAAAGAGCTTTACCTTGAGCGGTGCCCAGATCTCCCATACCCTGATGCAGTTCCGGGACCGGGTGCGATCCGAGGTGCAAAGCGTGGTACGCAGAGCGAGCCGAGTACACTCCGTCCGTGCTCCAGCGCCAGACCAGCCTGTCCGCGTTGTCGTTGAGGATGATCCCGTTGACGGCGTGCCACACTCTAAGGTATTCAGCCGCCGCCGGAGATGGTCCGAATCCATCTTCTCGCAGGCAGTGCCTCTGCGACGGTTAGACGATTTGCGACCCTGGCAGGCACGAAGTGCATGAGAGTGGGTGCCATTGTGGTGATTGATACTCCCCCGATCCAGCTGTCCTTCCAAAACAGTGTGTCAGCCCCATTGCCAACGATGGTGTATGTTGAGGCTCTGAAGAAGTCACGCGCCTCCCTGGACTGCTTCAGCGGTAGCGCCGCCCAGGCGCGCTCTGCATCTGTTCTTTGCAACCACATCCATTTCGCCTCGAAGGCAATGTTGACGAGCCTGAAGTCCGGGATGCCAAGGCCACCGATCTCCTTTGGCCGGGTACAAGTCCTCCATGCCACCATACATTTGCCCCGCACGTCGCCATCTTTGCCACACCAAAGGAACCGCCTGCATATGGCGTCGATCTCCGCCTGCGCCCAAAGGGGTAGCCCATCGGCAATCATGCAGTACACCGGGATCGCTGCCAGCACCGATTTCACCCATATGAGCCGGCCGCTCTTGGCCATGAGCGGACCGTGGCAAGCAGGCATCCTCCGCGCCACCGAGTCCACAGTGCGACTCACCTCCGCTTTGGGCAGCCTCGTCGTGCTCAGCGGCAGCCCCAGGTAACGGATGGGGAACGGTGATACCTGACAGCCCAGAATGCGCTGCAACTCAGGCAAGGCTTCATCTGATCCGTACACATTGGTGATTGAACACTTGGTCAGATTGGTCCGCAAACCGAACACCTCCTCAAAGATCCGCAAGATGGTCTTGATTGCTCTTGCTTCGGATGCTTCGGGGGACGGGAACAGAATCACATCATCAGCATACAAGCCGTTCAACGGCTCTAACCTTAGCTCCCCTCCGCATTGGGACATCAAGCCGTTCACTCAAAGTTTCCTGAAAAAAAGTTCAGGTGCTCAAGATTCAAAGAAGCATGAATATCGATCACTGCTCAGTGCTCACTCTTTAGCCAACCAAGCCCACTATGGTGTTTGTTCGGCTCTCGCGAAGCGCACCCGTAATGAATCTTATGAGTGCAGAAATTAATGTGCCTGCCCAGCTGTATCAACCACAGTTCAGGATGTGACAATCAAGCTCAAAGTTACGTGGTTTGTTTTAAAGAATGCTATATATTTCCTTCTTGTTTTCTCTTCTTGGTGTTTCCTATTGTACAAATTTGAATATACATTGTCCTGGGAAACTGAAGTACAAGGCACTTTTTTTTTTTTTTTGAGGAATGAGGTACAAGGCACATCATCCATGTATTTGTGTTGTCCCTAACTATTGGATCACACATTCTCCCCATGGACCTCACCCTTTGCACCCTTGTGCCATAGGCGATGTTAAGTTTGTCAGAACCCAAGAAGAGTATCATGCTCGAGACTGTGGAGCACACATACCATCAACCAGCTCGGCAGTTCCTACGCCCCCTGTTTCGCCCGTCCATCTCTGCAGCAGACAGGACCCTAGCTAGCACTGCTCAATCTTGACTATGGCAAAAAGGGTGTCGCATGGCAAACTGTATCTTTATTATCTTGACGTCAGGAACTTATTACGAAGTCTTCTTTTTTAATCTTCACACCGAGCCTATTCAGTCATTCGCATGAGGTTCAGCAAAGTCGTGAACCACAATGTCAGATACAAAGCTAGGGAGGGGATGAAGCCAAACATGAGGATGATCCGGGTCCCAACCAAGGCTCAGACGAGCAAGCTCATGAGCAAATCTATTACATGATCAGGAACATGAGACATTTGAACTGAAATAAAACATAACAAAATTAGCTCTCTAGCTTTTCCTTGTAGAGGACAGATGCCGGGTTGAGACCCCACACACTCATCTGCATTGCTTGCACCGCATTAATAGAGTCAGCTTCAAGGATAATCCTTCCTATTCCATGGTTTGACACCGCTTGTAATGCCGCTAAGTATGCCTGAGCTTCGGCACAATCAGCATCATGAAGGGCTCTCAAAGAACCTGACCCCGTAGCACCAGTTTTTGTTTCAGCAAAGAAAGCTCTGTCAGAATTTACCTTGAGTATATCTCTCGGTGGTTGACTCCATGCATCTGGCAGCTGCTGCCCCTTCATTATTTTCTCTTTTCTAGGACCTGACTCCACTACCAGCATGGTTACACGGTGGACGACTTGGCCTGAAGATTGTAAGCCCTACATGCATTATTTTCTCTTTTCTGCATTTGCTTTATTATCTTTATGTCATCAGGAAGCAACAATATAGTCAACAACATTTCCGCAGCTGACTTTTTCAGGAGCAACTAAGTCTGTATCTCCTCAAGTAGAGCTTCCCTCCAGCACTTAATAACAAACATGCAATTTAGGAAACAATGGCCCCCGTCTTCATTTAATCTCCAGCATATGGGGCATCTGGTATCTATATCCATCCCTCTTCTTTTAATATTCATTTGTAGTGGAAGGCTGTTATATGATAATCGCGAAAGAAAATGTTTTTATTTTGGGTGCACAGTCTAAACACCAGATATGCTTCCACTCCAATTTCTTACCCACCAGCCCATGTGGTGAGTCTCCTCTTTGTTTCTTTGCTTTCTAACTAAATACAGATATGTCATGGAGGGTGTGATATTATGATTTAACTGAAAGCATTCCTTTCTTATCGAAATGCCATGCCAAAACATCTTCCCTTTCAATATTCACCGGAATAGCAAGGATATGTTGTACATCTTCCTCCCAAGAAAGATCTCTGACCAACACATGATCCCAATCACCAGTAGCCAGATCAATTATATTAAATCGGAGAGAGTGATCAGAGTATGCCTTCTTGGAGTAACGGGCATTCTTGTTACTCCACGGGGTATCCATGGATCAAGCCGGATGTTAATTGAACTTTCATCATCAACTTGCCATATTAACCCATCATTTAAAGCTTTGATTCCCCGTAGCATACTCCTCCATGCATATGAAATTCCTGGGGTCTCCTTAGCATACAACAAGTCGCAATTCTGGTAGTTTCTAGCTTTAAGCATCGCCAAATTAAATAGGTGTGAATCACGAAATCCCAAACCTCCCTCATCCTTCCTTTTGCACATAGTGTCCCATGAAAGCCAATGCATTTTATTCTCATTATCTTGTTGTGACCACCAGTAACGACAAATCATTGTGCTAATTTCATCACACAAAGATTTCGTTAGATTAAAAACACAACATTGCATAAGTAAGGATAGCTTGGGCTAGGCCATGATCAAAATTTGCTTACAAACTTTAGAGAGAAGCTTTTCTTTCCACCCTTGTATTCTCTTCCACACCCTGTCTTTCAGATAAGCAAAAGTTGTTGATCTTGATCGGCCCATATATACTTGGAGACCCAAGTACTTTTCATTTCTCTAAAGATACATTCAAAGTGGACAGTATATCACTTCTATCTCTGTCACTTGTATTCTTGCTGAACATAATAGAGGATTTATCCTTGTTGATTGTTTGCCTCGAGCACTCCCCATACACAGCTAAAATAGTTTGCAGATGACATGCACTTCGTTCATTGGCTTTCAGAAGTAGCAATGAGTCATCAGCGAACAACAAATGATTAATGCTCGGTGCATCAACACATATTCTTACCACTTCCAACTCCCCTCTTCCCTTAGCACCATTTAACAGAGATGAGAACCCTTCCACACAGATCAAGGAAAAATAGGGAGAAATTGGATCCCCTTGTCTCAATCCACGTTCAAGTATAATTTCCTCTGAGATCACCATTTATTTTGACTTGGTAAGAGACCGATGTCACACACCTCATCCCTGTGTTGATCCAAGTCTCGCAAAAGCCCATCTTCAGCATCATGCTTCTCAAAAAGAGCACTCAACACGGTCGTAAGCCTTACTTATGCATATCAAGCTCTATAGCTACATACATAGCCTTCTTTGCAGATCTTTTATTTATCAGTGATTAATCTTCCTAGTACAAAAGCACTCTGGTTAGGTGATATAGACAACAGTATTGGCGTCCGCCTGCACCGTCCTTCCGGCATCCTTCGGTCCGGCTGCACGCCTTACGCTTCTAAAAGTCATGGCCGGCAGTCTTGTCGCCGCCGCCGTGTCTGGCTCACGATCACGTACGCTCACCGTGTCGGTCACGTGGCCTGCCGATAACAATGATACGCCGTGCCATGTACGGATGCATGTCCTGTGCGCTCGCGGCCGCCATATATGTACACATGTACCGGCCGGATGGAACGCGCTGGTACCTACTGTACTGTAAGTTGGCGCCTTATAATCAGACCCATGCCATGCCATAGCCATGCGTGCTCGCATGCCTCCGCAGCTCTACCTCCTAATCTTTTTTTGTTCTGCGAAAGAAAGAAATTATTTATTAAAAATTAAGTAACATCCTTACTAGCTAGAGAGGAAAACGATCTACTAATCTTGAAAATCTCCAATTTACCACCATTTGGCTTTTGGCAATCAGACTCAAGGATTCTTCAGTGCAATATGTGAACACCCTTCAAACACGCTCTTGTTTCAGTGTCTTCCGCATCCCTGCAATGAGATGTAGTGCGGCCAAACGTTAGTTTCAGGGACCCTACTAATCCCTAATGACAACTCCTACCGCGGCCTCTCCCAACAAAGGGTACATTGATCTTGAAAGAGCCCTGAATCAACATGGATCTTGAAAGAGCCGTGTGGTGGAGACACCCAGCGTTTACATCTCCGAACTGATGTCCGGACCTGAGTGTACGTTGCCGAGCCAAACTGCGTTAACTTTTTGAATCAACATAATCACCCTGTACCTCACCAATCTGATGCAACTCGGAGCTGAACCATCGACCGGCCGGCGAGGAACAAGTGTAGCTTCGATCGTACCTTTACTTCCGTTATTTCAAACCTCTGAATTTAAAGAAAAGAATCAATTTAGGGCTATGTATTCAACCCCCGCTAAGCGACATCAAATTCCTTTCAATCCCCTGGTTTATATACATCTGTTTTCTCCTTCACTATTCTTTGTCGACCACTCTCTCGAAAAGGATCTAAGAAGTACAAAAAGGTCTTGCATAAATTGGGATTTTACAATCTTTTGTGTAACATGAACATATTTTTTCGTGTATAGCACGTGTTTCATTAAGAGAAGGTAGAGAACAACCAAACATTACAAGGACATACACTCTAGTAGCCCAAGGATTTACCGTTGTAGTCCCAAAAACACACAAATGAAAGATAAAAACCAGATAAACACGGTACTTACCCACGGCGTCAACACCCTTACAGACTGAACTTGTGACTAAAGATAAGGACGCAGTGGGGCCCAACGACACACCATGGCAAACAGTGGCAAAGCTAGAACACACTAAAGGGGAGTGTACGTGTCTTGTGGGTGCATAGATATGTGTTTTAGGGGTGCCTATATGGTGAAATTTTAACCAAATCCATTGTTTTTTTAAATTTTGGTGGGTGCCTGGGCACCCGCTCCTGCCAACATAGCTTCGCCCCAGATGGCAAAGCATCCGCCAAGATCAGCCGAGATGAACTTCCAACAACAACAGTGGCGAAGTATCCGTCAAGGAAGCCCAGGCAAGCATGAAGACGGTGGCAAAGCATCCACTAGAGAAGCTCGACGACGGTGGCATAGCATCTACCAGAGAAGCAACGGTGGCAAAGCATCCACCAGAGAAGCACGACGGACAGGCAACTGCGCACTCAACAGCAAAGCATCCGCTAGAGGGGGTGACCGAAGCGATGACGGCGGCAAAGCAACCGTAGTGGCAGAGCATCCGCTATGATAGATCAAATGATTGCAGCATCACAGGATCACGGGACAAACCACTGCGATAAGAAGATTAAAGCACACAGGGACAACTCCGTAGGGGTGGAATCCGACTATCACACCAGCGAAAGTGTTTCTAGGCAACGTATCATATGCAACCTAACTTCGTGTGCAACCTGTGCAATCACCAATTAAGGCCACAAGATTTAGATCCAACGTCTGAAGTTTTTTCATTTAAACCCCTCCACATGTGGGGTTTAAATCTAACCCGTATTTATTCAAGTGGGAGGGTTTAAGTGAAAAAACCCTCAGACGTTGGATCTAGATCCTATGGCCTTAATTGGTGGTTGCATAGATTGCACACGAAGCTGGGTTGCACATAATATGTTGCCTAGTTTCTAAGGGCATGTACAGCCCGTCTGCAAGGTCCATCTGTATGAGGTGAATTTTGCGACAAGCCCCCTGGCGAGCTGGAGACGCACCGTGCTCGTCGTCTCGCGAAGAGACGAGGGCGGCTCGTGCTCCGATGCTCGAAGAGACTGATGGCTTCCGCGCTGTACCGCTCGTCGTCGATACGCTGATCCAGTGCATCACGCGGGGAGGTTGGCGCTGAAATCCTATCCCCGTCCACCATATACGTTGCTTCCTTTTCCTTCTCCCAGCGCAGATCCACTGTCCAGTGTTGGTAGCGGCGGTGGCGGCGGCGACCACGGAGCTCAAGGGCGCGGCGGCGGCAAGGAAGGCCATGGGTGGATCGGCAGCGTCTGTGTCTTCTCCGTAGTCGGACGTGGCCACATCTCGGCGGCAGCCACCCACACGGTCGCGACACAGCAAGAGCAATACTCTGATGAATCTCGAGAACCATACTCTGATGAATCTAACTGAGCAAGACTTTAGTTCAAGCCAGCTATATATTCCTCTCCCAGATTCTCTTGATTTGATGTGTAAATAGTTAGATCAGTCATGATAACTTTTGTTCATGGTGCAAAGATCTACGATTGTTGTTTAAGAGTACACATCAAATTCCAAACAGTTTGCAAGATACATGGCCTAAAAGTTCAGAGATTTTTGGTACAGGTTTAGAATATAGTGTTACATTCAGGGTTCAGTTTAGTTTCAGAGACATTTTGATTGGGCTTCATTAGTAATTTATGTTTCAATGTGTTTTCAATGTGCATATTTCGTTTATGCTGGGAAAAGGATCTACGGTTTTCAATGTTTTTGCATATTTTCAACGTACGTATTTTAGTATCTGCTAGTGGTGAATTGGCAATGCTTTCTGAAATTTCAGTTCGTGCACAATGCAATCATCAGGATGCTACCTGTAGGTACAATAAGCAATGGTGAACTAGCGTGAGTTAAAAATTGATGTATGTGAGATTAGCTAGCCATAAAATGCTATATAGGAATCATATTTACATTTGATCATAGATATATTAAAGCATTAAATAGCTTGCAGACGACCAAATAGACAGTCCATTGTACGACCAGTCTATTTAGTTGTATCTATGTTAGATTTCAATAACTTACAGACAACCCCCTGTCTGTGGGCTGTACATGCTCTAACCCCCACTCTCTTGAAAAAAATGACAAATTAAGAAAGTAAATTGTAGAATTCAAAGAAAGGTTAGAAAGAGTCAACTCTTCGCTAATCCTTGTTCGAGCATCTAAAACATTTTTAATGAGAACCATTGTATTTATCGAATGAAACGATATTCTTGGTTCATGAGAATAAATGTTCCATATTTAAGACAAAAATGTTTTAGGTTCACTTGAAAATTGTCACATGGTGAGAAGAGAAAATTGTTTGTAGTTCTGGTTCTAGGTTCAAGTGAAAAAGGTCTCGAGCTTCACTAAAAAAAAAGAGCTATCTTTAACAAAACTATAAGAAATGTTCCATCTGCTTATGTGCTTTTCCTAACAAATGACATCATTATATTCCACTTATTTGAAACTAATGTTCCATTAGCGTTGACAAAGTGTCCCGCGGAAGACAAATATGAACCAGGAAACAACATAAATTAAAAAAAGCAATGGAAAAGGAAATATTTTTTTGAGCAACATAAAAACGGAAATAAATGGATAAGAAAAAAATAAATAAACGACGAAAGAAATACGCGAAAAAGAACGTCCCAGGAGTAGCCCACAGTTCCATCCTGATACTCAAGAAACATCTACTGTACGTCTCCTTCAGAAACCGTCCAGAAACGTCTCCGCTCAGAACTCCCCTACCTGATCCCATCCGCCTCCAGAAACGTCTCCGCTCAGAGCACACGACACGACGAACTCGGCACGTCCTCGGTGCCTCGCCGCCGCCACCTCCGGCGATAGCCTTCGGCGTCCGGAGCGGGCGACGCCGCGATGCCGACGCCCATAGGCCTCCTTCCCCAACGTCGCGGCTGCGCTGCTCTTAACCATGAAGCCACCGGCGCGTCGAATTCGTGGCGGACTCCGCATCTCCGAGCACCGTGCGACTCGCCCCTCCCTGCCATTCACCACGTACATGCGACCCTGCATAGCGACATTTTCTTAGTGGCATCAAAGCACAAGTCATATATACTATACTAAACTATGCACATAATGTATCCCATTTTTTACATTTCTCACAGCCCCTTAATACATAGGGACATGAAGCTATTTAGGCTACCAAGGTAGATAGCAGAACTGGTATTGCTACTGCATCTCCAGCAGATGGAAATATGTATGGCAGCATGTTCCACAG
Organism: Themeda triandra; assembly: GCA_018135685.1. Taxonomy (NCBI): domain Eukaryota; kingdom Viridiplantae; phylum Streptophyta; class Magnoliopsida; order Poales; family Poaceae; genus Themeda; species Themeda triandra. The sequence continues at coordinate 278,173 of JAENPR010000463.1, forward strand.
AATTGATCCATTAATTGATAACCTTAATGTCGCGTTAATAAAGGGTATGGATTCCTAATGTTTAACTACATGAAGATGTTGGCAATTTTTAAATTTCAGTATGTGGCCATCCAACTGTTTTCACCAGGTGAATTCCTCATGGCATACTAAAACAAATTGTAATGTTCCATCTTTGTCAATGTGAACAATTAAAGGCATGGACGGTTGTAATGAATAGTACATTTCCTGTTTTGTTAGTTTCCCAAAACATAGTCCAAAACAAATGTCCCCACAAAAAAAAAATCACATTCTCCAGTTTAAAAATTCCTAGCGCTAGAAAATGCATTCCAAAAGAGTACGGTTTGCAATAAGGCAACGTATCATATGCAAACCAAACAACCTGTGCAAACTTGCAAACTCTTGATCTGGGCCTCACAATGCAAATCCAAAGGCTGTGGAGAGAGGTGGGAATTTTTTACATTTAGCCGCCCGCAAGCCAGGTACTAATCATTTTTTTTCACCTTGCCCCCTCCGCCTAATTGTTCCCGTGGAGGGTCACGTTTGTTCCTCTGGTCACCGTACGAGACCAAGGACGCCTCGACTCATCTACCGCCGCCGTACGATACGACTCGGCCACCGGCCGCCGCCCTGCAGGATCCTCGGCCGGCCGTGAAGGACGTCGTGCAGGTCCCCCGGCCGCCGGCTGCCGCTGTTCAGGTCCCCTGGCCGCTTATGGTGCGGGCGGCTCCTCCACCGGGCAGCTCCTCCACCGGGCGGCGGTCGCGAGGTCCTGGCGAGGCGGCGGCGGTCGCAAGGGTCCCGGCGAGGCGGCGACGGTAGCGAGTTCCCGGCGAGGCAGCGGCGGCTCCTCCACAGGGCGATGCGGCGATCCGGCGGGCGAGTCGCGAGGTCGCCAGGCTCGGTCGCGAACGCGAAGAGACGGAGTCGGTCGAGTCGAGACGGAGGGAGACGGAGGGAGGGGGTTTTTGGAAAAAAAATCACGATTAGCACAAGTCTGGCGGGCGTTAATTCTCAAAATTACCCCACCTCTCTCTACAGCCATCGGATGACCATCCTAGAGTCCAGATCGATAGTTTGCAAGTTTACACAGCTTACCTAGTTTGCATAGGATCCGTTGCCTTGCAATAAATAAGTATAGTATTATATTATCTTCCTATAAACCTGAAGCTATTCTTCAGTGTGTGCTTTGAGCTGTTTGTACCTTCTCATGCTAAACTTTTATATACTTACTATAAGTATATAGTATTATATTATCTTCCTATAAACCTGAAGCTATTCTTCAGTGTGTGCTTTGCGCGGTTTGTACCTCTTCATGCTAAACTTTTATATATAGTATTATATTATCTTCCTATAAACCTGAAGCTATTCTTCAGTGTGTGCTTTGCGCGGTTTGTACCTCTTCATGCTAAACTTTTATGCTTACTAGCCCGCGCAAATGTGCGGGGTTCCTGCTAGTAATTCATATAATGGATAGAAGATCCACTCTTCTCTGACTAACAACACGGAAAAAAACATTATTAAGGGTGGCCAGGTGCACTGCACTCTGGCCACTCTCTGGCGCGCTCTCTGTCCGTGACGACTCGTCTCCTGCTAAAAAAGTAACTATTATAGAACTCGAAACAACTGACTTCTCTACAACAGGACAAATGTTGTTTATAAGCTCTGATGATATTTCATGTCTTTTTTTAATCTCTTTTGTTATCTATAAATACATGTATTTGTTACCAACATGACCCTTTTACCCTTGAGTGTTTGCACAGGTCGCTGCTGGCCGTTCTCTCATGGGCGTGGCCTTGTGACTGGGCTGGTTCGTCGCCTTGGCTTGCTGCTGGCCGTGGCCTCGGCTGGCTGCTGGCTGTGGCCATGCCTTGGCTGCTGACCGTGGCCATGGCTAACAGCTGCCTTGGCTGGCTGGTCGGCCGTGGCTAATGGCCATATGGCTGGCTGGCCAGCTTGGCCAGGGCTGGCAAGGGCATGTTGGCCGCCATGTACAACTAACAATAAATTGATTCATACACAATTACAAGTAATAATATATAGCAGTAAGAATTTAGCACAAATGAGTTCATCTCATAAACCATATCTGTAGCATAAACAAATTCATCTCAGAAGACCATCATATAGTTCCAAATGAGATCAATGACATATGAAATAAATAATGAGTCTACATCTTACCATAACTAAAATGCTCCATATTTGTCATTGGCTCAATCTCTCTGCTATAAGCAGCCCTGAATCTACTCACAGAGTAGTAGTCATGCACAAACTGTTCTAGATCCACTCTCCTTTTGCATGTTACATATGTCAATACATGTTGACATGTCTTACCAGTGTGCTGTCATTCATGACAAGTACATGTTCGTTGTTGTAATTTAATAACATGCCTCACAGAAACGACGTCGCTATGGTCCCACACCTCCGCAATCCCGTTTGAACATGGTACAACTTTTAAGTGCCCCAAACCTCTAGTGTTTGCCCTTAGCTGAACCATAATTAGCTGGGAGTATCCTTCCTTCTGGTAGCCTGTATGCAATAATTATTCTCTTGTTCCACAGTACCATGATCATTTCTCTGATCTTATCAGCTTATCAGCAAGGTCAGTAGCCAATAAGACATTATGGTCTCTAATCCAGTTATTAAATGACTCAACGATGTTACCAGTTATAAGTCGATGAGTTATAAGTCACACTTAATTTTTGGAAAACACTTCACACCTGTACCATAATAGCTTATGATTGGCCCATAACCATTGCAATATTGTCATAGCAAATCTCCTTTGTGTAAGCCCTTGCAGCAGGATATATCTGGCCAAACCCTCTATATCTCTTCTTGAAGTTTTTGACCATATGATAAAAGCATTCCCTTTGCTCTGCATTGGGAATACATTCTTCGCTACATTCTCCAAGCCCTTGCAAACATCAAAACAAATAGCAAGGAGTGGAAGATCACATATACCTTTCTTTAATTGTTCCATGAACCAAGTCCAATTATTGTTGTTTCCTGAGCTATGAAGCCATAAGCGTCTGGATACATCCAATTGTGACTATCAACTGCTACTGTTGCAACCAAATGACCATTCCACCTCCCATTAAGTGTTGTAGCATCTACGCTCAAATGAGGCCTACCACCTTCCAAGAATCCATCAATGCATGGTTTCAGGACACTCCGAGGACTCCGCTTCATCGCCTCAGCCTTCCACCTAAACAATAGCTCAAAGCTATCTAACCATTTCCCATAAATATCTTCAAGAGCTCTTCTTTTACCCCGTTGTACAGTGTCATATTCAATTGTACACTTATGCATTGGATTTGTCTTGAACCCCGTTTTCAGTTCCTTAGTACCAATGTTTGGTTCAACTCTAAGGATATCCACTGCCCTACTATCTACCCACTTGCAACTTGGAGTTGTAACCTGCATCCTCTGGCTAGATACACATTCATGTTTGTCAAATAGCACGCTTACCCACAAAAACAAAAAAATGATATTAAATTTCATAACAAGATGAACGATTGAATTAAGTGATACAAAAAATATTTTACCTCAATAGTAGAGCTGCCATCCAGTTTTGAGCCATTTATCCTTCAAGGACAAGGGCATGTCGATTCATCACTAGACTTGCAAAAACCCCTATATTTCTTCGTAGTTGACTTTTCAACTCCTAAATGGAACTCCTTCTCGATGGCATATGTCCACCCATCCAGCTTGAACTCTTTCATTGTTGGGTATTGTGTCCCAACCTCCATTGATGGGTTGTTCTTATCATATGAAATGACAATCTCACCCGGTATGGCACCATTAGTAGGAATGGCAACACCATAAACAACTTGACGAAGCTCATTGCCTTGTTCATCCATCCATAGTAAGGAATGGGACTCAACTTAGAAAACTCTAGAAGGAAACAATTCTCTAGTACACCACGTTCCCGGGGACCGACTGAAAGCTACATCGATCCCCCAAGGGTTCATTGCCTTGTTCATCCATCCAGAGGGGCGAGGGAAACAACCGGGGGTCGACTCCCGACCCCCAAGGGTTCGGGGGGGGGGGATCTTTTCTCCTAACAGGCAATCGTTTATTAGGCCCATGGCCCGCTAAGACAAACCAGAAATGTCTATCTGATGGGGGACGCGGGAAAATAAGGCCTAGGTCTTCTAACAACTGGGCAGAAAGAGGGCTAAAAGCCTTGCTCTATGTCCATAGTGAACATGCCTCGACACGAGCACCCAATGATGATTCATCTCTGCCTCGCCGATCTCTTCTAGGGGCCGAGCTCACGAAATGGACTCTTGTTCCTCCATACAGGAAAGAAAGGACAGGGCTAGATCCCCACCGCCCCATAGCCGTCAATCGACCGACGAAAACGGGGGCCGCACGAAATGCGCAGGACAGGAAGCACGCCACGCCCTACAACCCTAATGATCTACAACAAGAGAAAAGCCTCTCCCTAACTGCTCTAGCACGAGATGAACCGTGGCTACTATGGTTCCCCAAACGAAGACATTGCCACCAAGGAAGCAAGAGTCGATGTATTTTTGACTTGTAAAGTATGACATCTCCTTGCTCTATAAAAGGAGGTCGTGACTCCCTCGGTATGTGTGGGGGAAGGGGGGCACGGTGGTCGGATCAATTCCCATACATCCGACCTCTTGCAACCCTGCCTGTCAACTTAGATGCTAGGATTCCACACCCATCAACTCGTGCAAGTATCCTTAGCTTGCCAAGTCCTTCATCTTCTAGTCAAATACACACACACAAACTCTCTCACTCCTTCATCCTCCCTAGAGACTTAGGCTTTTCCTTAGAGAGCTCTCTCTCGACCATTGTTTGTAACCCCCATTTACGAGCTCCAATAAAAAAGAGCAGACAACACACTAGCTCAAACTAGACGTAGGGACATTCTGCCCGAACTAGTATAAACCATCTGTGTTCATCTCGCTCTACCATATGATAGCCTAAGAACGCTTACGTCTCAATCATTATTGTTGACCGTTATTCGAACTGACACTGGGGCTTCCACGTCTTCAATCGACCCTGCAAGCTAGCCACGTAGGATCATCGGCAGGCGGTGATTCTCCTCCATCCATATAGGACGCCGGCGTGGGGAGGGGTGGAGTGAAAGGCGGCAGCGTGGAGTGAAGGGCGGCGCGACGTGGAAGAGTGACGGCCGGTGGCGAGTAGACAAACCAGGCAGCGTCGCGCGAGTACTAGCAGAAGCCGAATCAGTCTCGTGTATAGAACAAAAGGACAATACAGTCATTATAAAATACATGTATTTGGCAGATGAGAAAAATAATTAAATGTATCAAATTGTCATTAAAGCTTAATAAACAACATTTGGAGTCATATGTCGGAGAAACAAAATGTTATGAGTCCTATTATAGAGAAGCTTAATAAACAACTGCTATTTCGAAGAAACAAAATGTTAGGAGTTCTATTATAGAGAAGCCAGTTGTTTCGAATCTTATAATAGCTATTTTCTTTGTAGGGGCGAGGACCTGACGTCCGCAGTACTCACGTAGACATACGCGCCTGACAGCCCTATACGCAGCAGGTGTAGGAACCAGGGAGGCGTTTCTTCAAACTCGCAGGGAATTGTAATGACCAATAAAAAACATAACTACTAACGCACTCCCTCATTCGAAATTATAAATGTTTTAGATTTATTTTTTTAGTATAGATTATATCTATTGTAAAAATTATTATTGTACCCAAAAAGGCTAAAAGAGAAGGGTTGTTCGGATAGAAAGGCAAAGATAAAAAACTTGCCTTCAAACGCTACTAGTTATAAATGTAGAAACCAGGGAGGCGTTTCTTCAAACTCGCAGGGAATTGTAATGACCATAAAAAAAGCCTAACTACTAACGCACTCCCTCATTAGAAATTATAAATGTTTTAGATTTTTTAAATATATTAATTTTATTATAAATTTAGATATAGATTATATCTATAGTAAAAATTATTATTGTATCCAAAAAGGCTAAAAGAGAAGGGTTGTTCGGATAACAAAGAGAAAGGCAAAGATAAAAAACTTGCCTTCCAACGCTCCTGGCCTATTTCTAGTTAGATAACGAAAAAAACAGAAATTTCAATCAACTCACACGAATAAAGAACCGTGTAGTCAGAAGGGAACATTAACCATTTGAGCAATTTACGTTGCCTTTTTACCCAACTACAATCCATATGTGCAGATTTGTTTCTAATTTACAAGCCAACGTAAAATGAAGCAAAGCTGATATTTCATGGTTCAATGGGTCATGCAGTGTAGATCTCTGCACATGTTTTTTTTTTTTTTTTTTTTTTTTTTTCAAATGTTTAGAATTTACTTCAGATAGTGACATGTTAGTCCTTCCCACTGATACGCCTCTTAACTGATTATCTCTGCTAGTCCACTGATGTACGCCTTAATGATGATCATGAAACTTGAGCAGCAGGCAACAGCTTCAGTAAGATCATTAGCTCATCTTACAATGCAACCTGGCAGTAATGATGAAAACGTGAGTTCCTATGTTCAGTGCAATTTCAAGGACACCATGGAGATTAAAAAGCAATAAGCTAGATGATTTCAGATAAAATGTTTAGTTATTAGCATGACAAGAATTCCAGAGTACATTTTTCATAAATAATGGATACGAAGTAATCCATGCAGCTAGGTTCAAGCACAAACTAGTACCGGTGACTCAGCACCCTCACAAATTAGTGCTTGGCAATCCAATCCCATCTGCTTTCTATTAAGACAGATAAGGTTCACCTCCTTAAAAGCATTTCATACCTCAATAGTTTTGAAGAACATTTGTACTCGGTTTTGGCAAGCCACGTTATCCAAGCAGTTCACTAAAAATTCATGATCACACTGATACACAAACACAATGATTCAATAACCAATTTACAGCTGAGCACTGTTATTTGTATAAAAAAAAAGCATGGATGATCACGGCTAAACTTCTTATAGGTAATTAAATATATCAACATCTTCAATGACAAATTCATAAATATAAGGTACTATAGATATCTAATCAGCATCCTCAATAAAAACCATTTATATGCTAATTCAGAAAAAAAAAGGTGACAGAAAACGGTTGGAAAACTACAAGATACAGTGCATCTTAGCCTCTTAGGCAATAAGCTGATAAACTAAAAACGAACTCTTAATCATGGTTTCCTTGAGCTCCAATCAGATATGTTATTGAAATGAGAACCACGCCAAATATTAATACTGTCAAACCAACTTTAACAGTCAATAACAAGGTATTAAGGTCCAGAACCATACCATTCTCCTATCCACTACAGAAATAGCAATAAGTATGTTCAACAAACATGACATTATAAGCATTTGGCACCAGCGTGACGATCCAGTACACTTTAGAGAACACCAGAATTGCATAACATAATATAAAGAGAGATCCAACAAAATACAGGAAATTAAACAAGTATCGTCTAAAAAAATTAATTCATATAATGGATAGAAGATCAACTCTTGCCTGACTAACAACAAGGAAAAAACATTATCAACATCCTCAAGGAGGACTGGTCTGGTACTAAATTCTACACCATCCTGAAGGGCAACATCTTCCATACTATAAAATCTGATTAATGTCGTCAAGGACAACCATTCATAGGTGCTGCTGCTTCATGAATCACAAGCATTCATTGTTGTACTAGTTGAGAATTTTGAACGTACCCCCTAAGAACTATTTTTGACCCTAGGATATCGATCATAATTCAATATGAATTGTATTAGTACAATCTTTCAACTTTTATCCTTTTAGTTTGGCTCTTGTTGGGCCTCACCTCTACCCGATCTCGCTTACTACTAAAAACAAAAGGCTTTGTTATTGTATCAAGCAGGCGCAGCCTTGCCAAAAAGGAAAATCAGAAAATGTGGGAAAACACCTGTTTATTTTGTGCAAGAAAGTCATTCGCACTATCAGTATCATATTCAGTGACTACAACCAGTCATATCATATTCCCAGTCCCACTAGAAAATGCTAAAAATATGCACCTTTAGAGAACAAGACCACGAACAAGTAAATCTGATGTGAAGTCACAAGCTTCAGTGGCAACAAAAATACCTATGCATCGTCACCAGAATCATTGCTAGATGTGTCTTGTTGGTTATCAGACTCCTCGGATACATCATCTTCATCATTTTCCTTAAAAAAGTCAACCGCCCCACTATATCCACAACATAAACAAGAAAAATATATGAATAACATAAACAAGATTTTAAACAAATTTACAGTACTTGTATTTACAGTATATTATTGCATCAACATATAAACATACTTGGATGCCTCAAAAGTGCGCCATATCTCATAAAACCTAAAAAAGAGGTAAACAATTTAATTCAACTAAATTGTAAGAGACATCATTTTATAAGAAAGAGAAACAAACAAACAACATAAAATCTTACAGTCCATCCATCCTGCAACAGTACACGATTTCTAAAATCAATTTTGTTAGGTGACATCCCAGAAGTTGTGCAAGAATTAAATTGATTATAGCCGGGTCTTGAATCAACTGGACACCATTTTCCTTCAAGTTCAAAGGAAACGAACTCAATTAAGAACACATTTTATGCATGTTACATATCACATACATAAGAACAATTAATCACAGTACCTAAATAAGAACAATTAATCACAGTATACCTTTGTGTAATCACGAACGTAAGCAATGAAATGCCTCGAGAAAGTCAATAAAGCCCAGCTGGATGAGTCATAAGGGGGACACCCTTGATAGTAGTAGACATTTTGGAAGAGAGGTGTGGTCCCAAGATGTTGTCTCCAATCACCAATGTTTCCATTCAATGGCATAAAAATTGTATCAGGTTTCATTGTCAAAGATTCACATGCCTTAAAAAGTTGTTCCACCAGAGTGGATCTGCTTACAGGAGGCATAAATGCCCAATGAAGAGCCATAAACTTCTGGAACAGATCCAAATTTTCAGGTTCTTTAATTGGGTCTGGTACTTTCATAATATCTTCCATGAACTCATTGAAATAAAAAGGATACTCAGGAATTTTGTTACTGCGGTAGTAAGGAAACAGAATCTCAGCATATCTCTTAAAGTCCTCAATCATGTGGTCCACAGTTAGCTCAAACCAGGGCACTTTCGATATCTAAAATAAACCATCTTCTACTTTCATGTCAGAAGTATTCCATATTCCATTCCAAGATTTACCGGCTCTGTGAGCCATGATTATACACTTCATATATCCCTCTGCGCACCTCCTACCAGCATATGTTAGAACATTGAAAGAGAGTTTAAAATCCTCAGAGATCTTTTTCAACTTCTTGAATAGCCTTTTGGGGCGAAGTTTGAAAGCCTTAATAAGCTTGTTTTTCCTCACAAATTCCACAAAGGATGTGCTGCATGCAAATATAATTTTAGCTATAAATCTCTGTAACAAAGGTTGTTCATTTTAATTTCAGATAAAACAAAGCAGCATACCAATCTTGTGGGGATGGATGCTCATCTGTATGATCTTGTGCAGATTGTCCTGAGCAATCCATATCCACTTTATCTCTTTTGCTTCACAATAGATAACCAGGTACATTACAAAATCAGGTCACAACTCAGAAGCATATTAGTAGTACTATGGTAGTAATAACAAGGGACCCTAATAACAACCTTATTATTTCCAAAGGGTTCTTTTCCTTCCTAGGAGAAACCTTATTCTCCAGAAGATCCTGTTGAGTGCATTTCAGCAATTTATCTCCCTTAGAGTTCTTTCCTTCTTCCTCTTTCATCAAAAGATCATGTTGAAGGATTAATGCTTCTGCTTCCATCAGAGCATACAATTTTCTGACCTGCACCATTTTCAATGTTATTTGTCAACATGGAACCGTAAGTTATTCTACACACTAAATACATATTTGAAACTTACCATTTTTTTCTCAATGATATGAGCACAAACTGCAAGCAAATTGGGCAAACTGCTGATGATTTCTCCCTTGCCCAACCCAGAATTAAATTTATCAGATGACTCAGTTTGTAGGAAAGTAAGCTCACTGCATTTATCAAGCAGAGCAAACAATTCTCTTGATGTTACTTTGACCACTGAGCCTGTGATTATATTCTGTAGAGAGATAGAGAAAGTAATTAACAATTATATGTGATACATACATATACCAAGAAACAGAAGCTGATTGAAAAAACATACTAGGATATCTTCAGTGGTACTAGCATATTGGTCCTCCGCTGTGGGCAGTTTTAATCTTAACATATGAATAATGACCTGACTTGTTAGACCCTGAAAATTTATATTCCAAATTTGTCTTAGATGCCATAATATTAGATGTTGTAAATTATTTGGTATAGCTGAAAAGTTATTACCTCTTCTAATTCTGTATTGCTTAGTGATAAAATATTGAATGAATCTTCATACGCCAACTGCAGCATCAAAAAGTTTTATGTACATAAGAATAATAGGCTACAATCAAATCAAATATAACCAATTAACTGCAAAAACATTAGCTCACCTCATCCCAAAGTATGCCAAACTTGTTTCTATTCAAGTTATTATCCTACCAAACACCAACAAGTAAAGATGTCAAGTCAAGTTTAGCAACTGCAGACAATTTATATAAATGAAGATAACAGAAAATATAAACTATCAAGTATTGACCTTTTGAAGATGAAATTTCGTGTGTTTCTTTAGATTGAACACAGCTGAAAATCCTATTGAGCATCTTTTCTTATGGCACTTGTATTGTCCAGAACTTGGCAAAACCTTTTGACTAGTACAAGGTCTGAAGTTACTATCCCAGAAGGTATCACCATTCCTGAGCTGTTAATAATCAATTAGGATGGATAAAATCAATGGTAACTAATAAAAAAGCAATGATAGCTGATAGATAGTATTTCAATCATATAGCCAGATGTAAATAAAATCAAGGTGCGAGGAAAAGCTTTGGTGGTCGCTGTGGCCTAGCTACGTAGTTGTATGGCGTCCGCCTTTGGTGTTAGGCGTCTAGGGTGTCACCAACTAGACTGAGGCGGATGTCATACTCATGAACAGCCACGCACAGGAAAGGGAAGGGACCTGGGCAGGAAATCACTCCAGCATGAGACTCTCCCACCTTTTGTTGTTCCCAATGCGCGTGTAAAGAAAATTGCATGGGAAATAGAGAGGGATTGGGAGAGATACTCTCTCAGCAAGAAATATGCAGCACCAAATCCTTCTGTATGCGGATGATGTGGTGCTCTTCCTTCGTCCAGTGGCTAGCGACATTTCTGTGACAATGGATATCCTCAATTTTTGGTGAAGCTTCAGGTTTGAATACAAATCTTCAAAAGAGCAGTGTTCTGCCGGTTAGATGTGGTGTCTTGGATTTGACAATTATTCAAAACCTGCTGCCTTGTTCCCTTGCTGAGTTCCCATGCAAATATTTAGGTTTGCCTCTGTCCTTGAAAAAGCTAAATAAGAGTCTACTGCAACCCATTGTTGACCGCATTGCTGATCAACTGCCGGGCTGCAAGGCGGAGTTGATGACAAGGGCAGGAAGGATGATTCAGGTTCAATTTATGCTCACTGGTATGCTTATATACATTGTCATGGCTGCTTATATACATTGTCATGGCGTCTGATCTTCCAACTTGGGGTATAAAAGCAATTAACAAAATAAGGCGTGGTTTTCTTTGGCGTGGCCACAAGGAAGCAAAGGGAGGACATTGTCGTGTAGCATGGGTAAAGGTTTGCCGCCCAACTGAACTTGGTGGGCTAGGAATTTCAGATTTAAAAACCCTTGGCTGGGCATTGAGAATGAGGTGGCTATGGCTGCAAAAGACAGAACCAAACCGTCCCTGGGCGCATCTCCCAGTTCAGGTCCGTGAAGGCCTTCTTTGCGGTGGCTGTTATTTCTGAAGTTTGTGATGGCGAAATGGCAGCACTACTAATTGATTTACATATGCCATTATTAGAGACTAATTATGGCTATTAAGAGACAAAACATTTCATATTAGCTATAAATACTATTTCAATCATATAGTCAGGTGTAGAAAGAACATACACTGTTAAGTTCCCTCCATAAAATTGTCTCCGAAAAAAATTGTGGCCCATTCTGCAATACAAATACATGACCATCTTTCTGCATACAAGAAAAAGGAAACTTAGAGAGGACAATTGAACTATACGGAATCCTATAACATACACAGTATGATGATATCATACCAGTAGCATAGTATGTAAGCTGTTGCTCCAGAATAGCAGACATATCTCTCCATCTTGTTGAACTTTGTACTGCTTTAAAAGTTGTAGACTGCTATTTTGGAAGAGAAAAAGTACCACATAACAATTAACAATATAGTTAAGAAACACATTAGTACTTCATTAGTGGCCAGTACCCCCAAGAAAATTTTGAACCAGATCACCTACAACAATAAAAAAAAGAGGCATAAAAAATTCTTATCACATGAGCATTGATTGGTTTATGCATTAGTAATATCAATAAAAAACCTGCATCCCCTAGTGGATTTGTTGCCACAGTAGGACCTCCAGCATTACATATGTCATGAAAATTTGGTCCAACGGCATTAGCAACAATAGCATTCTGAAACAGAAAATAAATATCATTATGGACTAGATTGCATTAAGAATAATTACATCACTCTCTACGTCCTTATAGTTTAGTTATGGTGAACAAGCAATCTCAACATGTAACTTCAAAAGATGGACGCAGGATGCATACCTCTGGGTGAACAACCCATCCATGAAACATAGAAATGTCAACATCTTCAAACAGAGTTTGTAGGTCATTGCTGTGAATACCATTAACTCTGCAATTACAATAGCAATCATGCAAAGAAACTCAAAAGATTTTTTTTTTCACAACAGAAGAAACTTAAAAGATTAAACACACCTTGTAAAGTTGACACCAATGCTGATAGGTTCTGTGAGGCGCTTTATGGATGCCAGTAGAGTTTCTTTATCGTCCCGACTCAAGCCCTGCATTAAAACTATTTACAATTAATATCATAACAAGAAGTCAAGCATCCTAAATTGGGTGGTGGTGGAACAAACCTTTTTTGATCGCATCAACAGCTGGTAGATAAGCAAAACTACTTGCTGTTGGCGGACCACTTCAGAGACAAACTCAATATCACCTCTCAGCGAAAGTGCATTACCTACAAAGATTCAAAAGTCAGAATAATGTCGGAGATTAAGCACCAATATATTTCGCTACTTCTATCCACCCACAACTTCCCAAAATTTTCCCCACGCGCCAACTAAACTCCCAAAGCTCTTCATTTTGCTGTCTAGATCTACCACCAGGACGATAACACGTGCTCCACCCTCTAATCCACGTGTATGCATCCGTCGGATTTGCCACTACGACCATAACATGCGCTCCACTATTGAATCCACATTTCTGGCACAGGCTAACTAAATGCTTGAGTGGAAATTCAGAAGGATAGAGATGCACTTACCAAGTGCTACAAGTGGGCACTCTCCTCCGGCATTTGGATAATAAAGAATGCGTCTTTCTTTTCCCTGGAAATCCACAACCTTTGTCTTGTAAATGACACCTTCCATGAGTCGACACTTCAAAAGAGGTGCGGCTTATGCACTAGGGTTTAGGCAGTAGCAGAATTGTAACGTCAACGGGCACCCCCCGTGAGCCCCAACAATCTCCAACTACAAGCAAAGTATAAACACAGTTTATCACAACAGTCACATTCTCACATGTATGATAAAGCAATAAACTGAACCAACAATTGGGACACCCACAATGAACTACTTGTAGCATATGCATGTTTTAGATTATTCAATAATCTCCTAATGTTCTCCAATTACATTTGTCGAAAATCTAGGAACCAAGCAACAGGAGCATTGCAGATTGCACCAAAAAACGAACCGTTCAATTGACAAATTTGTGCCATATAAACTAAGGCATACAGTAATTCTAATCTATCCATTAGAAATGTGACTGGAAACATAGTGTGTTATATAGTATATAAAACAACCAGCATGCTGCATGCCTCTTTCCAAACAGACAAAGCAGTGAAACCACACCATCTGACTGACTAAGTGCTGGACCAAACCCAAGCAGAGCGAAAAATTAAGAAAATAACTACTAATGCTTCACTGGGAACACCTTAAACATTGGTCAAGCAAGCCGGCCAATCAACAAGGAAATCGGTTCCCACAAATCCGGACCCGTCCACCCGATTAGCTTTTCTAACCCTATGCAGTCCACCAAAATCCCAATATATACAGTCCATCAAAACCCCAATACAGGGTACAACCAGTCCAATCATCAGCAATGCTCCTCCATTTCGGCAGCAAGGACCGCCAAAAAACTAACACCCAAACCACCGCACCCAGTGGCGACCCACTAAAGACATGCGGTGTACACAAGTACACCCGACAAAATTTTGCAAAAAGTTCGGAAGTCAGTAGTAGGCGTACGTCAAATAGCCCAATCGCTTAGGGTTTGGGCGCTCGGTTTCGCACATGAAGAGGGGAGAAGGGGTGGGAATACCTTGTGCGCGCACGTCGCCGGCGAAGGGACCGAAGACGAACTCGAGACGACGGCGGCGGCGGCGGTAGCCCAGTCCTCGCGCAGAGGGGAACGGGGCTGATTGGTGAATGTGCGGTGGCAGCCCAGTCAGGTGTTGTTCGGTCGGTCCTGGCGGAGCGGAGCGGGCCGGGCTACTCCTTCTGGGCCGTTCTTTTTCGCGTACTATTTCTTTTTCTGTTTTCCCTCCCAAAAACCTTCTTTATCTGTTTTTTATAAAATAAAATGTTTCCTTTTTTATATTGTGAAGTTCAATACCATTTTTCACTTGAACCTGGGACCCGAATTACTTCTAAGAGCATCTCAAAGAATTTGTCAAATTTTACTTGTGATTTGCCAAGTCACAAAACTATATGTCAAGTAAAAAACAGTTCCTCTCCGAGAGTTTGACATTTTTGACTTGGTAAAATAAAAATCCTAGCTAACAAAAGGAAGGGCCTCGCCGAGCGAAAGAAATACCCTGCTAAACAAACTAAGAGCCTAGCTAAGCAATGAAGAACCCTGGATGCCAAGCCGTATATGTGCGCGTATATTTGCGCGCGCGAAGAGAAGATATGGCAAGTTGCTATTGATGCCAAGTTATTTTGCTAAATTGTTAGAGGCTATTTTTTTTCTTATTTTGCTAAGACTATATAGATGCCAAGTTGAGATAGCAAACTCTTGGAGATGCTCTAACCCAAAGGAGTGTTAATTGTGTCTCTTAAACAATAAAACATGTACTATGTGACAAAAAAACTATACAGCGGTAGGTTTGCTAAATAATGAAAGGAAAATGTCCAGGCCCCTCTTCAACAACGGGACTTCAGACTGGGCTTTAAACTTTATGCAGGTTTTCCATGCTACTCCCCAGGTGCCAGGTGTTACACAGATGCCTCTGCTACTCCGGGCTTGCTGGAAAGCAGACCCTGGAATATTTATCTTGGATCCAAGGTGTAATTTCAAGTTCTACACAACGAAGTGCAAATCTGCAATACCACCTCTGTCATCATGGTGGAGGCGACTCCTCTTGATTCTGCAGCTTGGTATTTGCTCCAAACTAGTGATATTTTATTCCTCACCAAATAGATGGCCGATGGAAACTACTCCACCACTCGGTATACATGATTCAGTTTCGTGGATCACACCAGAAACTCCAACATGAACTCATCAGCGCAAACAGAAAATAAGTGCAAAATTCACAGATGGATTCTCCTTCATAACAAAATCTTAATGGCGGATAATTTGTGTTGACACGCAAAATTGGCAAGGGAGGAAAATACAAGTCGACGCATTGAGACAGGCGAAGACGGGCGACCTCGGCGCTGAAACGAAGCGCCGGACGCACCCCAGGGCCGCGCCGGACGCGTCTGATGCGTGCCGGACGCGACCCAGAGGAGGTCAAGCCACCCCAGAGCGCCGGACGCGGAGACGGGCGGGCGCCGGACGCGTCCGATCCATGCCGGACGCGACGCAGAGCGCTCCGCGCGCGAGCGCCGGACGCCGAGCGCCGGACGCGTCCGTTGCGCGTCGGACGCGGTCCAGAGAGGTCCGCGCGCAGCCCGAACGCCGGACGCACGCGCCGGACGCGCGTTGGAAAGCGTCGGACGCGTCCGGCGTGTATCGGGCGCGGCCGACTCCGATCAAAAACGCGTTTTTGGCAGTCGTATTCGTGGGAAACTTGATGGACGAGTTTTGGGAGAGTTTCCTACCGGGATAAGACCACCCCCCTATATATACGAGGGGATCATGGCCGATTGAACCCATCCAATCAATCGACATACAAACCAACATAAATCGATCGAGATGATCAATTTACCTTTCTTCTTCTTCTACATCCTGCCCTAATTTTCTAGTTGTTGTTCGGTGCTTCTCTCCGCGACTTCATCGGCGATTCTAGGCGCCATCCGCTGGTTCCTAGAAGATCCTCTACGTGCATCCTCCCGACGGGTCTTCCCGGAGGTTGTTCTAGGGTTTACTCTTCCGTCGGCGGGCTCTACGTCGGTTTATCGATCTCTAGATCGGTTTGCCGGCCACGCTACATCGTCGTTGCTGTTGCAGGTCGCTTCAAGGCACCTCTAGGGCGTCCAAAGCCCACTACCGGTGCGTTGGCGGATTTCTTCGTCAACACACTTTTTGGCGACTCCGCTGGGGAAGAGCGCAAGGCGCCGTCTCCAGTATCCATCTACTAACATGGGGAGCAGCCGTGACGGTGATTCAAGTAAAGATGATCGTACCAAGATCAGTTCCAAGAACATCGTCTATCCACAGAACATGGACGAGCTTCCCGACGATCTCCGTAGCAAGCTCCAAGGACAACTCGACGCTATGTGCAAGGCTTTCTTCGAGAGCTGCCACAAGGGGCGCCGGGACAATGTCAAGCAAGTCAAGGAGCCGGACTACGCCGGGTTGTTCACATCTTCATCTTCAGGGAAGAAGGTAAGCAACGAAAAACTTTTATTTGAAGATGGCCCTACGCATGATGATATTGCCGCTATGTTAGATAACGTTAGCTTCTGCGGTTAATATGATTATGGCTAGATTCGATAGGTTAGAAGGCAAACATCAATCCGATTCGGACGAATCGGATGATGAAGAAGTAGAATATCAATATGGTATGCCTCCTAATTTTTATGAGAATCAAACCCTTTATGCTAAGGCAAATAAGAGCAAATCGGGCTTCAAAACACACAAAACAAGCAAGACCGATTATGCTAAACCCAAGCCTATAGTTACTTTTGCTGATGATTCGGATCGTTCTCCACGGACCGATAAGAAGCAAAAGAGTAAGTCTTCGGCAGGAGAAGCAATCCTCCCAAACCCGCCGAAGTCACCTAGTGAAATTCCCCATCAAGGTAGGTCTAAAAATACTCCTTCTACCGATTACACCGACACGCTTAATCGGTTTAAGGAAGATTTGTCTAAGTCTCTTGAGGAAACTCTAGGTGTACCCCTTAGGCCTAGTAAAGTTATCTACCACAAACCATACCCCCTGCACTTTGATTACATGAAAGTCCCTTCAGGATGGAAAGTGTCGGATTTTCAGAAATTTAGTGGTAGTGATGATAAAACATCTATGGAGCATGTTAGCATGTATTTAGCTCAACTAGGAGAAGGATGTGCCTATGATTACATGAAAGTACGTTATTTTCCTTTATCTCTTACTAGCACAGCTTTTGCTTATTTTACTTCATTACCTGCATGCACCATTGGTTCTTGGGCCATATTAGAAGAGAAATTTCATAGTCACTTTTATACCGGGATCCAAGAAACTAGATTGTCACATCTTACATCGGTTCGTCAAGGACGAGATAAAACTATTATTGATTTCGTTAAAAGGGCTAGAGATATCAAGAACCGATGCTTTCATTTGATGATCTCCGAAAGAGATTTGGTTGATATTTGTTTTAATGGTTTACATTCTAGGATTCGTGAGAAACTTGAGAATGTACAATTTAATAATTTCAACCACCTCGTTGAGAAGGCTGTTTATTGGGAATCACGCCTTAAAGAGTCTCGCGAGGCATATAAGTCTCATCGTTCGAACACGCATACTTTTCATATTGTTTCAGATAGTTCGGAAGATGAGACAGGTGAATGTAACGCCGCTGAAATTAGGTGGCCAGCAGAGAACAAGCTTGTAACTTGCCCTTCTCTCAAACCGATTCAAAAGAATCGGGGTGAAGAAGTAAAGTTTACTTTTGATGTTTCTAAATGTGACCGTATTTTCGATGAGTTGCTGAAAATCGGATACATTAGAATTAAATATACCATGCCTTCTGCAGATGAGATTAAGAAGAGAGCTTATTGCAAATATCATAATTCTTATTCTCATGCCACTAATGATTGCAATTATTTCCGTCGACAGATACAATCGGCCCTTAATGAGGGACGATTAAGTCTTGCAAACATGGAGATCAAGAAGAACCCCTTCCCAAACAACAACACCAATACTATTGAGGCGGGGGCTCCAGCTATTTTGATTCATCCCGAACAAGCCGATGGAGCTAAAGGCAAGAACGTCATCATCGGCGAACCACGACCTGCACCGAATGTCCAGAATTCGAGGCGGCAAGTAGTGATAGAAAAGAATCAAGATGGCAAGAATAAGCTCATCATCACCGCTGGATCAGCGGAGGCATTGAGAAGGCAAAGATGGTATGAAACTCAAGCAGCGCGTCAACGGCCGTCACGACCGATCTCTACGATCGGGCAGGACGACCAAGCAAGCAAGGTGGAGGCACCCAAGGCTGCCCCTGCTGATGGTGCTCCGGGAACTTCCAAGTCGGCCAAACCGATTGATACAATCGGTCAAACTGACTCACAATCTTCTGAAAAGTCCGTTACTTCCGACATTCATGTGACCCGCACATTCATTCCACACAAGCCGGAAGTAGGAGTTTGGAAGGAGAAAGAGCCGAAGCCTAAGAAATTTGTGGTAAAGCCACTTTGTACTTTTGATAAGCTGATGGCAAAGTACAAACAACAAAAGGCCGATTCTAATCAATCGGCCGATAAAAAAAGAGAGTCTACACCTCCCAAACGTGAAGATGAAGACAAGAGGCAAAAGGCTACAACTCTTTCAGCTGGTTCTTATTCGCAGGTTGTTTATTCGTGGCCATCTCGTTGGGGACCACCGGTGACTCCAGCTCCACCCGTCTTGCCTTTGCCGCAGTGGGGCGCCCAAGGTGTGTGGGTGCCATACCCAAATGCTACATCATCGCACCAAGGGTTTGAAAGTGCTGCTGGATATAAGGTGAATCCATCC
The DNA here is from genome assembly GCA_018135685.1 of Themeda triandra. Taxonomy (NCBI): domain Eukaryota; kingdom Viridiplantae; phylum Streptophyta; class Magnoliopsida; order Poales; family Poaceae; genus Themeda; species Themeda triandra. The sequence goes on from JAENPR010000463.1 coordinate 297,434, forward strand.
GTTTTTAGCCGATTGGCTCATCAATCGAGCTATAACGGGAAGAGGGAAGTGCTTCCATCCAATGCTCAATCGTTGCAAGGGAGAGGAAAGGCGCCAATGCAGTTGGCGTATGTGCCCAAGAAGGTTGAAGCTCCAAAGAAGGTGGAGGCGCCCAAAGAAGTTGCTCCAAAGCAAGCTCCTGCACCACAAATCACCATCGGGTCAATGTCGGCTCCGGTAGTTGCCAACAATGAACCGATTGTGGTTAATACCAAAATTCCAGCAAGCATGCAAGATGAAACAATGAAAGAAGTTGCTGGAAAAGAGAAGCCGCCAAGGGATCCAAAGTATACACAACCCAAGTGGTGTCCACCCAACTTGGACAAGACCCAAAAGCGGATGTTGCAGCGCGGCCGAGCCAAGAAATTGAAGAAGCAAGCTCTTGAGAATCCTCAAGGGAGTGCGCCGAAGAAAGATGACGGTGTTGCTGCAGAACCGGTGCCGGCCAAACCGATTGAAGAATCGGTCAAGCCGGAAGAGGTGGCTCAAGAGACAATGGAGCATGAACCAACCAAGCCGATTGAAGAATCGGCTAAGCCGGTAGTTGCTGGAATAAATGTTCCAGAAGTTGTTGAATCAGTTGCAAACCCTCCCAAGGAGACGGAACCGATTACAACGGTTTCTGAAAATATTGGGGAGAATCCCACAGAGTTTGCTGCTACAATTGCCGATGTGCTAGGTATGGAAACTCCGGTGGAACAAGACGATGAGATGGTGGATTATGAGCCATCGCCGGAGTGGATCAACGTAGTGTATCTATCTTCGGATTACTACGTGATCTGACATGATGAAGAGGAGCCACCGGTAGCGGAGTTAGTATTTGCGGTGGAAGACGCCGTATTCAAGAAGCCGGGAGTCAAGGTGGACCATCTTCGGCCTCTCAACTTGAGAGGTCACATCAATGGGACTCCGGTGCATAGCATGCTAGTGGACAGCGGTGCGATCGTCAATGTCATGCCATACACGTTGTTCCGCAAGCTTGGGATCAAGGAGGAGGAGCTAATCTGGACCAACATGACCATCACGGGAGTAGGTGGTGATGCTCTGATTCCGGCCAAGGGAATTGCTAACGTTGAGTTGACCATCGGGAGCAAGACCTTGGCTACCGCTTTCTTCGTCGCCGACAACAAAGGAAGCTACAATGTGATACTTGGACGTGATTGGATACATGCTAATGAGTGTGTCCCTTCCAGTCTACACCAGTTTCTCATCCAGTGGGTTGGTGATGCTGTGGAGATTGTCCATGTGGATTCATCGGCTGAAGTTGCAATTGCCGATTCGTCCGAGGCCGAAGGGCATGGCGCCATGGGATGCTTATCAGGCAGGGATCTCTCCACATATGATTATGTTGATTATTCTAGGGGCTGCTTTGTCCCCATATCTCTTAAGCCGATTGACAATCGGCTCAATACAATCATTTAATGGATAATCACGAATGGTTAAAGCATCGTTTAGAACAATATCGGGCTGAAAAGACCGATACTTGTGAAGCAATTGATGACTTTGATGAGCTTAATAAGTTGGGCCAAGGTTTTACATCGACCAACCCTTTGGAGCAAGTTGACATTGGGGATGGTACTACGCCGCGGCCGACGTTTATTAACCAAAACTTGGAAGCCGATTTCAAAGTTGAATTAATCGCACTTCTCAAGGAATATGTTGATTGTTTTGCATGGAACTACACCGAGATGCCGGGATTGAGCCGAGATCTTGTTGAGCATCGGCTTATTCTCAAGAAGAATTTCAAACCTATCAAGCAACATCCAAGACGCTTTAATTCAGCCATCCATGACCGAATAAAGGAGGAGATCGAAAGGTTGTTGCAGGCAGAATTCATAAGTCCATGCCAATATGCGGAGTGGGTCTCTAACATTGTGTCGGTTGAAAAGAAGAACAGTGGCAAGATTAGAGTATGCATTGATTTCAGAGATTTGAATAGAGCCACTCCTAAAGATGAGTATCCTATGCCTATAGCCGATATGTTGATCAATGATGCTTCGGGGCATAAGATGATTAGCTTTCTTGATGGTAACGTGGGATATAATCAGATTTTTATGGCGGAAGAAGACACATCAAAGACAACTTTCATTTGTCCCAGTTTTGTTGGCTTGTTTGAGTGGATTGTTATGACCTTTGGGTTGAAGAATGCAGGTGCAACTTACCAAAGAGCGATGAATCTGATTTTCCATGATCTAATTGGGGTGATTATGGAGGTTTATATTGATGATATTGTGATTAAATCGGCTGCCCATAAGTCTCACTTAGCCGATGAAAGGATGCGCCGCTATGGTTTGAAGATGAATCCACTCAAGTGTGCCTTTGGAGTATCGGCTGGGAAGTTTCTAGGCTTCATCATCCATGATAAAGGCATAGAAGTTGATCCCAAGAGGATTGAGAAGATCAAGAAAGTTGAGCCGCCAACATGCAAGAAAGACGTGCAGAAATTCTTGCGGAAGGTCAACTATCTTAGAAGATTTATTGCTAACTTGTCCGGGAAGATTATTCCTTTCACCCCTATACTCAAGTTGAAAGATGAATCTGATTTTGCTTGGGGGGCAAAGCGACAAGAAGCATTTGACAAGATAAAGGAATATCTATCATCACCGCCGGTTCTTCGTGCACCAAGAAGAGGAGTGCCATTCAAGATTTATATTGCTGCCGAAGAGAAGGTGATTGGCGCCGTGATGACTCAAGAAGATGAAGGGATGGAATATGTTATTGCCTACATTGGGCGCCGTCTTCTTGATCCCGAGACGAGGTACACCCACACTGAAAAATTATGCTTATCATTGTACTTTGCGTGTCATAAGATGAGACATTATTTGCTGTCAAGTACATGTGTTGTAGCATGCCAGGCCGATGTCATTAAGCATATGCTACATCGGCCAATCCTCAGTGGGAGGTTAGGCAAGTGGGCGTACTCTTTGATTGAATACGATTTGGTTTTTGAGCCATTGCGAGCAATCAAAGGCTAAGTACTTGCTGATTTTATTGTTGAGCATAGCATAAAGTTTGATGATGATATCAATTACATCACAATTGCCCCATGGACATTATATTTTGACGGATCGGTCTGCAAAAACGGTCAAGGCATTGGTATTGTTTTAATCTCTCCCAATGGACTTGTGACCGAGATGCTTAGCCGATTAGAATTTTCTTGTACTAACAATCAAGTCGAATATCAAGCTTTATTATTCGGATTGATTATGTTAACCTCCATGGATGTGTAGCATGTTGAAGCATATTGTGATTCATTGCTTGTTGTTCAACAAGTTAGTGGAGAGATTCAATGTTTAGATGAATCACTACATGCTTGCCTCAATACTTGTTTGGAATACATCTCTAAACTTGCTGAATTTAAAATTCGGCATGTTCCTAGAGAAAAGAATGCGAGGGCTAATAAGCTAGCTGAACAAGCATCCGGCTTTGAAGTTAGTAAGCAAAATTTTCATATACAAACAAAGCCGATGTATGAGGATATAAATTTTACTTGTGCAGGAACAAATGAATTGGTTCAACCGTTCAATATGATCGGATTAACCAATTCTTATGAAGCATGTGCTACTAATGATGTCTCAAATCAGTCTAGTAATTCTAATACCGATTTAGAGGATTGGAGGACTCCCTTGATTAAATATTTGCAGGATCCTAGCACTAAGCTTGATCGATCCATCCGGCGACTTGCTTTCCAATACACATGACAGCATGATGAATTATATAGAAGGACGGCCGATGGTTTATTATCAAAGTGTTTAGGACCTGAAGATGCAAGAGTCCATGAAGGAATTTGTGGTACACATCAATCGGCTCACAAGATGAAGTGGTTACTAAGATGGGCTGGTTTTTATTGGCCTACTATGATTGCCGATTGCATGCGTTACTACAAAAGATGTGAAGAGTGCCAACGGTTTGGGAACATTCAAATGGCGCCCGCTTCTGACCTCCATTCTATTACATCACCGTGGCCGTTCAGAGGTTGGGGACTAGATTTCATTGGCCAAATACATCCCCCGTCTTCAAAGGGACACAAGTTTGTCATATTATTTCACAAAGCAGTCCCGTTGAAGAATATTACTCATGTGGAGGTAATAGAGTTTATCAAAGAGCATATTATTCATCATCCCTCAAGTATTGCATACCGATCAAGGGACATCCTTTATGGCTAAAGAGGTGAAGGCGTTTGCCGAATCATACAAAATCAAGATGGTCAACTCATCTCCATACTATGCTCAAGCTAATGGCCAAGCTGAGGCTAGTAACAAGACCTTGATCAAGCTCATCAAGAAAAAGATTGAAGAGACTCCAAGGAGGTGGCATGAAGTCCTATCGGAAGCTTTGTGGGCGTATCGCACATCAAAGCATGGTGCGATAAAGGCAACTCCGTTTGAATTAGTCTATGGTCAAGAAGCTATGTTGCCCGTTGAAGTGAACTTGGGTGCACTTAGATTTGCCAAGCAAGATGACTTATCCGCTAAAGTGTACCATGATCTCATGATGGACAACATAAGGTGATGTGACCGATAAGAGAATTGAAGCTCTAAAGGAGATTGGAAAGGACAAGATGCGTGTTGCGAAGGCCTATAACAAGAAAGTGAGAAGCAAATCTTTCCAGGTAGGAGATTTAGTGTGGAAAACCATACTCCCTATTGGATCGAAGAGCAATGAATTTGGCAAGTGGTCTCCTAATTGGGAGGGTCCTTTGAGAGTGATCAAGGTAATACGCGGAAATTCCTATGTGCTAGAGACATTGAAAGGGGAGCGTCTCGACAAAGCAATCAACGGGAGGTATATGAAAAAGTACTTCCCAAGTGTTTGGCAAGAAGCCTAGTGCTCTTCCAAATAATGGCCGATACATGTATTGCCCTTAGAACAAAAATGGCCGATGTAGTACATCGCCCTTAGTCACCGGTTAGCCGATGTGGTGGGCATCGTTGCTAATTGGTTACAGGTGAAGAGAGTATTTTCAAGTTCATCAACTAATTCACTTGAAAACAGGGGGGCATGTGTTGGCACGCAAAATTGGCAAGGGAGGAAAATACAAGTCGACGCATCAAGACAGGCGAAGACGGGCGACCTCGGCGCTGAAACGAAGCGCCGGACGCACCCCAGGGCCGCGCCGGACGCGTCTGATGCGTGCCGGATGCAACCCAGAGGAGGTCAAGCCACCCCAGAGCGCCAGACGCGGAGACGGGCGGGCGCCGGACGCGTCCGATCCATGCCGGACGCGACGCAGAGCGCTCTGCGCACGAGCGTCGGACGCCGAGCACCGGACGCGTCCGTTGTGCATCAGACGCGGTCCAAAGAGGTCCGCGCGCAGCCCGAACTCGGACGCACGCGCCGGACGCGCGTTGGAAAGCGTTCGGACGCGTCCGGCGCGTATCGGGCGCGGCCGACTCCGATCCAAAACGCGTTTTTGGCAGTCGTATTCGTGGGAAACTTGATGGACGAGTTTTGGGAGAGTTTCCTACCGGGATAAGACCCCCCTATATATACGAGGGGATCATGGCCGATTGAACCCATCCAATCAATTGACATACAAACCAACATAAATCGATCGAGACGATCAATTTACCTTTCTTCTTCTTCTACATCCTGCCCTAATTTTCTAGTTGTTGTTCGGTGCTTCTCTTCGCGAGTTCATCGGTGATTCTAGGCGCCATCCGCTGGTTCCTAGAAGATCCTCTACGTGCATCCTCCTAGGGTTTACTCTTCCGTCGGCGGGCTCTACGTCGGTTTATCGATCTCTAGATCGGTTTGCCGGCCACGCTACGTCGTCGTTGCTGTTGCAGGTCGCTTCAAGGCACCTCTAGGGCGTCCAAAGCCCACTACCGGTGCGTTGGCGGATTTCTTCGTCAACAATTTGCAAACGAGAGATTGTCCTCATCATGATCATTGTGTCTTGTGTAACGGCCCCCAAGAGAATGGGATACATTTATTCTTGTTGTGTCTCAGTCTGGGATACATTTAGATGCAACTCTCAATGCAACACACTTGATCTCACTCAAATCTCTCTCAAGAATGATCAAGCAATTAAAGAGATGAGTGGGAGGAGTCTCTCTAGCTCAAAGGATGCACAAGCAAGTTAGAGTGGGCAAAAGAACCTCCCCTGGCCGGCCAATGGGCTATTTATAGCCCCACCTCGAAATAGAGCCGTTGCTCTTCACAGGCAGCCTAGAAGCACGCGTCGGACACATCCTACGCAGCCCGTCGGACGCGTCCGACGGCTGCTCGCGCCCGACCGTTGCCGTTTGAAGTCGGACGCGTCCGACGGCTGCTCGCGCCCGATCGTTGCCGACTGTTGCCATTTGAAGTTCCAATGACATCAGCATCCGACGCGCCCGCTCAACGTGCGTCCGACGCCGCCCGCGACCCCTTTGAAAGGTCACGTGTAGAGGGGGTGAATAGCCTAATAAAAATTCTAGCAAGAACACTAGACAAACCAATTAGATAGCAAGGTGTTAACACCCTTTGAAAGGTCACAATGGCTAGAGGGGGGTGAATAGCCTAATAAAAATTCTAGCAAGAACACTAGACAAACCAATTAGATAGCAAATGTTCATCGTCCAGGGTATAAATATAAACCCTCGACCATTGTAATAAGGGTTCACAACCAAATCAATACAACCGGCTACGCGCCACCCTTTGAGTCCTTTAGTCGTGTCGTCGAGTTCTTCGAGAGGGCCAATCGATCCGTCGACCTCCGTAAGTCCCGGCAACCTTGCTATCATGTCTAGTATCGTGCGGCGGATTTAGATGTGATGCAAGTAGTCTCATCTGTTTTGCTTAGTATTGTGCGGTGGATTTAAGCTTAATGATGGGAAGTCTTTGCTTGTGCCTTGTATCGTGCGGCGGATTAAGACATGAGTAAAGATAGTTATCGGCTCTCTTAGATTTGGCAAGATCTAATAGATTCATTAAGTTATCACGTGTTGCATGTTTTATTTAATGTTTAATTATTTGCAACACTCTTTTGCCCAATCTAGATTGATACTCTTTCGGCTTGTTGATCGTTCCTTTCATGCTTATTCAATATCGAGTAGATCAAGTTCATATAGCCGAATTAGATCAATCTAGGTTGTTACGTGTTGTGGGTTCATTCACGTTAGATGTAGATAAGCCTTGACAGGACCGGGTATCGTGCGGCAGATGCAGGTCTTTGGGTTACTCTAGAGCTAGTCATCCGGTGGACTAGAGATCGGTTTAATCTGATAGGCTCCTTTTACATGTTACTTGTTTGTTCCTTCTTCATGGATCCCGATTCGGCAATCTTGCCAATACGGTTATGCTTATACATGTAGCGAGTATTTATAGATCTGTTAGGTAATTACGTGCTTTTAGCTCTTTGTTGTTAGATTGTATCATGCGGTGGATTGATCTAATAGTAAGGAGTGGTATAAATTCATAGCGAGTGGTATCATGCGGTGGATTAGCTTGCTTAGGTTTATGCTCGACGGGTTTATGAAGGCTAGACGTGCGGCAGACTAGTTGGAGTAGCCTATGCATGTGTTGTTTAATAGATTTATATTTATAAGTTACTTATCCTTAATTATTAGTGCTTGATGATGCTTTAAACCACGAAGATATGGTTGATATGCTTTAATAATTTACTCTTGTTCAAACATGTCTTCATTCTTTGTATTCGGCAAATTCATTCCGTTTACATTAGTTATGTTACTTTAGTCGAATGAATTGCAATGTTGCGAGATAGCTTCTAATAGCTATGTGTCGTCGTAAGTGGCTTCGGGGCCGTAAAGATGGAACTGGTCTCACCCAAAGACGTTCCGGTTATGATCTTCTTGTTTTATCCCTTGTCGATTTTCAGGTCAAATCGGCGCACGCTTCCGGATTCGACGCCGGGCACCCGATTGAAGCTAGGCTTTCCGGCTTCTTGTGTGTGAGACACAGTGCGCCACATTTTGTGTCAACACACTTTTTGGCACGCCGGTGGGACCACTTCTCGATCTAGGATGGGATCGGAAATTGACAACGATCACGTTCCGAATGTGACCATGGACGAGCCGCAGCGACGAGCAACGCCGGATGGTAGAGCAAGCAATGGAACAAGTATCGCGAAATGTCGATGTCTTTTTCCAAGAACAAGAGTGGCAGAGTGATCATCAAACAATCACGCCACGAGTTCTTTCGCCGGGCCGGTCGTCGATATTGCGACGAGGAGGAGATGCGAGAGGGTAGTTGGAGCCATTTACAAAGTTGTAGGAGACACTATGTTGAATCACAACACGGCTTTTCCCGGGCACCTTCCGCAAAATCATGGCTGATACTTTTGGTCCAGCAGTTGACAAGCGCTTTGAAGAAAGATTTGGAGAGCTTGCTGGACCAGTGTACTTCAACACTCAGCCATCTTCAGGGAAGCCAACTGGAGGAGAAGAGGTGATCGGTACAAGCAAGGATGGAGCTGTTCACGATGAGAAAGAGAAGCCTCCTGTCACCGAGCAGCAAACTTATGGTCAAGTAGCTTTTGGTGCAACAACAGATATACCTGCATCTGCTTACAAGATTTCTCCAGTGGCAAATAGATTGCAGAAGAGTGTTTATGGAGATGGGTACAATGAGTTTACCGATTACAGTGCTCTGAGTGCTTTGCCGAATCCAGGATACAGGAGTGCATCAGGAGTACCCTCTGGAAGGCAAGGGGCACAAGATGCCAATGATGTTCTCTTAAGCAGAATGGCTGATATGATGCAGAATCAGTTCGGCCTTAAACCAAAGAATCAAACATATGCATACAAATCTCCCTTTCCAGAATGGTACAATAGAGTAGCTCTTCCACCAAGAGTTAAGCCACCAACGGATTTGACCAAGTTCTCTGGTCAGGATGACACCAGTACCATTGAGCACATCGCCGGATATCGATGCGACTTGGAGAAGCTGCTGCGATGAAGCACGGAGGATCAGATATTTTCCTATGTCTCGACAGTAGGCTTTCACATGGTTTGCTTCGCGGCCGGCCAATTCCATTAGAACATGGGCGAATTGGAGCAAAAGTTCCATGCATACTTTTACACAGGAACCAATGAGAAGAAGATGGTTGACCTGTGGGCTATGAGGATGAAGACTGCGAAACACCAATGGAGTATCTTCGCAGATTCAGAGAAGCAAAGAACATGTGCTATTCTCTGACTATTCCCGATGATCAACTCGCACAATTGGTCATTGCAGGCATGCTGCCACATATCAGAGACAAGTTATTTGGCATGGAGTTTGAAGACCTTGGACAACTTGCACAGAAGTTGACAACAATGAGTAATCAAGCTCAAGGGTTCAGAAGAGATGCTCGTTTTCGGAAAGAACAATGCAACCATTGACATGTATCGGGATTCCTAGAACAAGCATCGAATATGAAGATGAAGATGAAGTAGGCTGGCTGCGAGAGTTGAACTGGGCAAAAGAGCCTACTTTGGTCGGTCATCGATGGGTGAAGAAGCAAAAGGGATCTTATGATTTTGATGTCGGTAAAGGCGAGATAAGCTCTTTTTGTATCGATCCAAGAGGGACGCATCAAGCCCGAGAAGGACATCCTATCTTTGCATACTGAAGGGGTAAAAGATAAGAATCTTGTGGGTTTCATGATACAAGTTCTCATCATATCAATGATTGCCGAGTGTTCGGAGTAAAGATTCGAAAGCTATTCAAGATGGACACTTGAGATTTGATGGCAAGATGAAGGTAGACAAAAACCCGTTCCTCGAACATGGTCTCTTTCTGTAGGCATGGTTGATGCCGGTGAATCCAAGGAAAAGGGAAAGATGAAGGTTCGACCTCACGAAAGAGCCAAGGAGAGTGGTCTTGTTGACCCTGATCGGCAAGTTACCAAGGAAGAAGTGCAACAGGTGCGGTTCAGAAATAGCCGAACAGAGAAGGGTCAAACTTCAGATGCAGCCAAGGGAAATTGCCGAATACATGCTGAGCCAAAGCGCAGAGTTACAGCACGACACTTGTTGAATAAGTGGCAGTGGGAAAAGAGGATGGAGTATGATGAGGAGCGGCAGTACATTGAAGAGGAGCGCAGGTTCATGGCTGAACATCGGAGGTATGAAGCAGAAGTGCGCCAAAGAGAGCAAGAAGAGTACAGGAGAGAGCAAGAGCAATCTCATTGGAACTGTTCCTTCTTCGAACTTGTTGGAATGAAGGCTTGAAGTTGCTGCCGGGAACAATTGCCCCGAATGCGGTGATCAATATTCGAAGTACAGGCAATCTCGGGTCAACCGTCCGTTCATGATAGACTTGGGATGAGAGTTCCGGAGAACGATCGGCGCCTAAAAATAAACGTTTTGATGAACATCGAGGAAAAGATTTGCGAGACCAAGCTTGGGCTCATAGTAGTGCCCATAACGCGGAAGAAAGCTCATACGGGTGGCAAAAGGGTCAATGGTGCCCTCCGGTACGAGAAAAGCCGGAAGAGAAGAGTTCGAGCGTTTGAGGAATCAAGAGCTGAAACAAGAATTAGCCGAAAAGAAGCCGTATGGCGTCCTAAGAAAAAGGACGATGGACGGGGTCCTTCGGGCCGATGCTAACATGGTGTTCTTTATCCCATTGGAGTTTAGAGCTCCCGAAGATCAAGAAGTTCAAGATGAAGTATACTCGAGACTTTGATGAAACCGAATGCCGAGACCGATGGCTCAACTTGAGTTGACTCGGCAAGCAATCTTTGACAAGCCGAGTTAAAAACCGTCATCGAAACCATTATACCCGAAGGGATATGTCAATGGCAAACCTTTAACCAAGATGCTTGTTGATGGAGGGGCTGCTATCAATATTATGCCCTATGCTACTTTCGAAAGCTTGGTATGACAAGTGAAGATTTCTTTATGATGACATGATCCTTAGAGATTTTGCGGCAATGCTTCGATACTCGAGGAGCAGTACATGTGGAGCTGATGATTGGATCCAAGACCTTGATCACTACTTTCTTTGTCATTGATGGCAAGGGGGCATATAGCATGCTTCTTGGAAGGGATTGGATCCATGCTAATTGCTGTGTGCCTTCAACTATGCATCAAATTCTTATTCGGTGGATAGGAGATGATGTAGAGGTTGTTCAAGCGATGATTCGGTGAGTGTTGCCACTTCCGAGCCTCGCTTATTGGGAGTATGATGGACAAGACGCCTTTCGGGTAAGAAATGGAAAGAAGGTCCTGTCAATGTGTTCGAGAGATCAACGACCCGATCCGAGCAATCGGCTCGAGTAATTTTTAATGGGCAATCCAATCGATGGCAACAAAGGCAACCGGGTCGTGGTTTCATGTCGGCCGACAAGTTAGAAGAAATCAATGTTGGTGATAGCACAAAGTCAAGGCCGATGTATATCGTGCAAATTTAGACCCGAATATAAAGTGAAGTTAATAGAGTTTCTTTGAAGGAGTTTAAAGATTGTTTTGCTTGGGATTACACGAGAGATGCCTGGATTGGATCGATCAATTGTTGAGCATAAGTTGCCTATAAAACCTGGATTTCGTCCTTTCAAACAACCTCCACGGAAAATCTATAAAGAGGAGGTATTGGTGATGTAAAGAAAGAAATTGAAAGCGATTGAAGCAAACTTTATTCGGCCAGCGGGTATGCGAATGGATTTCAAATATAGTACTGTCTACAAGAAGAATGGAAAAATGAGAGTGTGTATAGATTTCGAGATCTCAACAAAGCTACTCCTATGGATGGTTACCCAATGCCGTTGCCGATTTACTAGTGGATGCGGCGACGGGGTATGAAATCATCGGCTTTATGGATGGCAATGCGGCTACAATCAGATTTTCATGGCAGTTGAGGATATTGCAAAGAGCGCATTCGGATGTCCGGCCACATCGGATTGTTTGAGTGGATAGTAATGACATTTGGATTGAAGAATGCTTGGTGCAACTTATCAGAGAGCCATGAACTATATCTTTCACGAGTTGATCGGCAAAATTGTAGAAATTTATATTGATGATGTGGTAGTCAAATCCAAAGATCATGAAGGACATTTAGCCGATTTGAGGAAGACTTTGGAGTGCACGAGGAGACATGGCTTAAAGATGAATCCAAATAAGTGTGCTTTTGGAGTCTCGGCTGGTGAGTTCTTGGGGTTCTTGATCCACAAAGGAGGGATAGAAGATGGGAAAAAGAGCATGGAAGCAATAGACAAAGTTGTGCCCCCAACTAACCTTACGAGTTGCGAGTCATTGTTAGGCAAGATCAATTTCGTGAGGAGATTTATATCCAATTTATCGAAAGAGTGTTGCCTTTCTCTCCATTGTTGAAGCTCAAGAAAGATCGAAATTTATGCAGGGTGACATACGGCAAAAGGCTTTTGATGAGATCAAGCAATATATGAAGGCACCACCGGTGTTGGTACCTCCACAACTTGAAAAGCCTTTCAAGCATTTGTATGTGGCGGCCGATAGCCTTACAATAGGATCGGCCCTTATGCAAGAGTTTGATGGAAAAGAGAGGGTAATAGCTTACCTTAGCCGAAAACGCTAGATCCCGAAACAAGGTATTCGGCTCTGAGTAAAAGCTCTGTTTGTGTGTTTATTACTCATGCACCAAATTTCGGCACTATTTGTTAAATGCCGAATGCGTGGTGATATCTAGTTTTGATGTAATTAAACACATGTTGTCAATGCCGATTTTAAATGGAAGGATCGGCAAATGGGTACTAGCGCTATCGAGTTTAATCGAGATATGAGTCGGCAAAGCGGTGAAAGGACAGGTAATTGCCGATTTTATTACTCGGCACCGTGATTTATCTCGTTGATATGGTTAACATTGCCCCATGGGCATTATTTTTTGATGGATCATCATGTGACAAAGGTGGTGGTGCTTTGGTATTCTTTTGGTATCCCCACGTGGAAAGACATTTGAGTTTGCTTTTCCAATTGAATATCCCGTCACTAATAATCAAGCGAGTATGAAGCTTTGCTTAGGGGCTTCGGCTGTTAATAGAAGTGAAAGTTTGTTGCTATCGAGATATTTGGTGACTACGAATTGGTAATCAATCGGTTAACGCAGGACAATATGAATGCAAAAATGATGTCTTGCAAGGGTACCATGAACAGTGTAGGGAACTTACGAAAAGCTTTTCGTAGTTACTTTGCATCATATACCCGAGAGAGCACAATGGAGAAGCAAATAAATTAGCTCAAGCAGCCTCTGGATATCGGGAAAATCATGAGGTCTATGCAGCAGAAGAAGGTGCTTTCAATTTGGATCAGATAAATGATGACTGGAGAAGTGACATTATCGGTTATCTGAGAGACCCATCTCAAAAATTTTCCCGAAGGCTCAGGTATAAGGCCCTTAAATTTGTGCTTCTTGATGATCAGTTGTACCACAAGTCTATAGATGGAGTATTGCTCAAGTGCTTGAATCAAGAAGAAGCTAAGAAGATTATGTTTAAAGTTCATGAAGGAGCTTGTGGTGCACATCAGTCGGCCTACCGAATGAAGTGGATAATTAGAAGGACGGGGTACTTTTGGCCGACTATGTTGGAGGATTGCTTTGAATATTACAAAGGGTGTCGAGATTGTCGAGATATTTGGTAATGTTCAAAGAGCACACGCATCTGCTCTGAATCCAATAATCAAACCATGGCCATTCAGAGGATGGGGTATAGATTTAATTGGACAGATCAATCCTCCATCTAGCAAAGGACACAAATTTGTGTTATTGGCGACAGATTATTTCACTAAGTGGGTTGAAGCTATCCCTTTGAAAACAGTCACATCAGAAAATATGATCAGTTTTGTCAAAGAGCACATAATTCATAGGTTTGGGATCCCACAGACCATTACAACTGATCAGGGGACTCAGTTCACTTCTTCAGAGTTTTGTGACTTTGCCGAAAGCATGGGGATAAGGTTATTTAATTCTTCTCCTTATTATGCACAAGCCAATGGCCAAGCAGAGGCATCAAATAAGATCATGATCAAAATCATCCAGAAGAAGATCAATGAGAAGCCAAGAAAGTGGCACTTGGTCCTTAATGAAGCATTATGGGCTTACCGAATGGCTTGCCATGGATCCACACAAGCATCTCCATATGAGTTGGTCTATGGACATAATCTTTGTGATGCCTTGGGAGTTGCAATCGAGATCAAGAAGAGTTGAATTGCAAAAGGATTTGACGGATAAAGATTATAAGGATTTGATGATGGATGAATTAGAAGATTTGCATTTGATTCATCTTAAAGCTTTGGAGAACATTGAGAAGAATAAAATGCGTGTTGCCAAGTACTACAACAAGAAAGTTAAAGTTAAACAATTTGCAGAAGGAGACTTGGTTTGGAAGACAATATTGCCGATTGGTACCAAAGACAAAACATTCGGCAAGTGGTCTCCGAATTGGGAGGGACCTTTTCGAGTTGTCAGTTGTGCACCTGGTAATGCGTATATATTGAAAACGCCATTTGGAGAAGAACTTACTAGAGCCATCAATGGCAGATACCTTAAGAAGTTTTATCCAAGTTGTTGGTATAAATCAAGTGCAACTAAAATATAGAGGATTACGCAGCGCCTGAGAACATACCATTGTAGCATTTTACCGGGAGTAAACCGGTATCGTTATTTATATTTTACCACGGGGAAGCAAGGGTTAAAGAATCCGATAACTCACCATCATGTATCTACTAACTTAGTAAATCAACTAGACTAAAGCGGGGGTAAATGATATATATATATATGTAAGGTAATATAATAAAGCACACATGAGAATTCTATGATAAATGAGTAGCTAGCTAGAGTGAGAGGACAACGGGAGAGATCAAGGTTCCTATATACTTTTCTACTACTTTGGTTCTATAATAACAGGGATGGATAGATATAGCAATCATACAATAGCACTTCGGGACATCGGAGCACTAGCCACAGACATGGATGAGAAGGGGGCTAGGAAGGTCCGACTACGGTCCTACAAACACCAACCCGAACGAGGTGGAATACGACGGCCGTCAGGACTGTCACGATCTGGGGCTACCACAACAATCCGTGGGATTGGGTGCAATCTCGTGTAACCTCTAGTCTAGACACCATGTCTACACTATCAATTACTACTCTAATTACTTAAGATAACTAGAGCACTCGATGCGAGCGAAGATCCCATACTAAAGCATAACTACTATACTAACAATCACAAGATAGGCATAAAAGTAAATAGAGAAGATAAATATATTGAAGCATAAGTCTTACAAAGAGTAGATACAAAGACATACCAAATCTCGAAGACTTCTCGAACCGGAGCGTTTGCTCCGCTTTCCCTAACTCTCATCTAGATCTAATCTACTACATTGGAATGTCTAGCTCTAATTCTCTAGAGAAGAGAAGTCATCCATTCAAGGGACGCCTCTACAACTCGATCCCGCGGGAGATAATGAATTAGGGTTTAAGGGATGCCTCCTCCGGGGGCCGGGGGCCCGCTTATATAGCCCTCTAGGATGCACCACAGCCCTCGGATCAAACCGACCTAAACGGACGATTATTATTCATCCTCAAAGGCGGTGGAACGGGGATCCGCGAGACTCGTTCGATTGGTCGAGATGACGGGTCGGCCGACCAAGGGTGGGAGTCGGCCGACCCTTGGCTGGGCCCAAATGGGCTCATATTTTGTGGGCTGATGGATCTCTTCGTTAGCTTCGATTCGCCGCGTGGATCACCTAAATCGGAGTTCGTATGAGGGAGATATGCCCGTTTTACTCGGACGGCTCTTGGAGCACAATTGCAATCTTCCGGATGGCGTAACTTTGTCGTCGGACTCGATTTGGGTGAACCAAAACTCTATTTCATGTGTCTCGATGAGCTCTATGCAATGGTGCACTTTATTCCATCATTTGACATACTTCCATTTGATGATTCTGGTACTTTTCTAGTTTAGTCCCCCATGGACATTTACCAAAACTCGTGGAATTCCATTAGTGTAAGCCCTATATCTAGAAGGTAATTATGTTTAGGTCCTTTTTCATGTCTAGTTGACGGTAAAAATTGGCACTTAACGACCGTCAACAACTCCCCCAAGCTTTCCTTTTGCTCGTCCCCGAGCAAAGATAAACTCGAGTGTGGATCGGGAGTTGCTACAATGCGTTCACGCCTCAAAAGTACACATGCGTTCAAACAAGAACTCTCCTCCGGATTAGAGTGAACTATTCGACTCAAAACTTACTCATATTACCTTTCATCATGGGGCTTGTAACCGTCACTTGGGTCTTGAGCGGTTGAAAGACAGAACGGTCAAGTCAAGCGCTATGTTTCTCGCTCTTTGATCAACTATTATTCTAGAGTTTTTGCAAGATTTTCAAATAAAAACTCGAGTTCCTTGTATGAACCTTTCAGATCTCTCATTTGTGGTATTTACGGATCCTCCCCAAGGCATGAGTAGTGTATGCCTTCTCTCTTCTCTCAAAATATGTGGTATTTGTGGAACTAAGGCATAGTGGAAAGTGCCTTCTCTCTCTCACCCTACTTTCTAATAGGCTTATGTGGAGCTCATAGGTGGGGAGACACTCAAACTCACTTGCATATATTGCAGTTAAACCATGGATCCAATAGGAACTAAAATAATAATAAAGTCATATGTGCATGTGAATGAGGAAATGGGATGGATGATAAGATGATGATGATAAGGAAATGATTATGAGGGGTGATCACTTGGTGAACATCTACTTCTACACTTGCTCCTTTGGGGATAAAATGACTCCCTTTATTCGGAAACTTTGAAACTTCTTGAAGGAAAGACTTGGCTACTCTTTTTCTTTCTTTTTTTTTTCTTCTTCTTTTTTTTTCTTTTCTTTTTTTCTCTCTTTTTTTTATAGAGCAACCAATCCTCGGAAACGAAACTTTAACAACGAGGGAGTGTATAACTTGAAATGATAATGTTTGGAGCTTTTATGTAGGCAATTGGAACGGTGATGATTATTTCAAGATGTTCACTCCCAGAATAGGAGTAGAACCTTTTCTGGATGAAATGAAATGAGTGGCATATGTATATGTGGATGGATGGATGGATGCGTACTCCCAGGGTAGGAGCAGCATAAGTGCGTATCTCCAGGGTAGAGACAGCACAATATGTGATGGATGTGGATCTATATATGGGTGGTACTTCTAGGGACAGAAGTAGCACAGAATGAATGTAGTACTTATAAAATAGGTGCATGCTTCTGAGGACAGAAGTAGCATAGATCAATGGATGGAGAGCACATAGTATTGACTTTAAGCGCATGGTGATTCCTTATGGGTCCACAGCATAACCACACTCAATGCCTATAAAGACTACACTCAATGCCTATAAAATGTTCTATATAAACAGATGGGTTTTCCTAGTCTAGTAAGCATGAATATATGGCTGTGGTAGGAATTTAAACTCTCATCATAAAGGAACTCATCATGCAGGAATTTAATATTTTCACAGATAAATTCTCCAGAACTCTAGTATCTCTAGGAACAAGATGGACAATGACTCAAAACTTCTCCCATATCATACCCGTCAACCACCTAGACTTAGATCAAGTGTTTGCTACCCACAAGTTTCAGGTTGAGCAAATCTCAAATCTAACAGTTGTGTCCAAAACTCGGGAGAGTGCAAGGTTGAAAACTAGGTACTTGAAAGGAATTACGGCAGAGCAACTATTCATTATCTCCATGTAGAGTTTATTCTAGGGATCACTTTTAAGACAGACTACAAGAACTCTCCAAAAGTAGAAAAGAAATCTTTCTGGGTTTCTATAGTTATGCATCGTTTTTAGTTGTTTTAACAAAGCAAACTATAACATAGATAAATAGACAAGTTGGGATCACTTAGCTTGGTACACGGGGATGCTCTCCCCCAATTTGGATGTTGACGTAGTACGTCGATGTTCCGACTAGCGGTGAAGGCGTTCTAGTATGCCTAGAGTGTCGTGGATAGTTGCTGTTAGAGACAGTGCTCGACTGTTGAGGGCAGCACTCCGACGGGAGACTAGACATCCTTACGTCTATTGACTCTTCTTGATCCTTTATGTTACGTGAAGCTCAAATAGACAACAAAGCTTGTGGAAGCGATTAAGCGTTAGTGATAAAACCTCTAAGCCTTGGTTGTCTAGAACTGCCTTAACTCAAATGTCTTAGAACGGGATTACAAGAAATATTTTTATCTTTTTTATAATAAAGGAATGCGAGACAGAGAAAATAGATATGCTAAAAAAATTATTTTTATGCCACCACAATGAATGATTATTCACATGGGGCTTAGTAGTTTTACGGATGCAAATGCACAAATCTTTATTTTCTTTTTCTAGTGCGAGAGATAGTAAAGCGAAGATGCAATTAAGATGCATGTAGGGAAAATAAATATGCTTAAAGGAAAATGCAATCTTTGTGAAAGGAAATCTTGATAATACCAAGTTACCTCCTTGGCGAGGGTTTAGTGATTTAAGTCCTCCGAACAGGACTTCTTGTCATGTTCACTCCTTCAGTGCATCATTTGATCCCAAAGGTAGAGACCTTGAGAACTGCACCTCTTGAGATGGTAACTCTAGGAAAGGAGTCACCCATGTTCTTTCTTGTCCAGCAGTCTTTATCACTGGAATACCTTGTGATGAAGAGTAGATGCTTCTAGTGGTCCTTTACTTCTTCTTGGAGTTTGCCTTGCTTGATTGACCTCTCTCCTTGAGCATCTTGTCTTCTAAAATTTCACTCTTTTTTATGCATAGACCTTGTGCTCCACTCATTGTTTCTTCTCAACGTGCCGGAGCGACGGAGGCTTGAAAAGAGGAAGAGCATTGCTGGATCATTGTTTGAAGAGTCATCGGCCTTCCTCCCCAAGCTTGACCTTGTTGTCGCTCGCCACGTGAAACCAAATACGAGTGTTGAGTCATCCCTCAGAGTGTGTTGTACTCCTATGTCCTCAGACACTGTTTGTCCTCTGTTCTTAAGCCTTCATTTGTCTGAGAGGGATTTTTGATTATAGGTCCATTGAGCAAAGATCTCTCCCTTGCATCCTGCCTTTGTTTGTGCTGTCCAATCCAGGATGAGCGTACAGACAGTTGCATGATCTTCTTTCGTCAACCATTCTTGATTTTCATTGAGTCTTGGTTGACGCATTGATGTTCGTTGGAGATGTAGACTCGAGTTCTTCCTTGATGGTCTTTGTCTTCTAGCAGCATGGCGAAGAGTTGTACGCCATCCGTCTTGATGATCAAGGAAGGAGCTTCTTTAGTATTTGTATATGCAGGCTTCATCTCCAATGGCTTAGGGACATCATCTTGCAACCATAGTCATGGTCCTTTAAGGCTTGGTCGGTGGTCAACCCTTGATGATGATTGGTTGACACAAGGATGCATGCCATTCCATCCTTGTCCTTGCTGCCGACATGCAAGATGGTGTCTTCAGAGTTGCTCATAGCTTGTCGCCTTAATCCACTTCTTTGAGTGAGTTCAAGATGTTGATGCTTCTTGTGGCACTCTTGTCTTTCTCTTTGTTCCATTGCGAAGTGGCAAATTCGCGGTGATGCCAATCCACGAATAGGCGAGATCATAAGTTCTTTCTGCAAAATGTTAGGGGACACATACCCGAAGGATTGCAACAATTTCAAACTATGGGCTATTATCCACTATCTATTTTAGAATTTCATCTATGCTAATAAAGAGATGATTTTTGAGTTACTTTAGCATAGACTTTATTTATCATGTTTTCTAACGGCTCTTTTTTATGGCACGCTAACATGGTTCAAGGCAAAGTTAACTTGCAACAAAAGACAATGTGAATGATATTTGATACTTACAATTCTTCCTTGAACAATGGATGAGTTGTGTCTTTTGTGTGAAGTTGTTGGAATTCATCATATGCCTTGCTTCATCTCGAAGTGTGTTCATCTCTTGACTTACCCAAATTGGATTTGAGAGTTTTGCGGGGGTTAGTGCAACAAAATAACCAATATCTACTAAAGCACATTTTAGTTCAATAACCAAACTAGACTCCATGTCTAATTTAATTAAGGAAGGTATTTAACCTAAGCACCACGCTTAATTTAAAAACCTTTGGAGGTATGCGCAACACTTCCAAACCAAAGCATACTATAGCAAACAAAGGTGACATGAAAGCACTATAGAGATTTACTCAAATGGAGATGAAAAAGCATGATCATTGGTGAGGGTTTTTTTTTTTTTTAGATGCAAAACACATGGATGAATCTAAGAAACCAAACATGCAATGGATAAGCGAACATAAACAAGCTAAACGGTAGTGGATGCAAGAATTGTTAAAAGTAAACATGCAGTGGGGTGCAAGAATTTAAATGATAACTACTCATAATTTTAAAGTCCATGAGCAAGACTATCTCACCATTCTTGATTATAGTTACCATGACTCACATAATGAAATTTGTGAGTGGTGCAACATCTATGTTCGTCACTTGTGAAGTGATTTGAAATTCTTGTGACGACGACCTTTTGTACATTTGTGAGGTGGCGGGGTTCCAATGTTGATGAATGTTGAATGTTGGGGGACCCTGGGCTCTTCAATGTCTCTTCTTTTCTTGTGGAAACTTGCCGGAAGGTCAAAACGGCTTCTTTTGTCTGTCTATTCCACATACGAGAACAAGGGGTAATCCTACTAAAGCTAGTGGTACACTAAACTAGCGAGACATCAAGATCATTATCAAAAACTTAACACCGATTGCTTCCCCAAGCAACGGCGCCAAGAATGCTTGTTGGTATAAATCAAGTGCAACTAAAATATAGAGGATTACGCAAGCGCCTGAGAACATACCATTGTAGCATTTTACCGGGGAGTAAACCAGGTATCGTTATTTATATTTTACCACGGGAAGCAAGGGTTAAAGAATCGATAACTCACCATCATGTATCTACTAACTTAGTAAATCAACTAGACTAAAGCGAGGGTAAATGATATATATATATATGTAAGGTAATATAATAAAGCACACATGAGAATTCTATGATAAATGAGTAGCTAGCTAGAGTGAGAGGACAACGGGAGAGATCAAGGTTCCTATATACTTTTCTACTACTTTGGTTCTATAATAACGAGGGATGGATAGATATAGCAATCATACAATAGCACTTCGGGACATCGGAGCACTAGCCACGAGACATGGATGAGAAGGGGGCTAGGAAGGTCCGACTACGGTCCTACAAACACCAACCCGAACGAGGTGGAATACGGCGGCCGTCGGGGCTGTCACGATCTGGGGCTACCACAACAATCCGTGGGATTGGGTGCAATCTCGAGTAACCTCTAGTCTAGACACCATGTCTACACTATCAATTACTACTCTAATTACTTAAGATAACTAGAGCACTCGATGCGAGCGAAGATCCCATACTAAAGCATAACTACTATACTAACAATCACAAGATAGGCATAAAAGTAAATAGAGAAGATAAATATATTGAAGCATAAGTCTTACAAAGAGTAGATACAAAGACATACCAAATCTCTCGAAGACTTCTCCGAACCGGAGCGCAGCTCCGCTTTCCCTAACTCTCATCTAGATCTAATCTACTACATTGGAATGTCTAGCTCTAATTCTCTAGAGAAGAGAAGTCATCCATTCAAGGGACGCCTCTACAACTACGATCCGGCGGGAGATAATGAATTAGGGTTTAAGGGATGCCTCCTCCGGGGGCCGGGGGCCCCGCTTATATAGCCCTCTAGGATGCACCACAGCCCTCGGATCAAACCGACCTAAACGGACGATTATTATTCATCCTCAAAGGCGGTGGAACGGGGATCCGCGAGACTCGTTCGATTGGTCGAGATGACGGGTCGGCCGACCAAGGGTGGGAGTCGGCCGACCCTTGGCTGGGCCCAAATAGGCTCATATTTTGTGGGCTGATGGATCTCTTCGTTAGCTTCGATTCGCCGCGTGGATCACCTAAATCGGAGTTCGTATGAGGGAGATATGCCCGTTTTACTCCGGACTGACTCTTGGAGCACAATTGCAATCTTCCGGATGGCGTAACTTTGTCGTCGGACTCGATTTGGGTGAACCAAAACTCTATTTCATGTGTCTCGATGAGCTCTATGCAATGGTGCACTTTATTCCATCATTTGACATACTTCCATTTGATGATTCTGGTACTTTTCTAGTTTAGTCCTGCAAAGCAGGACATTTACCAAAACTCGTGGAATTCCATTAGTGTAAGCCCTATATCTAGAAGGTAATTATGTTTAGGTCCTTTTTCATGTCTAGTTGACGGTAAAAATTGGCACTTAACGACCGTCAACACAAGTATCGAAGTTGGATCTTAATTGTGACTATGACATAAACGTGGGATAGCCGATTGAATAAAATCGCCTTCAGGATAAAGGGAAGAAGTTGGAGAAAAATAGCCGATATTATTGTATCGCCTCTAGTGCAAAAATAGCCGATATCGTGTGTATCGTCTTGAGCAGAAATAGCCGATACGGTTGTATCGCCTTTAGCCAATTTTTAAAGTATAAGTGACAGTTTTATCTCTCAGTGGTAGATTTATCGGGAGAAGATAAAGTGAATTGAAGTACTACGCTACAAAGTTTGTCAAGTCGTGGACGGGACGAGAGATCTAATCGACTAAGGTGATGTCATGCGATTCGGGAGATTTCGTTCGGGAAGAGTGTTGCAGTCAAGTTCTAGCTAAGGAAAAATTTGCAAAAAAGCAAATGCAACAGATGAACACCATCACAGACAAGCAAGAACAAAAAGAGACCAACATTCTTGATTAAAATTTTTATTTACAACCCGCGCCGAGTCCTAGTACAAGCTACTCCTCTTCCTCGTTGTAGAGCTTGTTGAGGACGGACTCCGGGTTGGTGGCGTTGGCCATGGTGTCGGCGTGGTCATCGTACGCCCCCAGGAGGCCCTCGATGCCGTCAACCTCATGGGGAAGCCCGTCCCGGAAGCCGGTCGGCATCGGAGCGTAGTCATCCCCGGTCCAGGACGACATCCCCGCCAGGCCGAGCGCAGTGCCGAGGCGCACGCCGTGAAGGGCAACCTGGTCGATCTGACTAGGCACCGCCTCGAGGCGATCTGCCACGGTCGCCCCCTGGGCGTTCACATGGTTGGCCGCCGCCATCGCCGCCAACCTCAGGCGGTCCAGCTCCGCGTTGAGGTCTGCAAAGGAAAAACAAAACAGGGCAATGAGTAAGCAGATCAAGAAGAACGAGAATCGAAAGCAATGTTGGTAGAAACAAGTACTGGTGATGGTCTCCGTCATCTGCCGGCAGGTATCCTCCCATTCCAGCTGGGCGATCCCAAACTTCTTGGTTTCTTCACCAAGAAGCTCCATCGCCTCGTCCCTCTCGCGGCGGTATGCGGCGGCGTCGTAGCGGGTGTACGCCGGGATCTCCTCGTCGTTCCTTTCCCATATAGGGTGGTACGAAGGAGAGGATCCCGATGAGGCCGAGAACGGCGAGCGAGCCGCGCGCGCGGAAACGGAGCGAGGAGCGGGCTGGAACCGAGGGCGGGGCGAGGGCGTCGAACGCCGCGGCTGGCGCCAGGAAGCGCCATTGGCCGGTGCTGATCCTCGCCGTCCTACAAACGAGGTGCAATCAAGATCGGCTAAATAAGAAAAGAAACCGCAAACGAGATGAGGAAGTTATCTCTTACTGCAGACGGCGGCCGCCACGGCTGCTTCCCTCCGCCGCATCCGCCGCAGGAGCAGGAGCGGTAGCAGAAGGAGGAGTGTGAGTGCCGGCCCGGGCGACCCGCCTCTAGAAGTTAGCGGCATAGTCGCCGGCGACCCCGGTACCCCTGAAACGGATCAAGAAGATAAGCAACCGCAAGGGGGCAGAGATTCAGATCGGGTAAAAGCTATCAAGCAGTACAACTCTAAAGGTTGAAGATCTCACCGCCGGCGCCGGTTGCTGCTCCCCTCCGCCTCGTCCTGAGCAGGACGCTTGCTGCGATCGCCGCCGCTCGCCATGGGTGGTGGTGGGGTTTTTTGGGGTTTGAAGGCGGAGAGGAAGTGGAAGAGATTAAGGATGATAGCAACTGCTTGTGCTTGATGTGATGATGGTGGGAGCCGACTGGTCCTATTTATGAACGTGGGAGCCGTGGCGAGACTGCGGGAAAACCAAGCGACAAGATAGGGTTTTTCGCACCTATGGGCCGATGTTGAGTTGGGCCGAGCCCATCACTACTGGCGATTCAGTTGCCATGCGTTCGGTCGGCTAAATAGCTAATGAGGGCTATTCGGCTAAAGTATATACTGGGGACAGCAACGGATACGTTCGGCTGATACACACATCTATGAGTACGATCGTGATAGGAACAGCCGAATGATGACAGGAAAAGCAGAGAAGAAAAAGAAAAAATGAAGATTATCTATTTTTCCAGAAAAGGGGAATTGTTTTCAAGTGTGACAGGGTCGAGCCTAAACGTCTACATTTTCAAATACAAACCAAGCATCTACACATTCGAGATAAGGCGATGACATTGAGCATCGGTCTTGATTCATTAACCTCATCAAGGGCTCTTTTATCTTCAACCGGAGTTTTGGATATCTTTTGATCGCTCTTGATTTGCTTGGTCTCTTTGACAAGGGAGCTTATCTTGGTCTTGGCCGAGTCAAGAGGTGGCGAGTGGCAAGTTTGGCTTCATGAGATTGAATGTTGGCATCCAATTGAGCCAACCGGGCTGATCGATCCTCTCATCTTTCATACTCGCAACTCCGGCTCCAAGGTATCCCAAGATTGTTTGGCGACTTGAATTCGAGTAGAGCTCCTTGACTGTTGTTCTCCGGTTGCCTTGTCGGTCTCCAAGATAGCTTTGTCAGATATATTCTTATGTGCTCTCTTGACAACGGCAAAATGGTCATCGAGATGAGACAAGGCGTTTATGGCATCCTTGAGATCAGAAGGAAGCTCTTGGCCAAGTGGCTCTGCTATTTCCCTTATTTTGTCGAGACTCCCGAGTCGAGTCAACAATATCCCTCTCCAAGAATGAAATTATGGCCTTGGTTTAAACGACTCTCTCGATGATAATTGCCGATTGGAGGAGACTTCATCGTCATCGGCAAACTCTTCGGCAATGAGAGAAAAGCGCTGTTGAAGAGCAAGCCACGATAACGAGGAAAGAAAAATTTATTAGCCGAATGACTTGATTTGAAAAGGGAATGAGCGAGAAGGATTAAGATAATACCTCTTCGGTAAAAACCTGATCAATGGCCTCTGAGTAGCATCAAGACTTTGAGTGATTGACACGATTCTTTGTTTCATGGATAGCGGTGTCATGGCTTATTGATATATCCTGAATTGCCGAAGGAATTGAATCCGGTATGTCTTGAAGAAGAATTTTTCACGTTGCTTCTCTGGTGATGAAGAAGAATGTCTGTTTCCGTTTCGTTTGTTCATCAACCCGATGAGAAGGAATTTCTTCGCCGCTTCTCCTTGATCACCTGCTTGGTCATCTGCACGATGCATACCAAGACTACTAGTGAGCTCATTGGTGGTTGCTTGACCAGTGGAGACTCCAGGAGAATTGTCCAAGATCACTACCCTGTCAGGACTTTGAGGGTTGGTCTGCACTTGTTGAAAGAAAGTGATAAGTGCAAATACATTTGCAGATGGAAAATAAGTTGTCAAAAGCATTCATACCTGAGGGAGTGGCTTAGCTTTCTTTGATCTTGTTTTCTTGGGAATTGCGGTGTCCTTGATAGGGGAGGAAGGAGTTTTTCTTTTAAGGTCCTTCGGGAGCACCGTGTCATCAGCAGGCGTTTTGTTGAACACTGTTAAACTTGGAGCATCATGCCCCAGAGCAGCATTAGGGCCGGGTTGCCAGTATTGAACCTCTGGAGGACTTGGAGGAGCATTGTCCTGTTCGAAAAGGTGTTTAGAAACGGCGAGAGAGACATAAAGTAAAAGGTGGCCATAAGCGTGTACCTCATCATCGAAGAGAATGAGGGCATTAAAACTTGGCATAAAGGATGGACTTGTGCTACGAAAATGTGAGAATGCCATTCTTGCCACCGAGAGTGAAGGAGGGATGAGCAGCTTCAATTATCACCAAAGGATTAGGCTCATATCGGAAGCTTACATCCAAGATTGAAGACTTTGTTGGCTTCGGTTATATTCAGCAATGACTCCCGGGTCCGATGATACTTGAAAAATATGGCCTTGGGGGCGGTTGACCAAATCAAATTTTGCACGGCAACCATGTTTGGGTTGTAAAATTCATAAGTTGAATTTATCAACCGACCATGATGAAATTCTCTTTGCGAGCACGGGGCACGATGAAAGAATTAAAAATGTCCCTGGAATCATCATCTATGCGGCCGGTTCATAGCTAAATCTACGGGGAGGGTTAAGTCTTCATTCTCTCGTAGGGAAACCAGTTACGTGGTTGAATCCCTTGTAGAAGATCTTGAAAAGATGGCCCAAGTCCAAGTCAATGATGATTGAAGATGCGGCCTCTCCATATGTCGACAAGATTTGTATCGGGATCTTCACCTTGGCGTAGTTGATTGAAGGAAAGTTCGGGTTGTGGAGATCAACGAGACAATCGATGCATATATAGTTGCAACCACATCGAAGAAGCCACCATGGTCCATTGACGCGGAGATTTCACCCACGATTCCTCATCGAACGGTGATCGATGCATCATGTGGTAAAATGCTCCCGGCAGATATTTGCCCAAAGGAATCGGCTTGCACTGCGGCCAATTCTTGACCATCACTATGTGATTCGAGTGGGCTCATTGGACTTGCCACGGAAGATAAATCTGCATAACCACATGTTCATGAAAGCCCTATACTCTTTATCGAGACACGGGGCCGGTTGAAGCATAAGTCTCGAACATACTTGGCCCAACCTCCTCCTGATTTAACTGACCTCTGTGCACTGGTGCCTTTGAACTTAAAAGGATATGTTGGCTTGGTAATATTCAAACCGGTCATCATGAAAATGTCTGACAAAGTGATTGACATTGGGCCATGACCAAAGATAAATGCGTTGATAGCATCAGACCAGAAGTGAGAGGCGGCTATCAGAAGGGAGTCATTTCTTGGCATGTCAGCTAAGAGAGCTCCAAGCGGTGTTGAATATCCTGTGATTCCCGAAATCACTATTCCGGGATCGCATCCTACGGTACCAATCACGCCATCCCGTGATTGAGGGAAGGGGCCAAGTTTTGAAAGTGTTTGGCCATGTTTTAAGGGGGCAATCCTAGATTTAAAGGGGATCCTCAAAGTCTCTTTTTCAATAAATTCTCTCGGATTGGAATCTCCCTAGTGGGCCAAGAAAAAATGATCCAGGATAAGCAAGATTGGAGATCAAGATCTCATTCTTCATTTCCTTTAGAAGAAATTGAAGCAAATGGATCAAAAAAGTGCATCTGGAAGGTGATTCGAGAAAGTTGCCGAATAGGTAAAGCAAGTAGGGTTACCTCCAAGAGCTCCTCTTGAGTTCCTGTCGCCATGATGGAGCTGATTGAAGACTCCACCGCCATTAAGCAGAAGATTTGATCTTGAGGTGGCGGCTGCGGTGGTGGTTCTGACCTAGGAGAAAGACGCTTGTGGTCAATTTCGAAATAAAACCCTTTTATCTCAAAATTGAGGGGGCATGTGTTAACACCAGAATTTGGTCAGGAATATGACAGGTGGACCCGCAGGCGGCAGGGAGAGAGATTCGGCAAATGCATATGCGGTCGGCTAATTTCCGTGTGTTCGGCAAATGGTCAAGCGGTCGGCAACTGCTTCGTTTGAAGGCGGAAAAAGGAAAGAGAAGCTGATCGAAAAAGGGAAGGAGTCGTAATGGTCAAGGACTCCGATTATGGATAGAGTTAGCGTGTTTTGTCTTTCCAATTTTGTTTAGATAGTTCGTAAGTACTTAGAACTCATGTTCTGTCCAGGGTATAAATATAAACCCTCGACCATTGTAATAAGGGTTCACAACCAAATCAATACAACCGGCTACGCGCCACCCTTCGAGTCCTTTAGTCGTGTCGTCGAGTTCTTCGAGAGGGCCAATCGATCCATCGACCTCCGTAAGTCCCGGCAACCTTGCTATCATGTCTAGTATCGTGCGGCGGATTTAGATGTGATGCAAGTAGTCTCATCTGTTTTGCTTAGTATCGTGCGGCGGATTTAAGCTTAATGATGGGAAGTCTTTGCTTGTGCCTTGTATCGTGCGGCGGATTAAGACATGAGTAAAGATAGTTATCGGCTCTCTTAGATTTGGCAAGATCTAATAGATTCATTAAGTTATCACGTGTTGCATGTTTTATTTAATGTTTAATTATTTGCAACACTCTTTTGCCCAATCTAGATTGATACTCTTTCGGCTTGTTGATCGTTCCTTTCATGCTTATTCAATATCGAGTAGATCAAGTTCATATAGCCGAATTAGATCAATCTAGGTTGTTACGTGTTGTGGGTTCATTCACGTTAGATGTAGATAAGCCTTGACGGGGACCGGGTATCGTGCGGCGGATGCGGGTCTTTGGGTTACTCTAGAGCTAGTCATCCGGTGGACTAGAGATCGGTTTAATCTCGATAGGCTCCTTTTACATGTTACTTGTTTGTTCCTTCTTCATGGATCGATTCGGCAATCTTGCCGATACGGTTATGCTTATACATGTAGCGAGTATTTATAGATCGTTAGGTAATTACGTGCTTTTAGCTCTTTGTTGTTAGATTGTATCATGCGGTGGATTGATCTAATAGTAAGGAGTGGTATAAATTCATAGCGAGTGGTATCATGCGGTGGATTAGCTTGCTTGGGTTTATGCTCGACGGGTTTATGAAGGCTAGACGTGCGGCAGACTAGTTGGAGTAGCCTATGCATGTGTTGTTTAATAGATTTATATTTATAAGTTACTTATCCTTAATTATTAGTGCTTGATGATGCTTTAAACCTGAAGATATGGTTGATATGCTTTAATGATTTACTCTTGTTCAAACATGTCTTCATTCACTGTATTCGGCAAATTCATTCTATTTACATTAGTTATGTTACTTTAGTCGAATGAATTGCAATCTGTTGGCAGATAGCTTCTAATAGCTATGTGTCGTCGTAAGTGGCTTCAGGGCCGTAAAGATGGAAGCTGTCGGTCTCACCCAAAGACGTTCCGGTTATGATCTTCTTGTTTTATCCCTTGTCGATTTTCAGGTCAAATCGACCGCACGCTCCGGATTCGGGCCGGGCACCGATTGAAGCTAGGCTTTCCCGGCTTCTTGTGTGTGAGACACTGAGTGCACCACATTTTGTGTCAACACAAGGCGACACAATTGCAAAGCTAAGTCTTCGACTACTTTATGCAAGCCGTACTAACCAAAACAAGGCTACTCAAAACAATTGCACAATCAACCACGGTGATCAAACTACACAATGTCGGTTCACCAATACCGATCAAACAATTCTACCCACGGGATTTACTCTACACAATGAGTGGTTCCCGACCGACCACAATAAGCAATTCTACCCACGGGATTTAAACTACTCAATGAGTGGTTCCCGACCGACCACAACAAGCAATTCTACTTTGCGGTAAGTAAAGAGATGAAGGAAGTTTATACCGCCGCGAAGAGTAGAAGATAGCCAATCACCGGTGTAGAAGCCAATCACCTAGGGAGCTCAAGCATAAGCACAAGGAGGTCGAAGCCTCGGCAATCACAAATCAACACAATGATTTTTTTACCGAGGTTCACTTGCTTCTCGGCAAGCTAGTCCTTGTTGTGGCGATACACTTGCTTGGTGAGTTGCCCGCTCAATTGGCTCGGTGCCAAAGACCCCAATGGGGAGCCGCAATCTCCACACAAGACAAGGATCCACAAGCCACGAGCAATCAACTAGAGTATCCTTTCGTGAACTCCCGTGGGGAAGGATCAAGAACCCATCACAAGAACCCGGTGTGGCCTCGAACAATCACCAAGTCGAGCTCAACCACCACCCGCTGCTCCA
Source organism: Themeda triandra (assembly GCA_018135685.1). Classification (NCBI taxonomy): domain Eukaryota; kingdom Viridiplantae; phylum Streptophyta; class Magnoliopsida; order Poales; family Poaceae; genus Themeda; species Themeda triandra. The sequence goes on from JAENPR010000463.1 coordinate 327,335, forward strand.
AACCGTCTACGGTGATGGGAATCACCGAAGAGTAACAAGAATCCGCAGCTCACTCGATGAACAAGTGCCTCTAGATGCAACTCTCAATGCAAATCACTTGTTCTCACTCAAATCTCTCGAAAAAATGATCAACCTATCCAAGAGATGAGTGGGGAGGAGTGTCTCTAGCTCAAAGTATGCTCAAGAGTGTTAGAATGGGCAAGAGAGAGTCTCCCAACAGGCCAACCTCATATTTATAGACCCAAGTCCGAAATAGAGCTGTTGGTCCTCGGGGCGCCGTTTTTCACTGCGCCGGACACGTCCGCCGCGGACCGCCGAACGCGTCCGGGGCCTCCTCCGTCGTGCGCGTGCCCGACCATTGCGTTTGAATCCAGGCGCCATGTCAGTGTCCGCCGCCGCATCCGCCGCCCTCCAGAACGTGCGTCCGACGCCGCGTCCGCAGGGCTGCCCAGCTTCTGAAGTTTCTGTTCCGCGTCTGTCACCTTGCGCCACGTCCGTCGCTCGCCAGCAGCCGCGTCCGGCGCCTTGGACCAAGCAACCGAGCCACGCGCCCACGAAGCAACCGCCGGACGCCGCACCATGCCCGTACTGCGTCTGCCGAGGCTCCGCCAGCCGCGTCCGGTGAAGTTGAGCTCGCCAAGGCCGCACTGCGCCCGAGCCCGCCGGACGCCGGCCTCCAGCGTCCGACGCCGGCCGAGGAGCGTCCGGTGCGCGCGTCCGAAGGGCTTCCCCGCTGGGAACCTTTCTGGACCGCGTCCGATGGTCGGCCAGCGTCCGTCGCTCGCCGACGGCCGCGTCCGACGCCACGCAGATGAAGATTTCTCCATAGAATCTTGCGCCATCTTCGCTCCAAGTCCAATCTCTTGCCTTGGGTACCAACTCCACCAAGTGTAGACCTCGTCTCAAGCACCGGAGTTAGTAGTACAAGCTCGACCACGTCGGCAAGAGTTAGCCCTCTAGTTAGTCTCTCATGCATCATGCAAAGTCGCAACTAGAGGCACTTAGGACCGCGAATGAACCGAGGAAACCCCTCTTGACAGTCGGTTATCGATCCTAAATGTGGTCACACTCGCTAAGTGTCTCGACCACTAAACCGGAAAGCCCTATCAAGTATACCTTCGCCTTGATCTCCATGGGCCTCCGTCGGAGCTCGATCACATCACATCCACCATGTTCATCACCGTGATCGCCATGCTCCATCATCCACCGTTACGTTGCTTATGTGTCTAACCACACTTAGAGCAAAGCATTAGCAACGTTGAGTGTCATTAATTACCAAAACCAAACCAAAGCTTTCACCCTTCTGGACTGCGTCCGATGGCCCGTGAGGCCTATTGGACCGTGTTCGAGGCCAAACCAGCATCCAACGCCAGATGGCAACCGCGCCCGACGCCTTTGTCTTGTCTCCTTTTCGTCGAAACACTGTCCAAGTCCATCCACTTGCCATAGGTTGCTAACTCCCGCAGTGTAGATCACAACTCAAGCACCGGAGTTAGAATATGATCTCATGATCACATCGGCAATGGTTAGCACTCTAGTTAGTCTCTCATGCATCATGCAAAGTCACATCTAGAGGCATTTTGAATCGCGAGTCAACCGTGGATTCCCCTCTTGATAGTCGGTTGTCTATCCTAAATGTGATCACACTCTCTAAGTGTCTTGATCACCAAACTGGAAAGCCCTATCAAGTATACCTTTGCCTTGGTCCCCATGGGCCTTTCCCTTCATCACCGGAGCTTGATCATGCAACACGTCCACCATGTCCATCACCATGATCTCCATGCTCCATCTTCAACATCATGTTGCTATGTGTCTAATCACACTTAGAGTAAAGCATTAGCAACATTGAGTGTCATTAATTACCAAAACCAAACCGGGGCTTTCAACTAGGCGCGAGCCGGCCGGACCGCGTCGCGCGACGCGAGGTCGCGACTCGCGAGCCGTGCACCGAGCGGGAGAATGGAGAAGGCGACGGCGCGACGCTGCGAAGGCCGATGGCACAGGCATCGGGCAGGGTCGGGGCCGCTGGCTTGCCGCCTCGCCCTAGCCGCTCGCCGGGTCGGGGCTGGAGGACTCGCTGTCGGTCTCGGGAAAGCCCAGATTGACGGCGCGGGGTCGGGGTCGGGGAGGAGGACTCGCTCTCGGGGACAGACTCAGCTCTCAGGCAGTGAAGTGAGTGAAGGGTTAGGGTTGACTGTTGGGCTGGTGTTGACGGTCGTTAAGTGACAATTTTTACCGTCAACTAGACATGAAAAAGGACCTAAATATAATTACCATCTAGATATAGGGCTTACACTAATGGAATTCCATGAGTTTTGGTGAATGCATTTCACGGGGTGTCGGCTGAAAATACCCAAGGAAGGCCCACATGTCGGGTTTACAGGAGATAATCGGGAGCCGGTGAAAAGTGCATGTCTGGAAGGTTCGAGAAGGCTCTGGACCAAGCGGGAGCCGAACGGGCTTGGTGGGGAGTCGGCCGGCTCCCTTCCTTGGTCGGCCGCTCACCGAGGTCAACCAATCGAATCGGCCTCGCGGATCCCTGTTCCACCGCCTTTGAGGATGAATAATAATCGTCCGTTTAGGTCGGTTTGATCCGAGGGCTGCGGTGCATCCTAGGGGGCTATATAAGCGGGCCCCTGGCCTGGAGGAGGCATCCCATGAAACCCTAATTCATTATTTCCGAGAGAGTATCGGGTGAGAGGGTCCCTTGAATGGATCTCCTCCCTAGAGCCTAGCATTCAAGATAGATAGAGAGAGTATAGGGTGGAGGTAGAGTTGGAGGAAGCCGGCATGTCGGTGTCTCCTCTCCGTTTGTACCTGCGGGATCAAGTCTCCTAACCCAAGGCTTGGTTCTAGGATTATTCTGCAATTCAACTTCTGATACTAGTAAGTTCTTGTTATTATTGCTCTTTGGTCTATGAGTTTACTTTATTCGCTTCCGGTTGGGGATAGAGTAATCGTTCGTAAGCGTAAGCGTGGTGCTTGGGCTAAGTTCACTCGTAGATGCTCCCTATGGCGGAACCGTGGTAGTAGCGGGAGATGACAGTCCCTTTGTTACCTTTGTAATCCACTTCCCGTCGGTAGGTAAGGTAGGTCCAAAAGTGCTAGGTTAAGCATCCTCTGTGGTGTCTTTTCTTAGGTGCTCCCATAGAGTAGTAGTTGCAAAGCTTGCCATAGGTTGGAAGGAGGCTGTGGTAGTAATCCTCTCTATATCGCTCATTTACCTTGTACGTAGCTCGGGGGTTAAGTATAGACTTGGGTTAGTCGGATACACGTTTTCTCCTAGCGGATAAATAAATAACGATACTCACGGAATATCTCCGGGTGAAGTGCTCACCGATATCCGTGCGCTTGCGGATTATTTCTCTTTGATTCTTTCGTGTGCGTATCTAGTATCAACAAGCATTTACGGCGCCGTTGCGGGGAGAAAGACGGTCTTTGAGATAACCTTAAGTCTGCTTAGCCTTGTATTATACTTTTATCTTTTTGTATTTTTCTTTTGCCTTTTATTTTATATCCTTATGGATAACCCAAATTCCACGCCTATCCACCAATATCTTGCACCCATGAGCACATGCTTAGAGCCTCTAGAACCCATGATTTTCACATCTAGCTATGAGCTACACCAATCGTGGTTGCAATAGGTCAAAGCCAACCCTTTTATACAGCTAGAGTCCTATCTTCATATCAAGAGGGTAATGTACCCAAGGTCCTATCCTCATCCTAGGAGAGGGTAATGAACCCCAAGTCCTATCCTCGATCAAGTAGGTAATGAACTTTTAGCTACGAGGGAATCTTTTAATTTTCCTATAAATTTAGGTTTAGACCTAGCCTTACAAGACCATGTTCTTCTTCAACATCTATATATGGGTCTTGATAATATCGCCTTTGGAGGAGTTTTCCTTTCTTTACCCATTAGTGAAGTGAGGTTTGTCCTTATTAGTGGACACACTCCTTGCACTAGCCTTCATGATAACATCCTAGAGGTAGAGAAGGAATCATCCCCCAAACTAGAAGAGGAAGTTTCCATAGCCACTTTACAAACATTTCAATCCCATGATTTGGCTATCCATCCCAAACCGGTAGTACTCCAAAATTCTCCAAGGAAAGGAGTAATTCTATCCTTAGAAATTCTTTATGACAATTTTGGGAGCATAAACTTCCAGCTTCATAAGGGATCTTTTAGTGCATACATTGTCAATATTCTCAAGAAGAGATCTCTTAGAAAGCATCTCACATCCAATCCCTTTGAAAGACGTTTAGAAAGGCTCAAGGATGGCATATCAAGTGGTGCCATAGAAGGAGAGCGAAGCCATCTAGATTCCACACTTATGTTCTCCCCTTCTATGCCCACATCAAAAATAGAATATGAACCTATCTTTAAACCCATCCTTGACCCCTATAACTCATTCTATGCCCTTCCTCCTAAACCTCCTGATGATCCTAGAAGTCCATCTAGCTATCCCATGCATAGGAGTCATCAAAACCATATAGAGGATCGCGAAGAGCAACATCCATGGCTAGAGAGCATTAAAAATCTATGTGCTATTGCCATTGAATGGATGGATAAGGCCTTAGATGAGATCATTTCGAGAGACGATCCAAGGGGAATTTTGGACATTTATGTCGTGTCATCCTTGGAAGTGGAAGCTGATGGAGGCTTCAATGAGCAAAGTGGTTATTTTTTAAACACCCCATCAAGACCTTGCTCATATGAAAAATCTCTTGATTCACTTAGTCTCTCCAACATTACCGCACATGAGATCTTCAACCACCTCATGCTCCCTATTCCTCTGATTTTGAGAGGATGGTTGTAGACATATATACTTATCATAAATATTGTAGATCTCATTGTGTTGAATCCTGAGATTAGTGCACATAGATTGGTGTTGGAGGGAAACCACTTCATCAATTCACATCTTGAAGGTTTCCCAAGGACAAGCTTAGTGTCCTAAAACAAGCACTATTCGAGATCATGGCATAACTGTTCACCTTTCTATTGTGTTGTCCTTGTTAAATGAGCATAGAGTTATAATTATGAAAATATTCCTTCGGGTATTCGTGTCACTAACCTTTCCAGTTCGAAGCAAAAAGATCAAAGGAATAACACATGCAAGGTATGCCCAACCAATTACTATGCAACATTGAATTGCATTCATCCAATCTTGATTTCTGCCGAATTCAAGCTTGGGGGATATACTTCCATAAATACATCTTTTGCCATGTTGCTACATTATTTTGGTTGTCCCTACCTTAGGCATGCTCGGTTTGCTAAACATTAATCATGCCCCCGCCATCACTTGTTTGAGTAAATCTACGTAGTGCTCTCATCTTTTGCCTTTATGTTATAGTATGCTTTAGTTTAGAGGTGCTTCATAATTGCAATATGGGTACTTCTAAAGGTTTTAAATTAAGCGTGGTGCTTAGGTTAAATTGCCTTCCTTAATTAGATTAGACATGGAGTCTAGTTTGGTTATTGAACTAAAATTGTCTTGTAGTAGATATTGGTATATTTTGTTGGACTAACCCTATGCGGAGGAAAACTTCCAAATTCAAATTGGGAAAGTCACGAGATGAACTCACATCGAGAGATGAAGCAAGGCATATGATGAACACGAACAATACTTCACACGAAGACATAGCTCATTCATCGTCAAGAAAGAGTTGAAAGAATGTATGGCACCTATTCATGGTGAACTGCCAAATCACCACTTCGGTGATGGAACAAAGGAGACAAGAGTGCTACAAGAAGGATCCACATCAATAGCACTCACCCAAAGGAAGTGGATGAACAAGGCGACAAACTATGAGCAACCTTGAAGACATCATAGTATTGAGCCCAAAACTCGAGCTAGGACACCAATGAGAAGCTGGGAGAAACTCACCTCATTTTGGTCAATCAAAGACCTGCTCTTGTTATTCTTGAAGACACCATCTTGCACGTCGGCAGCAAGGACAAGCATGGCATGATAAGTATGCATCCTTGTGTCAACCAATCACCATCAAGGGTTGACTACCGACCAAGCCCAAGAAGACCATGAACAACTACATTTGCAAGATGATGTCCCTATGCTATTGGAGATGAAGCTTGCATAAAATATTAATGAAGTCCCTTCCTTGATCATCAAGACGGATGGCGTATCATTAATTGAAACTCTTCGCCATGCCGCTAGAAGAAAAGACCATCAAGGAAGAACTCGAGTCTACATCTCCAATGAACATCAATTAGTCAACAAGACTCAACAATATTCAAGAATGGTTGATAAAAGAAGATCATGCAATTGTCTGCATCCTCATATCCTGGATTCGACAGTCCAAAGAAAAGAAGAATAGATCTTTGCTCAATGGACCTAGAATCAAGATCCCTCTCCAACGAGACTTGAGCGAGAGGATGGACAATGTCTAAAGAACATATAGTTACAACACACTTCGAGGGATGATTCAACACATACACTTGGCTTCCAATGATGAGCAACAACAAGCTTGGGGGAGGAAGGCCGCCGACACCTCTAATGATGATCCAACAATGCCCTTCCTCTTCTCAAGCCCTCGTCACTCTAGCACGCTGGTTTGCAATCCCTCCATTCGCAATTACTTCCTCTCTATAAGTTTGACTATTTTCTATAGATTTCATACACCAATCAAACTTAAGACATAGTAAAATCAATCTTTAAGAGAAGAAGTAATGTTGAGTAAATGTTCTACGCTAATTAAAATTTTCAACCCAATCTTTTACGTAGCATAGAATATGACCTTTAGCTTAATGACATCTCTACCCTTGTTATTATTTGTATATTCCTTCGGGTATGTGTTGTCCACTAATCCTCTACGAGAGAAGAAACAATAAGTAGAGCACAAGGTCAAGGGAGAGGCCCACTAGAAGCATCTACTCTTCATCCCAGGGTGCTCCGAGTGATAAAGTTACGAACCCGCAACATGCACACTAAACAAGATCTGCTAGCATCACAATTAAAGGTTCACTTCAAACCGTTGGAGAAGGAGAGAACATGGATGACCCCTTCCTCAAGAGATATCAGCTCAAGAGGTGCGGTTCTCAAGGTCTCTATCTTTGGGATCAAATGATGCACCAAAGGATTGAACATGACAAGAAGTCCTATTCGGAGGACTTAAAACACCGAACCCTTGCCAAGGAGGTAACTTGGTAGTTATCCATATTTCCCACTTCGGCATTGCATAAGTTTTTCCATTAGCATATTTACTTTACGCATAATCAGTTCTTATTGCATATTTGCTTTGCTATATACGCATTAGAAAAGAAAATAATTTTGTCTCGCATTCCATCTAGAAAATGCTAAGCCCCATGTGAATAATTTCGTGGTGCGACGGCCCACAAAGATATCCTTTGTGGTGGCATAAAAATAAGTTTCCATCTTAGTTGCATTTTTCTACTGCATATCATAAATATAAAATTGTAAAAATATTAAGATCCCTGAAAAGATTTATGTGTTAAGAAGGTTCTAGACATTCAAGGCTTAGAGGGTTATCACTAATGCTTAATCAGTTCCACAAGCTTTGTTGTCTATTTGAGCTTCACTGATTTTAAAGGATCAAGAAGAGCTAATAGGCGTAAGGACGTCTTGTCCCTTGTCGAAGTCTTTGTCTTCAACGATCGCGATCTTTGTCTCTACGGCCATTATCCACGACACTCTAAGAGGGCGTACGCCTTCACTTGCCCCGGTCGGCAATATCAACATACTACGTCAACATCCGGCTTGGGGGAGAGCACCCCCGTGTATCAAGCTAAGTGTTCCAACATGTCTATTTATTTATTGAGCTTGCTTTGTTAAAACAACTAAAAAAATGCATAACCTTAGAAACCCAGAAAGATTTCCTTATCTATCTTTTCTACTTTTGGAGAGCTCTTATTAATCTGTCTTTAAGTAATCCCTGGAGTAAGCTCTTACATGGAAATGATGAATAGTTGCTCTATCGTAATTCCTTTCAAGTACCTAGTTTTCAACCTTGCACTCTCCCGAGTTTTGGACACAACTGTTTAGATTTGAGATTTACTCTAAACCTGAAACTTGTGGGTAGCGAATGCTTGATCTAAGTCTAGGTAGTTGACGGATATGATATGGGAAAGTTTTGATTTCTTGTCCATCTTGTTCCTAGAGATGCTAGAGTTCGGAGAGTTTATCTTTTAAAATCTTAAAATTTCTGCATGATGAGTTCTGTATGACGAGAGTTCAAAATTCCTACCATGACCATACATTCATGCTTACTAGATTAGGAAAACCCATCTATTTGTATCGATTATATTGTAGGCTTGAGTGTAGTCTTTATAGGCATTGAGTGTGGTTATCTTTGTGGACCCATAAGGAACCGAGTCATGCGGTTAAAGTCAATACTATGTGCTCTCCATCCATTGATCTATGCTACTTTGTCCTCGAAGCATGCACCCATTTTATAAATACTACATTCATTACGTGCTACCTCGTCCCTAGAAGTACCACCTACATATAGATCCACATCCACCACATATTGTGCTATCTCTACCACGGAGATACGCACCTATCTTTGCTCCTACCTTGGGAGTACACATTCCCTCACATATTGTCTTGTCTCTACCCGGAGATACGCGCTTATCTTTGCTCCTACCTGAGTACGCATGCATCCATCCATCCATCCATCCACAAAATACATACGCCACTCATTTCACTTCATCCGAGAAAAGGTTCTACTCTATCACGGGAGTGAACATCTAGAAATAATCATCGCCGTTCCATTTGCCTACATAAAAGCTCAGTCATTATCATTTCAAGTTATACACTCCCCGTTGCTAAAGTTTCGTTTTCGGAGGATTGGTTGCTCTAAAGAAAAATAAAAAAAAGAAAGAAAAAAAAGAAGAAAAGAAAAAAAAAAAGAGAGAGAAAGAAAGAAAGAAAGAAAGAGTAGCCAAGTCCTTCCTTTCAAGAAGTTTCAAGGTTTCCGAATAAAGGGAGTCATGTTATCCCCAAAGGAGCAAGTGTAGAAGTAGATGTTCACCAAGTGATCACTCTTCATAATCATTTCCTTATCATCATCATCTTATCATTCATCCCATTTCCTCATTCACATGCACATATGACTTTATTATTTTAGTTCCTATTGGATCCATGGTATTCTTTGTGCAATATATGCAAGTGAGTTTGAGTGTCTCCCCACCTATAAGCTCCACATAAGCCTATTAGAAGTAGGGTGAGAGAGAGAAGGCACTTTCCACTATGCCCTAATTCCACAAATACCACATATTTTGAGAGAAGAGAGAAGGCATACACTACTCATGCCTTGGAGAGGATCCGAGAAATACCACAAATGAGAGACTTGAAAGGGTCATACAAGGAAACTCGAGTTTTATTTGAAAATCTTGCAAAAACTCAGAATAATAGTTGATCAAAGAGCGAGAAACATAGCGCTCGACTTGACCGTTCGTCTTTCAACCGCTCAAGACCCAAGTGACGGCTACAAGCCCCATGGTGAAAGGTAATATGAGTAAGTTTTGAGTCGAATAGTTCACTCTAATCCGGAGGAGAGTTCTTGTTTGAACGCATGTGTACTTTTGAGGCGTGAAAGCATTGTAGCAACTCCCGATCCATCAGCGAGTTTATAAATGCTCGAGAGGCGAGCAAAAGGTAAGCTTGGGGGAGTTGTTGACGGTCGTTAAGTGACAATTTTTACCGTCAACTAGACATGAAAAAGGACCTAAATATAATTACCATCTAGATATAGGGCTTACACTAATGGAATTCCATGAGTTTTGGTGAATGTACGTTTTACGGGGTGTCATTTGAAAATACCCAAGGAAGGCCCACATGTCGGGTTTACATAGAGATAATCGGGAACCGGTGAAAATTCTGTAATACGGAAGGTTCGAGAAGGCTCGGACCAAGCGGGAGCCCGAACGGGCTTGGTGGGGAGTTGGCCGAGCTCCCTTCCTTGGTCGGCCGACTCACCGAGTCAACCAATCGAATCGGCCTCGCGGATCCTGTTCCACCGCCTTTGAGGATGAATAATAATCGTCCGTTTAGGTCGGTTTGATCCGAGGCTGCGGTGCATCCTAGGGGGCTATATAGCGGGGCCCCTGGCCCCTGGAGGAGGCATCCCATGAAACCCTAATTCATTATTTCCGAGAGAGGATCGGGTGAGAGGGGTCCCTTGAATGGATCTCCTCCCTAGAGCCTAGCATTCAAGATAGATAGAGAGAGTATAGGGTGGAGGTAGAGTTGGAGGAAGCCCGGCATGTCGGTGTCTCCTCTCCGTTTGTACCTGCGGGATCAAGTCTCCTAACCCAAGGCTTGGTTCTAGGATTATTCTGCAATTCAACTTCTGATACTAGTAAGTTCTTGTTATTATTGCTCTTTGGTCTATGAGTTTACTTTATTCGCTTCCGGTTGGGGATAGAGTAATCGTTCGTAGCGTAAGCGTGGTGCTTGGGCTAAGTTCACTCGTAGATGCTCCCTATACGCCGGAACCGTGGTAGTAGCGGGGGAGATGACAGTCCCTTTGTTACCTTTGTAATCCACTTCCCGTCAGTAGGTAAGGTAGGTCCAAAAGTGCTAGGTTAAGCATCCTCTGTGGTGTCTTTTCTTAGGTGCTCCCATAGAGTAGTAGTTGCAAAGCTTGCCATAGGTTTGAAGGAGACTGTGATAGTAATCCTCTCTATATCGCTCATTTACCTTGTACGTAGCTCGGGGGTTAAGTATAGACTTGGGTTAGTCGGATGCACGTTTTCTCCTAGCGGATAAATAAATAACGATACTCTACGGAATATCTCCCGGGTGAAGTGCTCACCGATATCCGTGCGCTTGTGGATTATTTCTCTTTGATTCTTTCGTGTGCGTATCTAGTATCAGCACAGAAATTTTTATTTGTATGTGTACTAATTCAGTGGGCTTTTTTAAATTCGGTTCCTATGGGTTAATTCGGTTAACCGAACCCTGGAACCGAATTGACCCAGGTTATTTCGGTTCCTGGATTTCTAGAACCGAATTAGGAACCGAAACCGATCAGTTCGGTTTTTTTGATTCGGTTCTCAGTTTTTTCGGTTCGGTCATCGGTTCTCGGTTTTCCGTGCCCAGATTGAGTTGTGTCCCTTTGCAAAAAGCTATGTGGGATCAGGTGCTGACTTGGGAAAATTAAGCTCTGCAACTTTCACAGCATGACCCCATCTCTTTGTCCAAATGGTTTGAAATTGAGGCCAACAAGGTGCCAAAGCAAGATTTTAGGCTTTCCAATGAAATTTTTATCTACATTATGTTGATATATGGAAGGAGAGAAATAGAAGGATATTCGAAAGTATGTTTCAAACAACGTAAAGACATAGGGCAACAAATTTTGATGTGGAGGCTAACTAGTGATTCGACTTTTTCTCTTTTTGGTCTAGGAAGGATGTATATATGGCTCTAAACTTAGCTGCCCTCCGCATTGAGACATCAAGCCATTCACTCAAAGTTTCCTAAGTTCAGTGAACAACAAAAAAGTTCAGGTAGTCAAAATTCAAAGAAGCATGAATATCACTGTTCACTCTTTAGCCAAGAGCCCACTACGGTGTTTATTCGGCCCTCGCGGAGCGCACCCGCGACAGGCTATGTATCTTGCGACTGCAGATTGCATCACTTCCCTTCTTCCCGGAGGAGAAATTTCAATATTTAGACTCACTTCATGTGTCTCTCAAGATTTGGGATCCAATTCATCGACCTTTCAAAATTTAGGACCGGACATGAGAATTGCTTCAAGATTTAGGATTTTGGACATTTTATCTCATTTTTCTTTTTTGAAAATGTTTTCTCTTCTCCCTAGCCACGTGAAAGACCAAACTACCCTCATTGCAGCATCTCACCTTGTCACTTACGCGCAGGCCCCACTTGTCATCTTCTTCTTCCTCCCCATCTCATTTTCCCTTGCTGAAACACATCCTTTGACATCCATGGCAAGCAGCAGTAGCACGCGGCCTGGGAGTCGGCGAGTAGCAACAGCACGCAGTCGACGCGGAGCTCACGACATGGGCGCTGCACAGAGCACGTGTTGGCGGTCTTTAACTCAGATTTTTACCCGCCAACTATAGGACATTATGGGGGAAATAAATATTTTATTTCACATATATCTTTACTATTGACCTAGTTCTACCTGTGCTTGGAGAAAATATTGTTTTGCAGAATGTACATCAAGCACAGGAATTTCCAGAATAAAAGTACGCTTTTTGGAAGGCGTAAAACAAGCTCAAGAGCAAGTGGGCCATCTGGGGTCGAAATGGGCCAAGAGCACCAGCATGGACAAGACCCAGATGGCGGCCCAGGCCCACCTGCCAAAGGCGGTCAGGGGGGCTATAAATGAAGAGGAGAGGCCCCCCACCTTTACACACACCATTTGGAGCCATCTCTATACCTCACACTTGTTCTTTAGCATTTATGTTAGTCATTTGGAGCTAGGCAAAGCTACTTGGAGAGCTTGTCTCCAGGAGGAAAAGCTACATCTTTGGTATAAATCTATGGAGCGTTCTTCTTTAGTTAAGTTCTCATTACATTTATATAGTCGTGCATATGAACTAGAGTATAGTCTAGTACACGATATATTCGATGATCAAGAACTAGGCCATAGTTCTTGTGAGAGTTGTTCATCGTGCTCTACATTGTTCTTCACCGTTCATATGTTTTACTTGTTTAGATTAGAGTGTAGAAGAGGAATAGCGGTTCGATGTGCCTTCGGGCTTGCCTATGTTCTAGCTCGTCCATCCGTAGGGTGGGAGTCCTGGGGGATGTAGGTAGCTCCTTAGTATGCGGACGTGGTGTCCGGGTGTGAGGGAACCTTCGGATATGTCGGCATGCCACGGTTGAGGTGGTAGGCGGCGGGTGGTGATAGCCCCTGTCCGTCCTTTGTAATCCCCCACGTTCGCATGCTGAGTAGGAGTTCGTAAATGCCGCCATCGGCGCGAGACCCGGTTGCCGCGGTCTCCCCATATTCCTAGTCTATAGTCGAGTCTTGACTTGTATAACATGTGGAATTAGCTGTTCTAGCATTGACTATATAGGACCTGCCTGCTCCACGTAGATTATTCTTTATTCTTTATTTTATCTTTACTCCTTTGAGGTTGCTCTAAGTGTGTGTCCACTATCCAAACTACCGTATGTGTTGGTAACAGACTTCTGCCCTCCTACCCTCGCTGGAGAGCCAATGGAAGGAAGGCGAGGGTACGGCCAAACAAGGGGGCTAACACTAGAGGGGGTTCGCGTGCGAAGGTAAAGGGAAAGTAAGGAGTAAATGGCAATTAATATTCTTTATTTCAACTGGGGGATAACATTCATTACACTGGTCCAATCTCCAACTACCAAATGTACAGCCCTCCCCCTGGTATTTATAGGGGAATACCAAAGGGCAGGGCTGCATTAATTACAAAAGGGTTTCGACGCCCATCTGGCTGCATGTGGGTCCGGAGGAGGGCATTCCCGTACTTGTGCTCCTTGGTTGCGTCCCACCACACGGCTCCTTGGGGGGTGGTCCCCGTTGCGCCACCGTCTCCCTTCATGAGCCAGCGGGGGTTGTTGAGGGGGCACCGTGTACGCGGGGGTCCCGGACGCGCTAGCTCCGAAGGTCCGGGGCTTAAGCGAGAACCTGCGATGAGGAAAAGGATGGCGAGGGTGCCATGTCGGGCGTGAGCAACCCGTGAGCCTTACCTACACTTGGCGTTGACGAGGGTTCCTGTAGTTTGGTGCCCATCGGGTCGGGTTGGTGATGAACTGGGGGCTCCTGTCGAGGGTACCTCCCCCCAACAGTAGCCCCTCGGTGGTTCGGCCCGGCTGGCGGGGTCGGAGCAACGCCTTTGTCTGGGAGGAGGGGGCGCCCTTGGCGGCCGACCCTCGCAGCGACCCCCCAGTTGCTCATGGGCCCGGCCTGATGGGCTTGGAGGAGGTGGGCTTGGCCTGGTTCTGTAGATGACAAGACCGTTCTGACGTCGCGAGATTTGCGGTTAGCCGTTGATCCTTAGGTTTTTGGGATACGCGCCCGTCCCCGGGCGACGTTGGCTGGGTGGTCTATAAATACCCAGAGTTGGTGCGGTGAGAATTTTTCACTGCCCTTGTTTTCACAGTGGGAGCCCTTTTCGCCCTAAAATCTTTGAGTCGAAGGTTTTGGAGAGTGGGCTTTCTTTGCGAGGGTTGTGTGATTCTGCTGGGCGAAGGTTGTCTTGTGTGGAGGTTCCGCCTGGTTTGAGTTGTGCTTGCCTGAGATGGCGGAGGTTGGGGCGAAGGCCAAGGGAAAGGAGAAGGAGAAGGGAAAGGCGAAGGCTATCCAGGTGTATGACTTTGGGGTTAGCCGTGTGGAGGCATCCGATCTGGATGTCTGGGCTGAGAGGGGATGGTTTGAGCGTGCGAAGGCTCGCCCGAGCGAGGGTGGTGTGGTGCCTGCGCCACATGAGGATGAGGTGGTGGTGTTCAAGGAGTTCTTTGTTGCGGGGCTGCGGTTTCCGGCTATCCCTCTGGTTGCGGAGGTAGTGCGGAGGTTTGGGGTTCACTTCTATCACCTGATGCCCAATTGCTTTCCAAAGCTTTGTGTATATGTGTGGGGGTGCCGGTCGCAGGAGGTGGAGCCGACAACTAAGGGTTTCCTTGCTACTCATCGTATGCATACCTAGCCGCGGAAGCGGGTTCGAGAGTCGGACAAGGCGGAGCTTCATTGTCAGTTTGGTGTGCAGACCTTCTGCCGGAGGACGGGTGCGCATTCCCCGGTGCCTGCTCAGAAGAACATGTGGCCTGGTCCTTGGTGGGAGAATTGGTTCTATTACCAGTTGGATGGAGGGAAAGGCTTGGTTGGGCCTTTGAAGCCGGTGAATGAGAAAGCTTCGCCGGGGGAGGTGTTGACACCAGATGTGGCAAACGGGATTACCGCAAGCGGACGGGTAGTCAATGTAGCACTTCACCGGGAGTATTCCAGGTATCGTATTTTCCACAGGGAACGAGAAGTGGACTAACTAGGCCAAGGGATGACGTCAGGCAATGATCAAAGGGCTTAGGATGGGTTCGAGAGGTAATTCTAGTATTCGGTTCTAACTTAGCTTATCCCAAGGGTACGTGAGCACTAACTCTATCTTTCTGTTGCGGCCGGGACGAGACGGGATGCTAAAATAACACACACAGCGACCCCCAAAGTAGGCCTACAATCTAACCTAACAACACGCTCGGGAGAACTCCAAGGTCCCAATGGAAGGTTGTCACACTACACTTGTGGGCGTTCCGGGTGCAGCCGAACGTTCACACCGGCGAGATCTAGTCTAGACACCGCGCCTACACTATCTCTATTACTCTAAACACGGCCGGGGTTTAGAGTACTTCACTCAAGAGCGACATACGCCCACTCGGGAGAGAGCAATGTGCCGACGAAAGGGTATACACTTACGATAAACTAAGGCAGTAAATGCGAAAGTACTCGGATGAAAGCAACTAGATAGTAAAACTTACTAGAAGACAAGCATCCGGCGGCGCTCACGGAAGAAGACTCCGACGGGCCGGGACTCCTCCATTTGGAACTCCTCACTCTCTTCCCTCTATTCTCACACTATAGCTTAATAGTAGCTCTTCCTATGATACATGGTGCCTTTTGGACTAAGCTAGAGGGGGGTATTTATAGGGGAGATGGAGTAGGGGTTACTCCAGCGCCACGTCAGCGATCCACGTGACATCTCTTCTACACCCTTGGATCAAACCGACCTTCCCACCGACTTGAATGGATGATGCTCGGTGTAGGACACATGGCAGTCATGCAGGAAGGTGGTGGAAGCAAACCGACTTCAAGTGGGGCCCAACCCCTGGTCGGCCGACCTATGGTTGGCTGACAGGTGGGTCCCACTGGACTTCTAGAAGGTCCGGTGGCGGTTTGAAGTGCCAAGGTGTCCGCCACCAAGGGCGAGGTCGGCCGACCTGGCCTTGGGCCTCTGGCCCACGTGGCAGCCTCCTGGTGCAGTGCGACTTGTCACTTGTCTTGCTTGCTCGTTTGGAGCTTGCTCAAATTTGCTCCATCCACGCTTGTTCGGGCTTGATTAGTACTGTTTGTGTTTGCACCCAAATAGTGACATGTACATGTGGAACCAAGTGAATTGCACCTATATCACTACTCGTTTCTTTGGGTGTTGCTCTTAAATGTGACCAATGTTGATGGCTTTCATGAGATGGAAACGGGGTCTAAATGCCGTCAACAAGATCCCCACACTTAAGTCTTTGCTTGTCCTCAAGCAAAGTTTAGAGAAGAGAAAGATACTACAACATTATTGAGATATCGGCAAGTACTAAGTTTACTCGGGCGAAATCACTCAAGTGGGTTATGTGGTCTTGTCTAACATAAATCCTTCGAGTTGTTGAAACAAATGGAATAGTTCTCGAGGCTCGGTTCTCTACTCGGTTCATATCCTTAATACTTAGAGTTTTTATAGATTTTTGAAAATAAAGCACATGTGTCATTCCTACTCCTCAACTAATACCTCTAGTCACTCAAGTGGTGTATGAATCCTCACCAAGGCACATCATATATTTGCCTTTAAAAACATCCTATCTCTAATAAGGCTTTATATGGAGCTTGAATAGGTATGTCAAGGAATAGCATACTTGCGGTGCATATGTTGTCTTAGTTAAGAAATTAAGGTCTTGGACCACGGCGGAGACTTATCATATCTCCAGATCAAGATGTAAAGTGGAGAATGTAATGTATGATGAAAAAAAAAGAATTGGATGAATGATGGATGAGATTGCTCCTTCGTTTGATGCTACCTCTCTTTCTATTCTATTGAGACAAGGCTACCTCTTTTTTTTTTTTTTTTTTTTTTTTGCTCTATCTCAATAGATGCCTAGCCTTTTGGGGGTATATCTCACCTAACAATTGATAATATGAGAGAGTTTTTCTAACTTTTGGAGTATGGAGCAATCTAGGAGATGGTGAAGGTGCATACTTCCAGTGTAGAAGCAGCACAATAATGGTGGTATGGATGATGATGCGCGCTCCCAATGTAGGAGTGGCATAATGGGGTAAGATGCGTACTCCCGGGGTAGGAGTGACATGATAATGGTAGTTAGATGCGTACTCCCGGGATAGGAGTAGCATATTTGCTTATACGGATTAGAAGCGGCGTATTTGGTGATGTGGATCTTGATCTTAGGGCCACGACAAACCTCTAACAAAGGTTCTACAAGTCTTAACCAAACTCAATGCAAGCAAGTAGCTTATATAGAAGGCTTTTGGAATTTTGATATATATATGGCCGTGGTGGATATTTCAACACTATTGAGGAGTAGTGACACTATGGTTTTATGACATTTTTCAAAGTTAAACCATCTAAGTACTTTAGATAGAGAGGCATGAAGCATGAGCCGAGAATTATATCTCATTTATCAACAACCTAGTCAATATGATGGTCCTATTAAGAATGTGTGACCCACAAGCATGATCATGTGCAAGAGTAAAGTTTAGCAAAGCCTCTATCTCTAAATGTCATAGATCAAGCAGTTTTTAAGTTCTAGATGCAAGTCTTCATTATTTTATGTATTTATTATTTTAAAAGCAAATAAGTAAATAGTTAAGGAAAAACTAAAAAGAAAAGGGAAAGGAGTAGGAGGGACATACCCGAGACGTACGGTGTTCTGCGTAGAGGCTTTGGTGGACCGGGGCCAACGAGTTCGGTCGACCGACCTGGACACAGGCTCCCTAGCACGGGTTTCGACTCCTCTCGGTCTCTGGTTAGCGCGGTGTACTCGGTTTGCGGGCGGCACAAAATGTCGGTCGGCCGGCCGATGGTTCGGAGTCGACCTTCGTCGTGTCAACTTGCGGGAACCGTCGGCACCTCAAATCCGTGCTGTTTCACCATTTTTTCGTGTTTAAGGGGAGTCGGCGGACTCCCACACTGGGCTTTGTTCACTATGAAAATGACACAGCAAAAACGAGTAAAATGCACATACCACTTTGGTGGCAAAGTGCACCAACGGGGTTAAACAACCTTTTTCTTTCCAATCTTCCTTTGTATTAAAAAATCAAATCCCTAGGCACTATTACATTGTAATGGGAAATTTGAAATTCAAAAGGGAAATCAACTAAGGGAAATTTTAAAACAAAAGTGCCTAGTCTCTAAAAACTATTTTTATTCTAAGGAGAGGGGATCTCTAGTAGATCCTCCCTACCGTGCCTTTGCAATCCTCTTGACCTTCGCATTATTGCTAATGCGCAAGTCACGGAATGCATCTAGCATGTCCATATGGGCGATCCTAAGCTCCGCCACCGTCTCCATGAGGGCTTCGTTCTTCTCCCTCAAATTCGCCGTGACACGGAGAAGTTTCTCCATGTCGCTCTTCTCCCCCTCATCCTCAAAGTGCCCAGGTGGGCCTCTGATGGGAGGTGGAGACAAGTGCCTCCGCACGGAGACGCTGGTGGAGTCGTTTGACTCCCTCAGGGCCATGCGATCGTCGGAGTCCAATGGTGGGATGAGGGTCTTCCCCATCCCGGTCCGGGACCCTTGATCCGCGAAAGTGCGGCGTGCGGGACGGCTCGGGCAGGCTGCCCCCGGTGTTGGCGGAGACGACGATCGGGGCTTCCCTAGCCCCGCGGGTGGCTGTTCTTCAACGCCAATTGACCCGTGACGGGTCGCCTTGGTGTGGTGGACCTCGCGAGAGATTTCCGAGGGTCCTCTTCGGAGTCGGCGGCGCGATGATGGTCCCGGCGGGCGGGGACGTTTGGGGGTGGTCGGGCGACCACGCCTCGGTCGGCCGACCCAAAATGTTGGTCGGCCGACCGGGGTTTTTCCCCCGGAGCCTCCCGTCGGTGGCACCATGGCCGGCGGCTCTGGATCCATCACGTGCCTTGCCATGGCATGATCTATGTCGGCGACGGCGGCCGCGGAGGCATGGGTGAGTCGGGCGGGACGATCGGTGGTTTCGTGGGTGGCGCCATGGTGAGGTGGATGATGATCAAGGGCGGCTCAAATGGGCAATGGAGGTGATGAACTAGGCTAGAGTGTTGTGGGAAGAGAGGAGAGTCCTAGGGGGCTTTTAAAGGCAAGGTGGAGGAGAGGGTTTCGGTGGATTCCAAAAGAATTCGAAAAGGAGCGTCCGGGAGACGCCTCCCCACCGATCCTACTCCTTCGCCGGGTCGAATTGGCGAAAAGCCCGATCGGCCGACCAGGGGTTTTTACCTCGTTTGAGTTCAAATTTGAACTGGGCTCCCTAGCCGTTCCAAGGATTTCTGCGAGTTCAAATCACGAATTCCTTGGTCGGTCGACCGGACTCTAGTTGGGTCTTGTCGACCAGGCTGAGGTCCTGGTTTGGCTGCACCACCCTGGGTTTGAGCGGGTGCCAAAACACAGGTCGGTCGACCTACACCTAGCTCCTAGGGACTAGCTCCCAAGTGCTCAAGTGTTCCTAGAAATTCCTATTCTACCCCTATTTCTAACCAAGCCAAGTTACATGCAGTTTAAGAATTTGTTAAAGTATTAAAGCTAGCATGTTAATGAAATAAACACGTAGATTTTAGTGATTAGTATGTAATACGAAATCTATCATGTCTAATTCTTCTTGTACGGAATCATGTTCATAGAAAAGCTTAAGGCGATGGCCATTTACCTTGAAGATGTTGCCGTCGTCGTCTGCGTGTCACGGCTCCATGTGTCGCGGCGTCGACCACCCAGTGCGGGCCTTCCCATTTGCTCCTTATCTTTCCATGGCCAAAGAGTTTGACCACGGAGTTGAACATGAGTACCTTGTTCCCCGGATGGAACTCTTTTTGCTTGATTCGCTTATCATGCCATCTTTTAGTTTTCTCTTTGTAAATCCTGGCATTGTGATAAGCTTGTTCTCTCCATTCCTCCAACTCTGAGATCTGGATCTTTCGATGTTTGCCGGCTAAGGGTAGGTCCATATTCCACCTCTTTATGGCCCAATGTGCCCTATGCTCCAACTCTACGGGCAGGTGGCATGTCTTTCCGTATACAAGCTGGTACGGGGTCATACCGATAGGAGTCTTGTATGCGGTCCGGTATGCCCAGAGTGCATCGGGAAGTCTACCTTTCCATGCCGATCCCATCTCATTGACAGTCTTCGCCCGAATGTTCTTGATTTGCTTGTTCGAAGTTTACGCTTGTCCGCATGCAGGGGGTGATAAGGTGTACCCACATTGTGCCTTATCCCCATTCCTTTCAGTACTCTTGTAATCTTCTGTCAATGAAATGGCTGCCTCCATCACGATGACTAGCCTTGGGGTGCCGAACCTTGGGAGGATGGTGTCATGAAACATTGTTGGCGTGTTTTGAGTGTGACCTACACGGCATTGCTTCGACCCACTTAGATACATAGTCCCTTGCCACCGGGATGTATTCATATCCTTGTGATGGTGGGAATGGACCCATGTAATCTATACCCCCGGACATCAAAGAGCTCCACTTGAAGGTTGTTTGTGAGGGGCATGGCATCACGGGTATTGATATTCCGTGTCGTTGGCACCTCTCACACCTTTTGATGAAGTCCTTGGTGTCCCGGTACATGGTAGGCCAATAGAATCCACTTTGCCGGATCTTGGCATGGGTTCTAAATGCACCATAATGGCCTCCATATTCAGCCCCATGGCATTTCGATAATGTCTGGATGCCCTCTTCTTTTGGTACACACCGTCTCGGCATCCCATCTTGGCGGACCCTATAGAGGTAAGGGTCGTCCCAAAGATGTGTCTTGCTCTCCTTAATCAGCTTCTTTTTATCTTCCCCCGGAGGTACATAGCCAGAGACCGTGTAGTTGACGATGTTTGTGTACCAGGGGCGAGTAGCTGACACCTTGAGAAGTGTGTCGTCCGAAGACAATCGTTGATAGGCAAACTTTGTTTGTCTTCAACCTCGCATCCTAGAAAGGTGGTGCGACCGAGTTTTCTACTCCCTTTTTATCTTTTATTTCTAAGTCAAATTCTTGGAGTAGCAAGATCCACCTTATCAATCTTGGTTCAGCGTCTTTCTTAGTAAATAAGTATTTTAGAGCGGCGTGATCGGTGTAAACGATCACCTTTGCTTCTACCGAGATAAGACCTAAACTTGTCTATTGCAAACACTACGGCTAATGACTCTTTTTCGGTGGTAGCATAATTAAAGTGAGCTCCGGTTAGTGTTTTGCTAGCATAACGGATAGCATGATGCTTCTTATCTCTAGTTTGTCCTAAGACAGCTCCTCTGACATAATCACTAGCATCACACATTATCTCAAAGGGAAGCGACCAATCGGGGGTTGTATGATTGGCGCGAGAGATAAGTGCTTTCTTAAGGTAATAAAATGCATCTAAGCACTCATCATTAAAATCAAAGGGTGCGTCTTTAGCTAGCGAGGTTTGTTAAAGGCCTAGCGATTTGCGAAAAATCTTGTATAAACCTCCTATAAAAACCAGCGTGACCAAGGAAACTACGCACTCCTCTAACATTCGTGGGAGGTGGGAGCTATTCTATGACCTCTATCTTAGCTCTATCTACCTCTATTCCACGTTCGGACACTCTATGTCCTAACACTATCCCTTCCCTAACCATAAAATGGCATTTTTCCCGAGTTTAGGATCAAGTGTTTTCTTCGCATCTTTGTAAGACGCGCTCCAGATTCTCAAGACATCCGTCAAAGGTCTTACCATAGACGGAGAAGTCGTCCATGAAGACTTCCATGATTTCTTCAATCATGTCTGAGAAAATGGACATCATGCACCTTTGGAAGGAAGCGGGGGCATTGCATAGGCCAAAAGACATGCGCCTATATGCATATGTCCCGTAAGGGCATGTGAATGTCGTCTTACTTTGATCGCTGGGATGGATTGGGATTTGATGATAACCTGAATACCCATCAAGGAAACAAAAGAAAGAGTGTTTCGCCAACCGTTCCAGCATCTCATCGATGAATGGTAACGGAAAGTGATCTTTCTTTGTAGCCTTGTTGAGTTTTCGGTAATCTATGCACATCCTCCATCCGTGACGGTTCGTTGTGGGATTAGTTCGTTATTGTCATTTTTAACGACCGTCATTCCTTCTTTCTTAGGTACTACTTATGCGGGGCTGACCCACTCTTTGTTTGGAGCAGGGTAGATTATGCCAGCGTGCAAGAGCTTCAAGACCTCCTTCTTTACTACTTCTCTCATCGCATTATTTAGCCTCCTTTGAGGCTCTCTCGAAGGTGTAGCGTCGGGTTCTATTGGGATGCGATGTGTGCAAGAGCGGGGCTAATCCCCTTAAGGTCTTGGAGGGAGTATCCTAAGGCAATTATACTTCTCTAGAACGGCGATGAGTCTAGCGGTCTCTTCTTCAGAGAGCTGTTCACTAATAATGATTTGGTTTGTCTCTATCACCGTTAAGGAAGGCATACCTAAGCCCAGAAGGAAGGGGCTTAAGTTCTATGGAGGGTTTAGGTTGTGGTTCGGATTCATCTAGCTCTAAGGGCTCGTCTAGGTCGGGGTTTGTTTCTGGCTATTCGATGTAATCCTCAGCCTCTTCTTGTATATCAGGCATTGATGCCTCTATATGGGCTGCCACCATTACCTCCTCTATTGGGTCAAGTTCGGGAGTTGTTCGATTTGGTATTAATTGCACCAACAAAGGGAACTGAAAAGTTTGTGTTTTTCCCTAGTTGACCCCTAACGTACCCGCGCGAAAGTCACTCGAAATCGAGGAGCGGATATCAATTAACAGGTCAATGTCCTCTACATCAAAGATGTAGAAATTTAGGAGGACATTTACTTTGTCAATGGTGACTAGTGCGTTTCGTGCAAGACCGCAACTCTTGACTAATTTCCCAGACGGTAGTTTGAGAAATTTGTCGTGGAAGTTAACGGTTCCTCACCGAGGAGTGTTGTTGCTAAAGTTTTAGACATTACATTTGCTCCTACGGCTGGTCGTAAAGTGATTCGATAGAGATCCTACCTATGACACGGGGAATGGTTGTGAAACGGGGAGAGAAGTACGATGATATCGGGACGACATCTCTGTTTCCTCAGCCATTCGCTGCTCATGACAGAACATTAGCTCTTGGGCGGTTGCCTTAAGGTAACGTGCCTCTAAGCGTGATGAGATGCGCTTATTTGGGCCTCTATCGGGTTTCTTGTGCACGAGTTGGTTCGAGACATTGCCAAAATCGGCAAAAAGGTTTGTCTCGATGTTCAGGGGATATTCCAAGGGGTGAATTACTTCTTCTCTTGGAGGTGTTTGTGGTTCAGGCTCGTCAGCTTGGGTTGTGATATTGGCTGTCGAGGTTTCGTCCCTAGGGGTTTGGTCTTCCTCAGGGGCTTCACTATGATCATCGGTGTAGGGGGTATGGTCTACTATGGTTGCTAGGACTACCTTACCTTCACTAATGGGTAAATGAAGGAATGCTCCCTTTGAGGCTAGATCTAGGAATTGTGCGGAACTTTGCCTAAGGCCGAGATAAAAGTGTTGCATTAATGTTGGCTCGGGTATGGCTAAGTCTGGACCGGAGGACGTTAAGTCCATGATTCGTGTCCATGCCGCACCTAGAGACTCCTATTCTCTTCTTGTTGGAAGTTTAGGATATCTGCGGAGACGGGCTACACGGGAGAGGGGAAATAGGTCGGGCAAAATTTGGCTTGTAACTTCTCCCACTCTCCGTCTACACTACCTACGTAGCTTGAGAGTACCGGCGTCTAGCTTTTCCCGTTAAAGAGAACGGAAAAAGCTTCCACTTAAGGGTAACTCGTCTCATCCCCTGGATGTCAATGCACGGCCGAGTTGCTCGAAATCACGTAAGTGGTTGTATGGGTTTTCATCTCCTTCTCCTGAAAAGGGATTCTCTGAACCATCGCTATGAGACTCGGGCGAAGTTCAAGCGGGCGGCTAAAATAGCTCGAGAAGAACTAGGCGGCTCCAACTGGCGCCGTTGGAGCCGCGTAATCAAAAAAGGGTTGTTTGATCCATAGGATAGGTAAATAGGATTCTAATCTAACAAGGGTAATTTGATGACTATGGCTCTAGCTAACCGGCTACCGATCCCCGGCAACGGCGCCGAAATGCTTGTTGACACCGAGATGTGGCAAATGGGATTACCGCATGGCGGACGGGTAGTCAATGTAGCACTTCAGGGAGTATTCAGTGTATCGTATTTTCCACAGGGGAACGAGAAGTGGACTAACTGGGGAGGTTGACCCGGCCTTGTCGCGGGAGTGCGAGGATGTGCAGGCGGTTCTGTACCGCAGCCTTAGCTCGCGGGACTTGATGGAGGAGTACGTCTGTGCGAGGGTGGTGCCTTTGTCCCCATCCCAGACCTGGGATATTGTTGATGCTGCGGATGACAAGTATCACAAGCGAGGGTACCGGGGCCTAAAGGCTCTGAAATTTGACGCTCGTTCTCGCTGGGTGGGGGTTTTCTCGTCAGCCCGGGATGAGAAGGAAGGAGCGGAGGCAGTGTATGCTGCGGTGTTGGTAGAGGTGGAGGTTTTTGCGGACTAGTTGATGAGAAGGAGTTGAGAATTATCAATCAGACTATCTCCCTGCCGCGCCTTAATCGTGTTTTTGACTTGGTGGGCATTGGCTATGGCAATCACCTGGTGGTTGGGGGTGGCGGTCGCGGGAAGAAGCGCGGTGCGGAGCCTGCTGGCTCATCGGAGGTCGGGGCTGGAAGGGGGCGGGGCTCTGCCGTCGAGGGTGCAAGGTTGAAGGTGCCCAAGACTTCTGCGGGGAGTTCGGCGTCTGGGTCAGGGGCGGCGGTGGCCCCGTTGCACGCTCCGGCCGTGGCCAGGTCAAGGCAAGGCGCTGGCCGGGGGTGAGGGTTGAGTGGAGCGCCCATTCCCCGGATGGCCAGTGCCGCTCTATTGATAGAGCATGCGACGCCGGTGGAGCTATCCGACGACAGTGAGAGCGATCGGGGGAGCCGTGCTCGCCGGTCCCCTGGCGCAACGTCCGAGGGTTCTTCGGCAAGCCGCGAGGATCGTGCCCGTAGTGGCGCGGTCACGAAAGCTGCTGGCAAGGATGTGGCGACAGTGGTGGAGAAGGAGGTGACCTCCGCGTCCGAGCCGTCGCTTTCTCTTGACCTCGCGATCCCTGCTACGATTGGGGTTCGCGAGGCGCCGGACTACGCTGGCCTGCACATCTGGCGGGACGGTGTGGAGGTTCCGCCGGCGGCGGAGGCGAGGAAGGCCACGGGGAAACGTGCCTTTGGCGATGCTTCTTGGGAGAGTTTGGCCTACTATGCGGAGGCAGCGGGGGTTTCCAACCTTTCTGCGCATCTGTACACGAGTCCTGGCCTCCGCTCGAACCGATTGTTCTGCTCGGAGGAGGAGCGGAGGTTCATGGGTCGTGTTTTCGACCATGTCAGCGTGCCTGAGGCGGAGTTGTTGCTCAAGAACCAGCCGCCTATGAACAATGTTTAGGACTTGCTTGTGAAGCTCTCTGAGGCGATGCTGCTGGCCCGCACTGTGCATCGTCAGGGTGGGTTCGCTTCTTCGGAGGTCGCGGATGAGGTCAGGGTGCTGAAGGAGGAGAATGAGAGGCTGGCTGGTGAGAATTAGGACCTTCGTTCGAGGGAGGCTGCTGCTAAGAATGTTGCGAAGGCGCTAAGGAAGAAAGTGGACAAGGGAAAGGAGGATTTAAAGGAGGTTGTCGGTCGTAATACTAAGCTTGTGAATCAAGTGCGAGAGAAGGATGAGAAAATTTCTGAGCTGGAGGTGAAGGTTGGTGGTGCTGAAGTGGAGAGCTTGAAGAAGTCGTTGGGGTCGGCAGAGGAGCTTCGTCGTGCTGCGGAGGAGAAACTGAAGAAGTTTGAGGAGGAGGTCGTGGTTGAGCGGTCGGCGGATGTTGAGGCTTTGGGCTCCGTGATGGATGGCGTTAAGGCCGCTCTAGATCATGTGTTGATTGAGGCTGGGGGCAGTGGGAGTGCTGAGCTGGATGAGCCCTCAATTGATGCTTTTCGAGGCTGGCTTGAGTCTGAGATTGAGGTGCTTCCGGAGGTTTTCCGGGATGTGACTGCTTTTGGCGCCTTCGGTGGGGGTTTGGCCGCTGCCGTTGCGCTTCAGCGCGAGAACTGCCGACACTTGAAGCGGATTGGTCAACCTATGCATGTTTTTCCTACGCCGGCGGAGGTTATGGAGCT
This sequence comes from Themeda triandra, assembly GCA_018135685.1. Classification (NCBI taxonomy): domain Eukaryota; kingdom Viridiplantae; phylum Streptophyta; class Magnoliopsida; order Poales; family Poaceae; genus Themeda; species Themeda triandra. The sequence continues at coordinate 353,410 of JAENPR010000463.1, forward strand.
GCGGCATGACGATGTGTGCCGCAACATGGGCGTGCGTGTTTTGTCGCAGTTCTGGTACCAGGGCGGCGACACGGTGGCTTACGCGGAGGCTGGGGACCTTGTGCGCAAGGTTGTCTTTTTCCCCTTTGGTTTGTTGTTTTTTGATGCGCGGTTGATTGTGCGGAGGTTAACTCATTTCGCTCTTTGTTTGTGCAGATGCAGGATCATATAAAGGGTAGGTCTTCATCGGGCGAGGAGGGCTTGGAGCTTGAGGAGGGTGAGATTTCGGCTCTTGATGCGGAGGTGGAGAAGCAGGGAAGAGTCGCTGGCGACGTTGATGGCGGAGGTTCTGCGGCTGTGCCGGAGGTTTCTGCTGCGGTGGCGGGGGAGACGTCGCGGCAGCCGCCCGCGGCGGAGGAACCCGCGGTGGATCCCGAGGCGAGCGTTGACCCTTGATGAACCTTGTTTTTCTGATGGTTGTGGGATGTTGATACTGTTTAACACTCGGGGGTTTGCCTGCTACTGTGTGTATGGTGGTTTGACGGATGTGATACACTGGGGTGGTTTCGAACTTGGTGGCGCTTTTGCTGGTTGTATTATTTGAAGGCGGTGGTTGATTCCATATTTTCGTTTTGTTGTGGCTTGTGTCCTCGTGTCGTGGCTTTGATTGTGGTGATGTTTGTTCGTGGGGCTGGAATTCTGATGCCCGGGCTTCGTCGCGCAAGTTTTGGAAGGGCCTGCGCGCGAAGTCCTGGATGTGTTGCTGGTGATGATGAATCGCCAGGATGTGTTCATGTTTGGAGAGGTTTGGGCGCGGGCTAAGAGAAGGAGGCTGGAGGTTTCTTTTGAGGAGTTTTGGTGGTGGAGGGTGCGGAAATATGACGCTGCTAATCAAGAGGTGGCCGCGTTTTGGCGAACGGCGAATTGGACGGACCGCCAGATGATGCGGTTTCTGTATGGGACATCCAGTGGGGTGCCTCCCTCGGGCGAAGATTTGGATGATATTGATGACGAGACTGCTCACCATTTTATGGAGGATGAAAATGCGCGGCCGGTTGTTGTGGGTGGTATACTTATGGTGCCGAAGCCGGAACCCGTGGAGTTGAGCGAGCGCGACCTTCGCCGGGTTTACCGGGCGAGGGTTCTGGGTGGCCTGTTGCCGCTTGTTCCTTACGTCTCGCCGGCGAGGCTTGTGGCTCGGGATCCATTCCTGATCTGGCGGACTGCTTGGTTGAGGTGACGGAGGTTGAGGAGTTTGTGGACATGGTTGCGGTGGAGTTGGTGGATGATATGTTGACTAGGATGGTGACTTGATTGTTGAAGAGCTGCGTCCGGAGGTTCCGGTGCAACGTCGTCGGCGAAGGTGTGTGAAGGTTCGTCCGGGACGGCGGGTGTAGGGCTGATTTGGGTTCGCAAGTAGACCTGTTGTATTGCGGGGTGTGTGGTTAAGGCTTCGCATGTTGTTGGGAGCGGAGGTGTCTTGTTGTGACTCAAGTTGTTGTGGCTCCCGCTTTGTTCCGACGAGGCTTGTATTTTGATGAACGCTTGAATGTAGTTGAGGCAATGCCCCCGGTTTCTTTGGCGAGGCTCGCGTGTTGAATCGTTTTAGACTTAGTCGAAACGACGCCCCCGTTTCCTTGGCGAGGCTCGCATATTTGAGAGCGTTTAGACTTAGTCGAAGCGGCGCCCCCCATTTCCTTGGCGACGCTCACGTATTTGAGAGCGTTTGGACTTAGTCGAAGCGACGCCCCCCATTTCCTTGGCGAGGCTCGCGTATTTGAGAGCATTTAGATTTAGTCGAAGCGACGCCCCCCATTTCCTTGGCGAGGCTCGCGTATTTGAGAGCGTTTAGACTTAGTCGAAGCGACGCCCCCATTTCCTTGGCGAGGCTCGCGTGTTTGAGAGCGTTTAGACTTTGTCGAAGCGTTCTGTTAATTCACTTATTAGGGGTGGCCTTATTACATTCTTGGTGGATTGCTACGAGACCTTAGGCGTAGACGCCTTCCTCGTGCGGTCGCTGATTCTGTATGATCACCCAGAGAGATTGCTTGCGAAGGTAGTGCCTTTGATGGCTGGGGTTGAGGTTGTAGGGATGTCCATTCCTTTGAGCTGCGGTGGTTGGCGGCTGTTGTTTGTTGCGGAGGTTGGGTTGGGTTTTGTCTGGGGGTGCTGTACCGCCGCTCGAGTTTTGGTTCAAGTTGCTCAGCGCGAGGATCTTGCGGTTGGGTTGTTGGCGAGGGTGGTTCGGTGATGTGGTTTTGCGCTTTTGTTTCTTCGCTGGCTGCGATACTCTTCTCTATGGCTGGTGGGTTTTTCCCTGGTGGTTCAACAGTCGCCTGGGGGATGTTACGTTTTTTCTTGTAGTATCATCCCCGGGGTTGCGAAGGTAGTCTTGATGTGCCAAGCTGTGGATAGGGGGTTGTCGGTGTGGCCGTGTCTAGGGAGCGTTGTGGTGAGGCTTGCGGTTTTTGTGCTGGAATGGTATCTCTGCAGTGGCTCGTACCCTCGGTTTTACGTTGTTTCTTGAGGTATCATTGAGGCGAATGTTTGGTGTCGATGTCTGGTCGTTTGTGAGCCCACGCCATGGGGGGTTGAATGTTTTTGTGCGGCCTTGGTAACTGCCTTGAGGGAGGTTTCGGTGTTGTGCTGTGTCGGGCTGATCGAGTAACGCTTGATGGGGGGGGCTTGGTTTTATACTCTTGTGCTGAATTGATGACTGGCGTTTTGGCAGAGGTGTGGGTCTTTATGGAGGTTGTCTGTTTGTTAGGTGGGTGCATTGATGGAGGCCGTGTGTTGGTCCGTGCGGGGTTGTACGGGGGGTTGCAGTTTTGGTGGTCTTGGTTCACGTAATGTTGTGGAGGTTCGAGTCGTAGTGTGCTCGGCCAGATCTGCGAGGATGTACTGAGGGTTTGAGGAGGGTTGTGACATGAATTCTTGTTTATTGGCGTAAGTAAAGTGTTACATGCTTTGCAGCAGCGGTGCTATGTTCTACGGCGAGGCGTCGAGCGCTTTTCTTCTTTTGCAGGGGTGACCGGGTCTTGCGGTGCGGGGGTGTGTCTATTGACTTGATCGACCGCGGACTTGTTGCGGGTGTTGTTTTGGGTTCCCCCGCATTCTCAGTTGGAGATTCTGGCGGAGGGCCATTTTTGTGCACTGCTGTCCTCGGATGCTGAGAGGTGCGCAGGTTTGTTGAACGTTGGATCGTGCGTCATTGGCGAAGGTCATTTTTTGTGTCGTCCGCTCATGCTCCCGAAGCCTCTCATTCCGAGGGTGGTGCCTGGTTCTTCGTTTGCCTAGGCGTTTTGGTGTTTTACGTCGCTTGTTGTTTAGTATCTCCGGACGGTGCTTGTAGGGTTGAAGGTGGTTTGGTGGGATCTTGTCGTCCTCACTGATGTGTTCGCGGGGTAGTGTGGTTTCCCGTGGTTTGATGGGGGGTTTTGTCTATGGGGAATAAGAGGACTGTGCGAGAGTTGTTGAAGTAGGTGGATCAGTCACTTGCTCTCGTGCGAGGGTCCTACTCATGTTTGGTTGTTTAAGTCTGACGGCTTGGATTTCGTTGGTAGCTTCTCCAGCTGCTGGTCCTGAGGCCTTGCATTCCAAAGTTCTTTTGGCGTGCCTAGTACGTTGGCGGCTTTGAGTTGTGTTGGGGGTCCTGGCTGGGGCTGGCTTTTATTGGTTTTTTCTCAGGGTTGGGTGGTTGTGCTCCTTAATGAGGGGTGGTTGGTGTCAGGGGTGAGTTGAATGAAGTTGTACTTGTGTTGACCGTGGGGTCCCATGGTCAGGTAGGCGGGGGTGCTCGAATTTCCTTACCTCCGTGCACTGCCCGCGGCTCGGGTCAGGCGGGGGTTGAAATTGGAGCCCCTGGCCCTTAGGCGAGGGTGCTCGGATTTCCTTACCTCCGCGCACTGCCCGCGGCTCGGGTCAGGCGGGGGTCGGGGTTGGAGCCCCTGGCCCTTAGGCGAGGGTGCTCGGGTTTTTTCTTACCTCCGCGCATTGCCCGCGGTTCGGGTCAGGCGAGGGTTGAAGTTGGAGCCCCTGGCCCTTAGGCGAGGGTGCTCGGATTTCCTTACCTCCGCGCACTGCCCGTGGCTCGGGTCAGGCGGGGGTCGGGGTTGGAGCCCCTGGCCCTTAGGCGAGGGTGCTCGGGTTTTTTCTTACCTCCGCGCATTGCCCGCGGTTCGGGTCAGGCGGGGGTTGAAGTTGGAGCCCCTGGCCCTTAGGCGAGGGTGCTCGGATTTCCTTACCTCCGCGCACTGCCCGCGGCTCGGGTCAGGCGGGGGTTGAAGTTGGAGCCCCTGGCCCTTAGGCGAGGGTGCTCGGATTTTTCTTACCTCCGCGCACTGCCCGCGGTTCGGGTCAGGCGGGGGTTGAAGTTGGAGCCCCTGGCCCTTAGGCGAGGGTGCTCGGATTTCCTCTTACCTCCGCGCACTGCCCGCGGCTTGGGTCAGACGGGGGTTGAAGTTGGAGCTCCTGGCCCTTAGGCGAGAGTGCTCGGATTTTTCTTGCCTCCGCGCACTGCCCGTGGTTCGGGTCAGGCGGGGGTTGAAGTTGGAGCCCCTGGCCCTTAGGCGAGGGTGCTCGGATTTCCTCTTACCTCCGCACACTGCGGTTTGTCGGAGGTTTGTAGTCGGTTGCTGGTGACCGAGTACAATCCTTGCTGTGAGTTTGGCTGATGAGGTTGGCGCCTAGGACGCCGACCCTTTCAGCCTGTTTGAGACTTTTTCTTTTTATGGGGAACATGAAAATAACTTAGTCTCGGTGCTGCCTCGTTAAAAAACCTTGCGGCCCCACGCGAGGAAAAAGAGTGCAGCCCGGTTTGATTACATGAGTTCGAAGGTTACAGAGCGCGAGTGTCCTTTTGGGAGCACCGCTAAGGGTAGTACTTGCAGAGGTCATCGATGTTCCATGTATGAGGTAGGTTGTTACACTCGCTGTCCTACAGGTGGAAAGAGCCTGGCCTGGTTGTCTTGGTGATCACGTAGGGTCCCGTCCACTTGGGTTGGAGCTTGCCCGCCATTTTTGCATTTTGTTTTCTTATGAGGACCATGTCCCCTGGCCCGAGGCTGCGGGGGTTAACCTTTTTGTTTCTCCAGCTTCTTGTTTCTTCTTAGTAACGACGAAGGTTGTTGACTGCGAGGCACCTGGTTTCTTCAACGAGATCTTTGTCGAGGGTTTCGTCTTGGTTTGTATCGTCGAGGGTTGTTCTTGGGGAGCCATGGCGGAGCTCTTCTGGTAGAACGGCTTCCTCTCCGAATAGGTGTTTGAATGGGGTGATGCCTGTTCCTCTGCTGTCGGAGGTGTTGTGGGACCAAACGATGGGGGTTAGCTCCTCCGCCCATTTTCCCTTTGGCCTGCCTTCAAGCTTCTTTCCGATGCCTTTGACTATGATCCCATTGGCCCGCTCAACGAGGCCGTTGGACTGTGGATGACGAACTGAGGCGAAGCAGAGGGTTGTGCCGATTTGATCGCAGAACTCCCTGAATGCGGAGCTATCGAACTGGGTTCCGTTGTCGACCGTGAGGCTCCTGGGAACGCCGAAACGGCAGATGATCTGTTGCCAGAAGAATTTTTGCACTGAGCGCGAGGTGATGGTTGCCAGTGGTCTTGCTTCGACCCATTTGGTGAAGTATTCCACCGCGACGACAACATAGCGGAGGTTTCCGGGGGCCGTGGGCATTGGGCCGACCAGGTCCATTGCCCACCTCTGCAGAGGCCATGTCGGGCATATGAGTGTGGTTGGGGCCCCTGGTTTGTTGCTATGCCTTGCTTGTAACTGGCAACCTTCGCAATGTCGGACGACGGAGGTGGCGTCGTGTAGAACGGTGGGCCAGTAGAAGCCTTGTCTGAATGCTTTTCCGACTAGTGCTCTTGGGCCGTTGTGGGAGCCGCAGAATCCTTGATGGATTTCCTTTAGGATGCTGATACCTTCATCGGTGCTGACGCATTTTAGCCTGGGGGCGACTATCGAGGCCTTGTAAAGGTCATTGTTGTTGACATTTCTTAGCGCAATCACCAAAGATAGATAAAAAGTCTATCCCCGGCAACGGCGCCAGAAATGCTTGTTGGCATTTCTTAACGTCATCACTAGAATTAGCAACAATGCCAAGAGACACCAGTTGGTATTCTGCAACGTTTACAGAACAAGTCCGGAAGCGCACGGAAATACCGTTGTAGCATTTCACCCGGAAGTATTCAGGGTATCGTTATTTATATTTCCCAAAGGAAGGCATGGTGTAAAAGAGTCTAATTTGGACATGAACAAGATAACAAGATTGCATAGCAGACCAATACTCATAACAGGGGTAAAGTAAGATCGGTAATTGGATAATTGACACACACACTCAAGCCAAACTCAAGGATAAAGATAAGAGAAAGAATAAAGAAGAACCTAAACTGGAGCAGGCATTCCCACACAACTATGTCAGGACAACGGACGATCACACAAACATATGCATGTTAGTGAGATTCTACGTTAAGATAGCCAGGGCCACTGTTAACCTACTTCGGGCACCGGATCGCACCTGACTCCAGGTGATGCCGGCCTGTAGCTCTACGCCGTACCCGGACGTGGGGGATTACAAGGGACGGACAGGGCTATCACCACCTGCCGCCTACCACCTCAACCGTGGAGTACGAGGCAAACGAAGGCAGCCTCTAGCCTAGACACCACGTCTACGCTAGCGACTACTGCTCTAGCGTCGTACAGGGTGACCCGTCTCTATCAGGGGCCCTCTACTAGAGCATCCGCCATGGGGACGGACGACGAACCCGCAAGCCAACACTAACCAAGACTACGCTTAAGATAGATCTCAACATCACAACCTAGTTCTAGGTCTAAGCATGCATGCACTGATGTCAAACATTAGGTTCTATATGATAAGATCAAAACATGTAAACTATATTCTAGTTCATATGCTAAGATCACATCATAAGAACTATGCTCTAGTTCTACAACATGACTATACTAAGAACAAGAACATCTAAGAACTAGAACAAGAACATCTAGAACAAGAACATCAAGAACAAGAACACGAACATCTAGAACAAGAACAAGAACAAATAAGATGGACCTTGATATTACTCATACCGAGATCCTCCTAAAGGTTCAAGCCCTCCAACGAGGCTTGCCTTGCTCCACTACATAATTAAAACTACTAAAGGAGAAGATACAAGTGGAGGGAGAGAGACTCAAATGTGGTGTGTGTTGAGAAATGATTTCTTCTCCCCTTTTATAGTTCAACTAGGACGGTTCGGCATAGCTACACATGGAAACACCCTGGAACCGCCATAAGGAACCGCCATAGCACCTTCCAAACGAAGCTTGGCCCGATTGGTTCCCGCGCTTGCGTGCTCGTTCCCTTGGCGCGAGCGCACCAGGGGTGGCTCTGCTGGGCCTCATCTTTTGCAGGCTTGTGGGCCTCGTCGTTAGCTTTTCAACGCATATTCGTTTGGCTCAATCGGAGTTCGTATGAGTGAGATATGGCCCGTTTACTGAGACCCACTCATCCAGCCCGAGATGAAACTCGACCGTGATTTGGTGTTTGGGCTCTGCCACTCCCATGTCACTGGTTTTGCCCAGAATTGCCAGATCGGTGGGCTATGCTCTTTGACCCTCTGTCACGCTTTGTAGAAAAGCGTGTTTTCTTTATAATTCCTCTTGTATTTGGCTATAATCCCTGCAAGTGTCAATTCTACCGGTACAAGTGGAATTCGGTCAATAGCAAAAGTATATGTGTATAATAATAAATAATTCTCCCTTTTTAGTCTTATATTGGCGGTATAAAATCATCGATAAGGACCGCCAACAAGATCCCCCAAGCTTACCCTTTGCTCGTCCCGAGCAAAGCTGGGCTTTAGGTTGTTGATCAGGAGTTGCTACTATGCCGATCATGTTTCAAATGTACAGAGTTCATAACAAAGTTTTCTACTGCAATTTGAATATATCGGCATTCTATCCACCCTGTTGTTATCCTAAAACTAAATGGGGCTTTTCAACCTTTCCCTGTCTTGGGCGATTGCAAAGTAGAACAGATTCACAGACCTTGCTTATCATTCACCCTAAGATCAACCGTCTATCTGGAGGGTTTTGAAATTTTTTGTAAAATAAAGCACAAGTTCCTCGTATGATTCTCTCAATCTCTCAATGTGTATGACATCCTCACCAAAGGCATTTTGAGATTAACCTTCTTCCTACCACTAAAAAGCTGAGAGTGGAGTTTTGGGTAGGTATGTAAGTGGGCTTACTTGTATCACATATATTGTAAGGTCAAGGATCGAACCTTACGGAGATTAAGCCATACACCTTGATTGAGATGTGCAAGTGTGTGGGATGGAAAAATGGTTTCTAACTTTATGTGGTATTTTTGGCTACTCTTATGCATCATGATTCTCTCTTTATTGGTGGACGTGGATTTTTTGGGAGAGCATGGGCTATGAGAAGTACACTAAGGATCTATGTTTTTCTTTCTTATCCCCTTTTTTTTCTTTCTTCCTATATTTTTCTCTTTTTTTTCTTCTCTTTTTTTTTAATGGGGGACCTATAATTTCCCGTTTGTCTACTTAATGGGACCCTTGTCCTCTTGTGCCCCTTGGCAATTTTTTTTTTTTTTTTTTTTTTGACTTGAAAGGACAAATAAGCATAGCCCATAGCTCTCTTTTTTGGAGTATGAAGAGTGCATGAGGAGAGAGATCTCATGATTGAAAGACACAGAGCAGATTTTGGTGACTACGGGATGCGCGGTTCTCAGGGTAAGAGCCGGCATCTTTATTTAGTGGACTGGTGTGCAACTCCCAGTGTAAGAGTTGGCATTTTTGGTGGAATGGATGCATGTTTGTGCGCGACTCTCAGGATAAGAGTCGGCAGTTTTATTTGATGGGTGCAAGTGAATCTCAATCATGGGTGTAAGATCATAATCTCGCATCGGTAATAACGATCCGACCGAACTCAATGTTCGAACAAGCAGCGTATGAAGGTTTTTGTACAAAAGATAAATCATATGGCTCTGGTGGGGATTTCATAATCATCGAGGAACTTATGTTTTTATAGTTTTTGAAATAAAACCTCGAGACGTCAAGTCTTTCTCAGAGCAAAGTCATAGCGGTGTCTATGGCACTATATCATACTGCGCAATAAGTTAGACAATTTCAAGTATATGCAACCCATTAGCTCAGGTTTTTAGGATGAGACATTTTTAGCCGATAAACCCAAACTTTAGAGAAAGCTTGATTATGAATTGAGTACAAGAAAAAACATGAGACAGAGCAACTATTCATCATATCAACAAGGGTAGAACTAAATATTTTTATAACACATATATAGAGAGTGGAGAAAAGAATCTTTTTATCATACCTCATCTTTCTATAAGATAAACAAATTTTTCATAGAAATTTGAGATACGAATTACCTTTGCGGGGGTCCTCCCCCAAGCTAGCTTCTGACTTACCTTTAGCTTGGAATGCTGATAGCTGGTGCATGCTATGGCATGATTCTCAGTTCATTGCCTCCTTTGAGCATGCTTAGAAGGTCCCCTCCTCCAAGCTTGTCTTGTGGTGACATCGAGACAAGAGGACAACATACTTGGGGTTGAAAGGTTTATCATTATTATTATTCCCTTTTTTTTGTAGTTCACCGAACAAATATTCATCTCTGTTGTCATCTCCAAGACTTACCCTCATAAGATTTATAAATTCCTGCAAGGGTTAGTCCATATGACCCACCAAAGATCTATACTGGCAGCTTTGGTTCAAAGATCAAACTAGACACCATGTCTAATGTGATCTAGGTAGGCAAGATAATCTAAGCACAAAGCTTAAATTACAGAGCCTATGGAAGCATGATTTTACATCCGAACTTCAAACTAAGCACCATGCTTAATTTAAAAGATGCACAACCAATACTTCCAAACCAAAACTATACAACACAGAAGTTGAAGGCATGAAAAGATATAAGAGATTCATCCAATAGAAATAAAGGCATTGCATAGGTGAGCAAGAAAACCAAAGGGGGTTTTTTTATAAAAAACGCTCAGCCAACTTTTATTCAAACTCGAACAAGGCTTGAGAGATCATGCCTTGCTTTGTCTCCAACATGAATTACTTCTATTGCTTATGATAATAACTCCAAGTTCATTAATCAAATTTCAACACCAAGCCAAAATTTGATTAAAGAAGACTATTTTAATCTAAGCACCACGCTTAAATCAAAATGGTCTATGGATGCATCTATAGAATGCACCCAAACCGAAGCATTAGCATAAACAAAGGAAGCATGATTTTTATTTCTATGGAGACAAAAGTGAGAAAATGAGTTGGTGAACTTTACCTTTGCATACCTAAGAGTTGCTACCGGCGACATACATGTATGAAACATCAAAGTTGCTGCTCCGGTTGGCATGATGGCTTTGCCCAGGTGAACGTTAGGACCAGCCCACACATAGCCGATTGTATTTGGGCCATGGGTCTTGACAGTTGTAGCAAAGGCTTGGAGGTGAGCCCTTTTTGCTTGTCAAAGCAATGTTGGGTGGAGTTGTGCAGCCCAAAGGTATTTCTCCTCGGTTATAGGGAGCCATCCTCTCCTTTCCTTTCCTCCAATTTTTTTATTTCCCCTATTTTTTTGCGTAATATATTTTTTTCTTTTTTTTCAGCACTCTCTTTTTTTTTTCTATCTCTTTTTTTCAATTGTCTCTTACTCTCTTTTTTTTTCAAACAAGGTAGAGCCAACATCTCTATTTTTTTTACCAAGATGGCCTTATGGTTAGACTTTCGTCATCCTCTGCCACACTTAGACTTTTGTGTGAAAGTCTAGTGTGGAGAGACTAGATCACCAAAGGCATCAAAGCGTTTATCCGATGTGACTCTTGTGTCTTCATGTATCATATATCCCTTGTTCTTCTTAATCTCCACCCGAAATGGTTAGCGACCAAGAATACCCGAAGGTGCATACTAACTTGAAAACATTCCTTGCCTTATTGGTAAGGGAAAAGGATTGCTTTTTTTTTTTTTTTTTTATGATAATCCGGGGTACCTCCCGGCAGTGCTTGCTTTATGGTCATAAGCTCGACCTCCAAAAACTAGGACGAAGTTTGTAGCTAGAAGCTATGATTGGCTTCCAACGACAAGGCTAAAGAACTTGTCCCAAGAAGGAGAGATTTTTTTTTTTGGCTTGGCATAATTTTTCAAAGATCACATGAAGTAGTTTCAAAACAGTGATCAAACATGTCGTTTAATCAAAGTAGGCAATTCAATCTAAGCTCCATGCTTAAATTGAGAAACCTATGAAGATATGATCGTGCACCAATCATACTCCAAACCGAAACATACTTCATGCAAAAATTTTGAAAATAAACCAAGGTTTTAATAAAATATTTTTTTTGTGCAATGAAAAATATTTATATTTTGATTTTGTGAAAAGGATAACTCAAAACTAGTAAAATAATTTTTTATATAAATATTTTTAAAACAAAAATATTTTTAAAATAGTTTTATAAAATAGTTTTTTTTTCTCGTTATGAGCAAGGGCTACAACACAAGCAATTTGTTGGGGGGAACAACCTCCGCTAGGACCCCCTACTTAGCTCCGCGGCCCCAAAGATGGGCCAAGACAGCAAAGCTACTAAGCAACCACGGACGACCTTCGCTGTCACATGCTCTTTGATGGCGAAGGTCATCAGGCCCGTCTTAGTGATTCGGCGAAGGTACGTCATACCTCCGCACTCGAGCCCTTCAAACCTCTTACAGCGCAGGTACTTGACGATTCGAAGGAGTCTCCCCAGACCTCCGCGATGAGCGGGGCCCTCGAAGACCTCCGCCCGGGGTATTCAGCCACCTAGCCATACGACGGCGGAGACCTCCGGACGGCCGCATGCACGACGGACGCAAGGCGGCGCGACGGCCCGACGCGTGGCGGCACCGGAGGGCGAAACGTGGAGTCCTGGAGGGCATGACACTTGGCGTCTTGTGATAGGGTTAGATGAAGATGTAGTTAATTTTACAATGTACACTATTGCCCTTGTTGAGGCCCACTTGTAAGTGTGATCATAGTTAAAACCCTACTGTAAAAAGCCACTTGACCCTTGGTATGGCCTATAAATACCAAGGGTATGGCAAGTGTAAAGGGGGAGGACCCTTGACATTTTTGGTCCCAATTAGTGCAAAACCCCCAAAGGGGGCCCACTAGCTACTATCTGTCCTGTGCAAGTGTTTGGATCCCACTCTCTGTTTGGGGAACCTTCGCCCTCCTCCTCCGGACCCCGGCGAAGGTAGGGGGGCAAGCATTCATACCAACAGTTGGCGCCGTCCGTGGGGACCGAACAAAAGAAGCAAGCCATGGCTCCAAACATCAGTGAATTTTCCTCAGCACAAGGGACCAACGCGGATCCAACCCTCGCTGGCGGAGGTGCCGCTCCGCCAAATCATCTCCCGTAACAACCTCCGATCGAGCGGTCGGCCGACTTGGCGATCGATCCCAACCTGCACTGCTGCACCGGAGGTCGACGGCGAGCGTCGGTGGTCGGGACATCATCATCCAGCCGCACCCTCATACCTCCGGAGGTGGCATCGCCAATGGATCCACGACCGACAGTGAAGCTTCGGAAGAAGAAAAGTTGGCCAGGCATCTAGAACAGCTCCAAGAAAGTATCCTCGCCGGCAAAAGGCACCTGGAACAAATCAATAAGGAATCAAGAGCAGCAACCATCCGGCGCAGAACAGAGGAAGCAGAAGCAGAGCTTCGCCGCATCGAGCAAAGCATCAGAGCAGCTGAGGCAGACGCGGAGGTGAGAAACTACAGAGACCCGGCTCTCCTGGGGCATACGCCAGTCGCACAACCCCCGATCGAGCAACAGCAAGACCCCCACCCACCACGCCCTGAACCGGACCTCCGCGCCAACATACTTTACCCCGGCCGGCGGGCGGAGGTGTCCCGAGCCAAGAGCGCGCCGCGGATCCCGCACTACGACTCCAAATCCCCCCGTCATACGATCTTCAGATCACCGAGTGGCCCCAGGGCTTCGCCATGCAACATCTACCGCGGTATGATGGCACCTACGAGCCACGCCAATATCTAATGTCTTATGAAGCTGCCGTCTCAGCCGCCGGAGGTGATGAGGACATCATGGCCAAGGCTTTCGTGATCGTGGCGAGAGATATTGCTCAAACCTGGTACAGCAACCTCCGGCCAGGATCCATCAGATGTTGGGATGACCTTCGCGAGAGAATCTGCACAAACTTCAAAGGTGTCAATCGATCTGCGGCCAAGGCCACTGCTCTTCTCAACTGCAAACAAAGAGTCGATGAGCCATTACAAGATTGGTGGAAAAGATTCCTCAATACCAAGAATCGCACCCCCGGTATCACGGATGAAGTCATGATTTTGGCAGTAACAAGTTGCATCCAAGGGACCATGCTCGGCCGAAGCATCCAAGAAGGGAACCGAGAACCATCGCCGAGTTATATGATATCATGGAAAAGCAAATCAGAGCAGATAACAATGAATGTGTCAAGTCTCAGTCGTCCCAACCTCCGCAACGTCAACAAAGAGAGCGCAATCCGAACCCTCGCAATGAGTACCCCCGCATCGACATGGGAAACGTCAACGCCATCGATGGCGTAACGATCGGCAAGCTCGGCAAGCACCCTCGTCAACCTGCACAACCTCCGCCACAAGTCGATAGAAGACCCGCCAACTCGGATCGCGAGGCAACAACCTCCGCAGCTGCATTATTGCCATTTCTGTGGGAAAGCCAGTGATCACTACACCAAGCAGTGCGTATGGTACATCAAGGGGCTTGAGTGCGAGACGGCCAAGCCCCCCACCGGCTCCCCGGTAGGAACAAATCAACCATACCCGCAGAGAAAGACCGAACCCCGCAACCGCAACCGGGGATACAACCACAACCATCGAGCTCAGCAGCCCCATATCAGCAACCAATCTACTACCATCAACCACCCTTCGCTCGTGGTCGGTATGCTCACAACCAACGTAAAGCACCAATACTACCATCGCCAAGCACGGCCAGAAAGATCGGCAACTTCAGCCAATCGCTCGCAAACCCAAGCACAAGCTTTACCTCCGCCACCACCCCTACCAAGACTACCTCCGCCACAACCAATTAAAGTTGAGGAGAAGCACGGGGAGCACAGATAGCGATCAACAATCCCACGGCTACCTACGGGGTCATCATGGCAATCTCCGGAGGTTCGGGGAGGATTATGGCAACAAAAGACAGCGCGAGAGCACTTTCGCCGGGTCAATCATGTAGCCTCGGCGAGGGTCCTCACGAAATGACCACCGGTCGCACATTCCCTTGACCTTCAACAGCTCGGACCTCAAGCTCAAGCAATACCCACATACTGATGCAATGGTCATAGAAACAAACATCGCAGGCTGGACAGTGACCAAAATCCTTGTGGACAACGGTCGCTCCGCCGACATCCTATTCACATCCACCTTCGACGGCATGAAGCTCGACAGAAATAAACTTCAACCGGCAGGACATCCGCTATTCGGGTTCGGAGGCCAGCAGATTAGAGCAATCGGAAAAATCACCTTACCAGTATCTTTCGGCAACAAAACCATCGCCCGCACAGAGCACATCACCTTCGACGTAGTCGATATGCCATACAACTACAACGCCATTTTCGGGAGGGGCTCCATCAATCAGTTCAATGCTGCGATTCATCCAGGTTACCTTTGCATGAAAATGCCAGCGCCCGGAGGTATCGTAGCCGTCTACGGAGACCAAAACACGGCCAGAATAGCGGAGCAAGCAGCCACTCCGGGGCAGAAAAACGTCCATTGCCTGCAGGAGAAGGAGCAGAGACTGCAGCAAGAAGAAGAACAAAAAGAGCAACGAGAAGCAGAGCCGAAAATAGACGTAGCTTGGTTACCTTCGCGCGCAGCCGGAGGAAGAAACAAAAAAGATTCAGCTATTCCCGGACGATCCTGAAAAGAAAGTCATCATATCGGCTACGCTAGATACGGAATTTGAAGCCCAACTCATCCAGTTCCTCCGTGATAACCGCGATGCTTTCGCATGGTCGGCCTCGGACCTCGTCGGGGTAGACAGAAAACTTATCGAGCATCACCTAAACGTCGCAAAGATCATCCTCCGATCAAGCAAAAGCTCCGCAAAATGTCGAAGAAAGGAAACAAGCCGCCAAAGCGGAGGTAGATCGCCGCTAAAAGCGGAGGTTATTCGCGAGTAGGTCAAATATCCGACCCGGCTCTCTAATGTGGTTTTGGTACAAAAGAAGAACCTCAAGTGGCGAATGTGTGTTGATTTCACAAGTCTCAACAAGGCATGTCCAAAAGATCGCTTTCCATTGCCCAGGATAAGCACCCTTGTGGACGCTCGCCGCGGGTTGCGAGCTCTTATCCCCGCTCGATTGTTTCTCCGGCTACCATCAAATTTGGATGAACAAGGACGACGAAGAAAAGACAAGCTTCATCACCCCCGATGGCACTTTCTCGCCGTAAGAATGGCCGAAGGGCTCCGCAACGCAGCCCAACCTTCGCCCGCATGACGGCGGAGGTCTTCAAAGATGATCCAACTGTCTCGGCTTATGTTGATGACATTGTGATCGAGCAAACTCGAGAATCAACCACATAGCCGATCTCGGCTAGAACCTTCGACAAGCTCAAAAAGGCGAAGCTCAAGCTCAACCCGAAAAGTGCATCTTCGGAGTCGGCAAAGGGAAGCTTCGGGGTGTCTCGTCTCGGCTAGAGGAATCGAAGCCAATCCAACAAAGATAGACGCAATCGTTTCCATGTCACCTCCGACGTCAAGGAAGTCTCGCTCGCCGCCTAACCGGTCGGTTAGCTTCGCTAGCGAGATTCATCTCACGGTCCGCGAGCGGGGGTTACCCTTCTTTGATGTACTCAAAACCCGCGAACCTTTCAAGTGGGGACCCGCCCAGCAGGCTGCCTTCGATAGTCTCAAGCAGTACCTACTCAAGTTAACAACCCTTGCGAGCCCGGAACCTTCGGAACCGCTACTGCTATACGTCGCAGCTTCGCCTCACGCGATCGGTCTGTTTTGGTCAAAGAAACCCTCGAGGAACACCAAAGACGACGAGATGCCCGTGTATTACGTATCGAGGTCCTCGAAGGTCCCAAGAAGCATTATTCGAGCTCGAAAAGATCGCATATGCGGTGGTTATGGCTGCAAAGAAGCTCAAGCACTATTTTCGGTCTCACCCCATCACAATACCTTCGCATGTCCCATTGGATAACATCTTCGGGAACCCGAGGCGGTGGGCGGGAATCGCCAAGTGGGCGTCACAACTCGCCGATTACACGTTAACCTTCGTTGGCGTGCACACGATCAAATCACAAGCTCTAGCGAGACTTCATCGCAGATTGGACCCCGAGATCCTCACAACAAGGCGAAGACATCGAACCTCCGTGGACGGTACACGTGGACGGAGCGTGGGGGCGCCCAAGGGGCCGGAATCGCAGCAATCCTAACTTCACCTTCGGGGTTCGGCTCGGATACGCCGCAAGACTCGAGTTCCAATGCACCAACAACTCGCAGAATATGAAGCCGTCCTCTTGGCCCTCGTGAAGCTTCGTGCCCTTTCTGTGCGCCGGGCGATCATCCGGACCGACTCTCAGGTGATCGCCGGCCACATCGAGAAAACCTTCAAGGCAAAGGATCCGGAGCTACGAAATACCTTCACGCCGTCCGCAGCGAAGCTTTCTTCTTGGGCATCACCACAAAGTCCATTCCCCTAGGCGAGAACAGGAGGCGAGACGAAATAGCGAAGGCCGCAGCTCAACTAACCCCACTACCTCCGGACGTCTTCTTTGAGACCTTCGCAAGACTCGAATCGCCGCAACACATCTCCGGTGAGAATGGTCAACATCATATCCAGCGAAGATTGGCGGGCCCCTATCATAGCTTATATCAAGGGGTTCTATGAACCCGAATCGAAGGAAGAAGAAAAAGGATGATTCAAAGAGCGCGAGGGTATAAAATCGAGGGGCAGAACCTGTACAAGGCCTCGGTCATGGCTCCTTGGCTTAAATGCGTCGCCACAAGCGAAGGTATCGCCATACTCAAAGAAATTCATCAGGGCATCTGTGGCTCGCACAATGGCCCAAGGGCTCTTGTTGGAAAGGCATTCAGACAAGGGTTTTATTGGCCCACCGCGTTGTCCGACGCTTCTTGCTTGGTGCGACACCGTGAAGGTTGTCGGCGGGCCGCCAACCATTCAAGCGGCACCCGGGGCTCCGACCACTTTGATCTCGCCCGACATGGCCAATGCAGCGTTGGGCCATGGACTTGGTTGGACCCCTACCGACCGCTCCCGGAAAGCTCCGCTATGCGGTGGTGGCGGTAGAGTACTTTACCAAATGGATCGAAGCTCGGGCGCTTGCCACCATCACCTCCGCAATGGTACAAAAGTTCTTCGGCAACGAGATCATATGTCGCTTCGGCGTCCCAAGGGATCTCACGATCGACAATGGAACCCGGTTTGTGACTTCGCCTTCAAAGAGTTTTGTTTCCAAATCGGCACCAAAATACATTTCGCCTCGTCGGACATCCCGGTCCAATGGACTAGTCGAAAGGGCCAATGCAATCATCCCGCAAGGAATCAAAAAGAACCTCACGAGACAAGCCACCGGGCAAATGGGCGGAGGAGCTCATCACCGTCGTTTGGTCTCACAACACCTCCGATGGCAGGGCCACCGGCATCACCCCATTCAAGCTGCTCTATGGAGAAGAAGCCGTGCTCCCAGGAGAGCTCCGCCACGGGTCACCACGAACTACCTCCGATACCAACACTCAAGATGAAGCGCTTGACAAAGACCTACTCGAGGAAGTAAGGTGCAAAGCAGTCAACAACCTCCGCAGCTACCAGGCTGAAACCCAGAGGTGGAGAAACAAGAAGGTCTCACCACGTGACCTTCGCCTAGGAGACATGGTTCTGATCAGGAAGCAGAACGCGAAGATGGCAGGCAAGCTCCAAGACAAGTGGCTCGGCCCCTACATTATCACAAGCTCTGAAAGACAAGGCTCGTTCCACCTCCAGGATGCCGAAGGTCGTAAACTACCGCACACATGGAACATCGACGACCTCCGCAAGTACTACCCTTAGCATCTCACAAACTACTATGTAATCGTTACCTTCGCATCGTTCTTTCCCTTTTCTACTTCGCATACATAGACCGTCCTTGCACTCTTTTTCCTTATGTCCATGGCATGAGGTTTTTTAATGAGGCAAGAAAATTGTGTAATATAGCAAAGTTTTGTTTCCCTGAGATTTGCATGTCAACCACCGCTGAAACGGACCAGGCTATGCCTTGCCCTCATCAGCAGCCGCTATAAATGCAGGGATTGCCTCGGGCCGACAATCAACCCCAGTCGAAGGTCACCCCGATGCAAGCCCATCCACAAACCCCCGCCAGTCGGGCCAGGGGCTGCGATGAAAGCAAACTCCACCCCGACCCCCGCAGAGGGCGAGGAGCCGGAGCTACCAAATCCCGCGAGACCCCCGCCGTCGGGCCGGGGGCTGCGATGAAAGCAAACTCCACCTCGACCCCCGGAGGGCGAGGGGCGGAGCTACCAAATCCCGCGAGACCCCCGCCGTCGGGCCGGGGCTGCGATGAAAGCAAACTCCACCTCGACCCCGCAGAGGGCGAGGAGTGGAGCTACCAAATCCCGCAGACCCCCCGCGGTCGGGCCGGGGCTGCGATGAAAGCAAACTCCACCTCGACCCCCGGAGGGCGAGGAGCGGAGCTACCAAATCCCGCAGACCCCCGCCGGTCGGGCCGGGGCTGCGATGAAAGCAAACTCCACCTCGACCCCCGCAGGGCGGAGCGGAAATGAGGTACGACATCCGACACCCAAACAAAAAAGAGCTCCAAGACATCGATCAACCTTACACCCGGCTCCTCCAAACTATCGCATTCGGTTCTTAAGTTCAAACAAAAAGAGCACCACTACAAGCGCACTGTTGCCCAAAAGAAACCAAAACCGGTGATACGAGTTTCTCCCACATTCATCCGCCGACGCACTCCTATATATAGCCTTCAATAATCAAACCCTCGCCGTACAAGCCAGACCGTGTATTAAAAGCCCTGTACCTCGCCTCAACCACCACACCCACCCTAGTACCTTACAAATCCCAAGCATTACACCTGCTTGTACTTCATTACCACCAAAATACGCTTATTTAAGCAAGACCCGATAGCCAAACCCAAGCATTCCCAAACAATGTCCGGCCATTAGCAAACTCCCTTAGGAATGAGAGGAGTCAGGAAGGAGAGCCTAAGCCAGTGTTTGAGCCGAAGGTCTCGACTACGCAGACAGACCACTTTAGCACGGTTCCGGCCTAGCCTTTAGCCCATACCAACCCAACCATCGCAGCCACAATCTCCGAAGGTCAGGGGCATGAAGCGCAATGCCCCTACCAGCCATCACTTGCACACACCCTCCGCCGGCCACCTCCGCAACAAAACCCCGAGCTTTATACAAAGTCACGCGCAAGGCCACAACTTGACATCCGCGCAGCCCAAACCACCGCCGAGAACCTAGGAAGAGCTGTGCCTGAGCTGAAACCCGAACTCGCGAAAGTAAGCAAACAAGCGGGTAATTCTGAACTCGACCCTCGCTCCAACAATGCGAAGCTGCTCACCTTCGGAACTCGGTAACCAAGTTTCATCATCAACCAGAGCCTTCGTGGCAAAGAACACAATTCAGTTCTCTGAACCGCTGTTCCAAAGGCCAGACTGGCGCCATGTAAACACATGTAGGCTAAGCTCCGCTTACAGTTCGCGCAAAAGATCCTGTATCAACTAAATATAAGACTTTGTAACTCTCATTACCTCCGAAAACACGCGCGAGCCTCGCTTTTGAAAAGTTGGGCGTCGCTGCGCTCTTGTACCTCCGCAAAACACGCGCGAGCCTCGCTTTTGATAAGTTGGGCGTCGCTGCGCTTTTACTACCTCCGCAAAACACGCGCGAGCCTCGCTTTTGAAAAGTTGGGCGTCGCTGCGCTCTTGTACCTCCGCAAAACACGCGCGAGCCTCGCTTTTGATAAGTTGGGCGTCGCCGCGCTTTCACTACCTCCGCAAAACACGCGCGAGCCTCGCTTTTGATAAGTTGGGCGTCGCGCGCTTTTACTACCTCCGCAAAACACGCGCGAGCCTCGCTTTTGATAAGTTGGGCGTCGCTGCGCTTTTACTACCTCCGCAAAACACGCGCGAGCCTCGCTTTTTTTGATAAGTTGGGCGTCGCCGCGCTTTCACTACCTCCGCAAAACACGCGCGAGCCTCGCTTTTGATAAGTTGGGCGTCGCTGCGCTTTTACTACCTCCGCAAACTTACGCGAGCCTCGCTTTTGAAAAGTTGGGCGTCGCTGCGCTCTCATCACCTCCGAAAACTTACGCGAGCCTCGCTTTTGAAAAGTTGGGCGTCGCTGCGCTCTCATCACCTCCGAAAACTTACGTGAGCCTCGCTTTCGATAAGTTGGGCGTCGCTACGCTCGCACTACAAAGCATTTCATTACCCCGCGAACAAGCGCAATTTTCATTAACAACAACAAGTTAAAAGTTTCCTTTACAAGTCACCTCCGCAGCGACCTTGAGGGTCGACATAATAATGCAACACTCGACCACGCTTCCACCGAGATCGTGGTCGAGTCACCTCCGCAGCCGCGCATTGTACGACCCCTTCCAAGATGTCGTCAACAAGCTCCTCCGCAACCATGCCAATAAATTCCACCACATCCGTGAAAATTATCTCACGACCAGCAACATACTCGTCATCCTCGTCGTCGCTAATGACTACTACCTCCGGGAGGTTGCCGGTCGCGTCGGTCTCATCGTCGCCGTCTTCAACAAAAATCGGGGCACTCCAAGAACCCCGAGCTTTTTACCACAAGAGGTAAATCGCCTTCAAGCACCCTCGAGCGAAAAAACACCGCCGGAGATCACGCGTGTCTATCTCCACCGGTTCCTCCTTCGGAATAAGCAATCCGCCACTACCTCCGGATTCCTCGGACCGCCTCCCACGGCCGGCGGTCCGGAGGAGTTGGCGCGACTTTTGAATTGATCGATCATACTTCGCTACTCTCCACCACCAAATCCTATCAAATTTCGCATGAGGATTTTTGCCCCTCGAGATTAATCCAGTGGCCCCGTCATGAAAAAATCTTGACGATTCAAAGACATCGCCGGAACCACATTAAAAATGGCAGCCCAAAATCCGAGGAACTGCGCGCGAAGGCACACGATCGGTGCTCGCCAAACCCCCCGCCCTAACACACGACACTAAACCCTCGCATAAAACACGCGGAGATACTTAGGCTGAACGCCAAAACACCGATCAAATCTAAGAAAGAGCAAGCTCGAAGGTAGCACAAATTTAGCCAAACCGAGAAGCCTTACGGCTCAATGTATATTACAACCATCCAGAAAGCACACAGTGCAAATTGTTCAAAGAATGTTTCCCTCTAAGTCTCATCAAAAAGAAGATAGGACCATTCAACGATACTCTAAGCCTGATCGCCGGGGGTAACACCAACCTGTTCATCTGCGGAGCCTTCCGGAGGCGGGTCGATCGCGGCGGTAGTATCGGCTTCTGCGCGCCCGGTGTTCACGGGTTACGCGCCGAACCTCCGTCGGCGTACGTCCCGGTGGTCGTCGTGTTGTTGCCTTCCTCCGGAGGTGGCAAATCCCGTCCCCTCGGCCCGGGCGTCAATCGCAAAACCCGAAAGGTCCCTTTAGAAATCAAAGCAACTTCATAATCACAACGGGTACTCACGACCAAGAAAGCCACGCGACCCTTACCCCCCGCAAAGAACTTCGCCGACAATCTCGTACGCTAGTCCGGTACCTCCGCGCAGACGCCGAACTTGTCGAAAGCCGCATGGCCCACAGAGGCAACCAATGAATCCTTCCTTGCCTCGCGGACCTCCTCCACGATGGGCCGGCGGAAGTCGGCGCCAATGATCTTGCGGGCGTGTTTACTCCCCGCATCCCTAAGGGCGCGGTGGCCGAACCCCCGAGAAAATCCCCGCCTCGACCCTGATCAAAGAACGGCGTCAAGTAATTTAGCTCATTCTTCAACCATTCCGCATAACCCTCGACGCGCGGGCTCACGGCGGATCGCTAGTGGGAGCCCCGCGCATGTGCCAGCTGTGCATCAAAGATTCCCTTGACCTCCGCCATGCGGGATACAAGGGCACGCATCAAGTCCGCCTCCCTCTCCTCCACATCTATAGCACGTTTCTCAAAGCGCTCCTTCTCACCCTCGGCGCCCTCCGCCCGTTTCCTCATGTCCTCAAAGGCTTGGTTGGCATTCCGAAGCGGCCCTCTCAGTCCAGCTCCGCGACACGCTGACATCGCAATCTTCAAATGCTTTCTTGTTAGCCTCGCGGCTTATTCATATCGTCTCATGAGAAGCTTGCTCCGCGAGGAGCTCCTGAACTCGCCTTTCAAGCTGACGGTTTTGCCTTTCGAGCTCCGCAAACCTCTTCCGCGTTTCAGCCTCATCCTTCGCGCAACGCTGTCGCGAGCCCCGTGCAAGCATAATAGCCTCAATCATCTTCGCCTCAATGTCAGTTAAGTTGTTCTCAACCTTCTGACCCGCCAGCAACAGCTCCGCCTCGGGCACACTGACGCGTCCAAAGGCGGGGACCAGGAACCTCCGCTCCCCTTCACTGCAGGTCAACCGGCAGTCGCGGAGGTCGGCGCTAGTATACAGGCGCGCCTTAGGGTCCGTGACCCCCGCCGACTGGGCGAAATAGGGCAACGAGCTCGGCGACGCTTCTCCCAAACCCTTCTTTCCAGGCTCCGTATGGGGGCGGAGGTACAGCCTTCCTCCCCATTGACCCGAGATATGGATCCCTTCGTACTCCGGCGGCTCGTCGCGAGCGTCGGAGGAAGCCTCAAGCATCCACCATCGCGGATCTTGGTCTTCTCCTCTTCGTGGCTCCTCCGCCGCCTCCTTGGCCGTAGCCTCTAGCCGGACCTCCGCAAGGACTCCGCCGCTCAGAACGTGGGGCGAAGTGATGTCCACGTCCCCGTCCGCCTTCTTTCCCGACCGACGAAGGAGACGAGCCGCCCGAAGACTTGTCCCGCCGCCGGGCCGCGCTACGGCGCGCTGCTGTCGCGCGACGGTCGGACCGGAGCGGGTTTGGGCACCGCCGCCGAAGCCAAAGAGGGCACGCGTCCTCTTCCGCTCCCCGTCCCCGTCCACCCCTAGGCGCGCCGGCGGAGGTCGCCGGGCAACAGGGAGAACGTTCAACGGCTCCTCGCAGACGCAGCCGGGGGAGAAGGCCGCACCGACCGAGTTGTTCCCGTCGCCAACCCACCTCCGCGGCCGCTAGCCGACGTCTTCCGGATCTTCCCGCCCCACGACCACCTCCGCCGGCCGGCGGGGACATCGTCGCTAGCCGAGACCTCGGAGGTCTCCGAGGCCTGTTTCGTTGCCGGCCGCTTCTTAGCCCGCTTCGCTTCTCCTTCGGCGGGGCAGCTCCAGCCTCCCCCCGGTACTTGATGCCAAGCAGGTCATAAACCCAGTTCACCCGGGTGACCCCCTCCATCTCCTCCTTCATCTTTCGTTGCTCTTCGGCGTCCACCTTCCCGACGAGCTCCAGCACCTCCGCTTCCACCACACAACGAATTTTCTTCAAAGCCTCCGCCTCGCTCGAAGCGGAGGAGAGCTCCTCCGCCCATGCAACGCGGAGGTTCGGCAAGTTCAGGTCCTTCAGAAACTCGTACCCCATAGCCGCATAAGATGACGGCCCTTCCTTCACCAGGCCTGTCCAATCATGGTCGGCCTTCGAGGCACGACCTTCGCGCAGCTGATATTCCGCGAACACATCCCGCCGCGTCATGCACCGGAGAGGTCACGCATCGCGTCCTCGCGGCAGAGCCGCGACCCTTGGTCGGAAGCGGTGGTCACCTTCGCAGTCTCCTTGTCGTGGAGCGGGCGAAGATCGCCCGCCAAGTCACGCCCCTCCGCTTCATCCAAGCGGTAATAGAACCACTTACTTAGCCAACCTTCCCACTTGTTCTTCTGAGCTTGCACCAGCACCTTCGCGTTGTTCCGTCGACGGAACGTAAGAACCCCGAACTGGCTCTCCTCCGTCACCGTTCCGTCGCCGGTGGTCACCGTCTTTGTCTTCTTCTGCACATGCATGCTGTGCACCTTCGCGAATCCCTCCACGGTCGGCTCCACCCCTTGCGAGTGTGCCCCACACAAACGCGCAAAGCTTCGGGAAGCTATTGGGCGTCAGTGATGGAATTGCACGCTGAACTTCCGCAGCGTGCCCAAGACCGGCCGGGTGAGGCGGGAACCGCAGCCCCGCTTCAAAGAAGGCTTCAAACACCACCACCCGATTGTTGTCGTGGTGCGGCGTCGCCACACCTCCGGAGCGTCGCCCGCCCTCTCCAACCAACCTCGGGCAAGTGAACCTATCGAGATCGCCCGCCGCCACGTAACTAGCTCCGATCTCATAGACGGGGATGGTGCTAACGGCGCCCATGGCGTCGGTCCCCTCGCCTCGATCCCTTCGCCATCAAACAACTACCTCCGCCTTTCCCGGATCACCTCCGCCTCACTTGAAGCACCTCCGCTCCCGCTTACAACCCCCGACTTCCTGATGCCTCTCACCCCCGCACGAGTCCGCAACCTCCGTGTATGAACGAGTGAAAGCAAGCGCGCAGTGGGAGCGAAGACGTGAGAGCAGGTAAAAAAGCGTCCCTTTCACCCACCCTGACTATTTATAAGCCGGGGGTTTCACCGCGGTAAAGGCCGCACAAATCTCGAGGATCCGGTGATCCAACGACGGGGAAAGCGCCACGCAAACCCTAATCGTCCCATCACCGCCGCGGCGGCGAAGCCCGCCCGGCCCATTAATCAATTAAAATAAAGCGCAAACCGGGGCCCGGCTAAAACGGGCCGCGAGCAACGGTTGGGCGTCGCCGCGCGGAGGTGGACCTCGGCCACGCGCCATCGGACCATTCCCCTTTTTCTTAAGGGCGTTGCTCCGACCCCCGCCCGGGCCGAACCATCGTGGGGCTACCGTTGGGGGGAACAACCTCCGCTAGGACCCCTACTTAGCTCCGCGGCCCCAAAGCATGGGCCAAGACAGCAAAGCTACTAAGCAACCACGGACGACCTTCGCTGTCACATGCTCTTTGATGGCGAAGGTCATCAGCCCGTCTTAGTGATTCGGCGAAGGTACGTCATACCTCCGCACTCGAGCCCTTCAAACCTCTTACAAGCAGTACTTGACGATTCGAAGGAGTCTCCCCGGACCTCCGCGATGAGCGGGGCCCTCGAAGACCTCCGCCCGGGGGTATTCAGCCACCTAGCCATACAGACGGCGGGAGACCTCCGGACGGCTGCATGCACGACGAACGCAAGGCGGCGCCGACGGCCTGACGCGTGGCGGCACCGGAGGGCGACACGTGGAGTCCCGGGAGGGCATGACACTTGGCGTCTTGTGATAGGGTTAGATGAAGATGTAGTTAATTTTACAATGTACACTATTGCCCTTGTTGAGGCCCACTTGTAAGTGTGATCATAGTTAAAACCCTCTTTGTAAAAAGCCACTTGACCCTTGGTATGCCCTATAAATACCAAGGGTATGGCAAGTGTAAAGGGGGAGGACCCTTGACATTTTTGGTCCCAATTAGTGCAAAACCCCCAAAGGGGGCCCACTAGCTACTATCTGTCATGTGCAAGTGTTTGGATCCCACTCTCTGTTTGGGGAACCTTCGCCCTCCTCCTCTGGACCCCGGCGAAGGTAGGGGGGCAAGCATTCATACCAACACAAGCTATCATGAACATGTCCTCATAAATTCTTTTAACCAACGCCTTCCCCGGCAACGGCGCCAGAAATGCTTGTTGACATTTCTTAGCGTAATCACCAAAGATAGATAAAAAGTCTATACCCGGCAACGGCGCCAGAAATGCTTGTTGGCATTTCTTAACGTCATCACTAGAATTAGCAACAACGCCAAGAAACACCAGTTGGTATTCTGCAATGTTTACAGAACAAGTCCGCAAGCGCACGGAAATACCATTGTAGCATTTCACCCGGAAGTATTCAGGGTATCGTTATTTATATTTCCCAAAGGAAGGCATGGTGTAAAAGAGTCTAATTTGGACATGAACAAGATAACAAGATTGCATAGCAGACCAATACTCATAACGGGGTAAAGTAAGATCGGTAATTGGATAATCGACACACACACTCGAGCCAAACTCAAGGATAAAGATAAGAGAAAGAATAAAGAATAACCTAAACCGGGAGGGCATTCCCACACAACTATGTCGGGACAACGGACGATCACACAAACATATGCATGTTAGTGAGATTCTACGTTAAGATAGCCAGGGCCACTGTTAACCTACTTCGGGCACCAGATCGCACCTGACTCCAGGTGATGCCGGCCTGTAGCTCTACGCCGTACCCGGACATGGGGGATTACAAGGGACGGACAGGGCTGTCACCACCTGCCACCTACCACCTCAACCGTGGAGTACGAGGCAAACGAAGGCAGCCTCTAGCCTAGACACCACGTCTACGCTAGCGACTCACGCTCTAGCGTCGTACAGGGTGACCCGTCTCTATCAGGGGCCCTCTACTAGAGCATCCACCACGGGGACGGACGACGAACCCGCAAGCCAACACTAACCAAGACTACGCTTAAGATAGATCTCAACATCACAACCTAGTTCTAGGTCTAAGCATGCATGCACTGATGTCAAACATTAGGTTCTATATGATAAGATCAAAACATGTAAACTATATTCTAGTTCATATGCTAAGATCACATCATAAGAACTATGCTCTAGTTCTACAACATGACTATACTAAGAACAAGAACATCTAAGAACTAGAACAAGAACATCTAGAACAAGAACAAGAACAAGAACACGAACATCTAGAACAAGAACATATGAGAACAAGAACGAATAAGAGGGACCTTGATATTACTCATACCGAGATCCTCCTAAAGGTTCAAGCCCTCCAACGAGGCTTGCCTTGCTCCACTACATAATTAAAACTACTAAAGGAGAAGATACAAGTGGAGGGAGAGAGACTCAGATGTGGTGTGTGTTGAGAAATGATTTCTTCTCCCCTTTTATAGTTCAACTAGGACGGTTCGGCGTAGCTACACATGGAAACACCCTGGAACCACCATAAGGAACCGTCATAGCACCTTCCAAACGAAGCTTGGCCCGATTGGTTCCCGCGCTGGCGCGCTCGTTCCCTTGGCGCGAGCGCGCCAGGGGTGGCTCTGCTGGGCCTCATCTTTTGCAGGCTTGTGGGCCTCGTCGTTAGCTTTCCAACGCATATTCGTTTGCCTCAATCAGAGTTCGTATGAGTGAGATATGGCCCGTTCATCGAGACCCACTCATCCAGCCCGAGATGAAACTCGACCGTGATTTGGTGTTTGGGCTCGCCACTCCCATGTCACTGGTTTTGCCTGCACTGCCGGATCGGTGGGCTATGCTCTTTGACCCTCTGTCACGCTTTGTAGAAAAGCGTGTTTTCTTTATAATTCCTCTTGTATTTGGCTATAATCCCTGCAAGTGTCAATTCTACCGGTACAAGTGGAATTCGGTCAATAGCAAAAGTATATGTGTATAATAATAAATAATTCTCCCTTTTAGTCTTATATTTGCGGTATAAAATCGTCGATAAGGACCGCCAACAGTCGCCTAGGATTTTGTACCCCCACGCTCTTTGAGCTATTCTCTTATCTTCTTCCTTGCTTTCTGGTTTGAGGTAGCCCTTGATGTACGCCATGATGGGGGCTCTCCAGTCTTCGCCATGGATTACGTTGACTGTCCTTTGCTGGATTACTGGACCTTCGGTGGCCGGGCTTCTGAGTATCTCAAAGAACACGTCCGGAGGTAGCGGGTTGTTCTGAGCGGCCGCTTTTGCAAGTTCATCGGCCTCTCTATTCTCGCTGCGGGGGATGGGTTTGGTTGTTATTCCGAGGAAACAGCTCTCTATCTTTCGAATGAGTTGGAGGTACTTGTGGAGCTGTGGATCTCGGGCTTTGAAGCTTTTTTCGATGTGGCCGGAGATGACTTGAGAATCCGTTTTGATGATGGCCCTTCTTGCTGATAGCGCGCGGAGCTTTGCCAGGGCGAGGGTAACAGCCTCATATTCTGCGGAGTTGTTGGTGCATGGAAACTCCAGACGGGCGGCGTATCTGAGCCTCATTCCTGATGGGGAGGTTAGGATGGCGACTGCACCTTCGCCGGAGGCGCCCCAGGCTCCGTCGGTGTGTACGATCCACGAAGGTTCGACTGCATCTGGCTTCCCGCTGTTGTCGGGGGTCCAGTCTGCGACGAAGTCGACGAGGGCTTGGGATTTGATCGTGTTGCGGCCAACGAAGGTGATGACATGGTCGCTCAGAGTCGTTGCCCACTTGGTGATGCGGCCGACGGCCTCAGGGTTTCTGAAGATGTTATCCAAGGGGTAGCTCGAGGGTACTGTGATGGGGTGCGATTGGAAGTAGTGCTTGAGTTTCTTGGCTGCCATGACCACCGCGTACGCTACCTTCTCTAGCTCAGTGTAGTGCTTTTTTGGACCTTCGAGGATCTCCGAGACATAGTAGACTAGGATTTGTCTCTTCTGGTGATCATCGGAGGTTTCCTTTACCAGTACGGCGCCACCGCGTGTGGTGATGCGGCTACATAGAGTAGCAAAGGTTCGCCTTGTGTTGGGCTCGCGAGGGTTGCTAGTTTTTGGAGGTACTCCTTGAGGTTGGCGAATGCTTTTTGTTGTGGAGCCCCCCAGTTGAACGGTTCTGATCCTTTCAGGACATCAAAGAACGGTAAGCTTCGCTTGGCGGACTTTGAGATGAATCTGTTGAGCGAGGCTAGCCGGCCTGTGAGTCGTTGGACCATTTTCTTTGAAGTCGGAGGTGACATCATTCTGATTGCGTCGATTTTGGTTGGGTTGGCCTCTATTCCCCGGGCGGAGACAAGGCAGCCGAGCATTTTCCCTTTGCTGACGCCGAAAACGCACTTTTCTGGATTTAGTTTTAGGTTGGCCTTGCGAAGCTTGTCGAAGGTTCATGTGAGGTCGCTGATGTGGTCTGCCTTGATCTTGCTTTGGACCACTATGTCATCGACATATGCTGAGACCACCGGGTCATCCTTGAAAACCTCCGCTGTCATGCGTGCCGCGTGCGAAGGTTGAGCCCGCGTTCCGTAGTCCCTCTGCCATTCTGCTGAAACAGTAGGTTCCTGACGGGGTGATGAAACTTGTCTTCTCCTCGTCCTCCTTTTTCATCCAGATTTGGTGGTAGCCGGAGAAGCAGTCGAGTAGGGATATGAGGTCACAACCCGCGGCTGCGTCTACCAGGGAGCTGATCCGCGGAAGGGGGAAGCTGTCCTTCGGGCACGCTTTGTTGAGACTGGTGAAGTCGACGCACATTCGCCACTTTTTGTTCTTCTTTTGGACGAGCACGATGTTGGACAGCCAGGTGGAGTATTTGACGGGCCGAATAACCTTCGCCTTGAGTAATCTGTCAACCTCCGCCTTGGTCGCTTGTTTCCTTTCCTCCGACATTTTGCGGAGCTTCTGCTTCACGGGTTGGGCGTCTTCTCTGACATGGAGGGCGTGTTCAATGATTGTCCTGTCGACTCCGCGGAGGTCCTCAGCTGACCAGGCGAAGACGTCGCTGTTCTCGTGGAGGAAGTGAACAAGGCTGTGCTCTGTATCGCTGTCGAGTAGAGCTGAGATGATGACCTGCTTGTCTGGTTCGTCTGGAAATAGCGGGACCCTCTTGGTTTCTTCCTCTGGTTAGACTCGTGGAGGTTCTGGGTGCTCGACTGGCGGGGGTGCCGATGGTGATACGGTCTTGTCCTCGTCCTGGTCGATGACGCAATGCACATTCTTCTGGCCCGGGGCTGTTGCGTTTTCTGCTATCCTGGCGAGGGTTTGGTCTCCGTACACGGCTATGATTCCTCCGGGGGCGGGCATCTTCATGCACAGGTAACCGGGATGCAGGACTGAGCTGAAGCGGTTGGTGACTCCCCTGCCGAATATGACATTGTACATCATGTCGACTACGTCGAAGGTTATGTGCTCTATTCGGAAGTTGTGCTTGTCGCCGAAGGAGACCGGGAGGGTTATTTTGCCGATGGCCCGTATCTGTTGCCCTCCGAAACCGAACAGTGGGTTTCCGGCGGGCTCGAGCAGCTTTCTGTCTAATCTCATGTTGTCGAAGGTTGAAGCGAACAGAATGTCGGCGGAGCTTCCAGTGTCGACCAGGATTTTGGTGACTGTCCAGCCTGCGATGTTTGTTTCAATGACCATGGCGTCCGTGTGGGGGAAGTCCTTTAGCTTGAGATCAGATGCATCGAAGGTTATGGGGACATGGGACCACTGAGCATTCTTGTGTGGACCCTCGACGACCACATGGTGAATTCTTCTGTAGTGTTCCCTTCGCTGATGCTTGTTGCCGTGGTCCTCGTTTGAACCTCCGGAAATGGCGAGTACGACTCCGAAGGTGGAGGTTGGATTGTTTAGGGTTGTTGGGTTTGAGGGGCCGGGTGCTTCCGTTTTGACGGGTTGTGGGGCTGCGAGGGCGGGCAGGGTCGGTGGTGGTGGTAGATTTTGCTGGTATTGGTCGACGTGGGGTTGTTGTGGTGGGTGGGTCACTGTGTAGTTCTGGAAGTTTTGGTGGTGGTAGTGCTGTTGACTGTTGTGATGGTACTGGTTTGCATACTGGGGTTGTGGTTGGTGGTAGGTGTGCTGTTGGTAGCGGGCTGGGCCGTTTGGCTTGCGCATATGGTGGACGGTTCCAGCGGGGGGGAAGTTGTTGAGGTGGGTCTCTTTGATTTCCATTGCCTTCGCATAGTATATGCATTGCTTGGTGGTGTGGCCGCCTTCTGGGCCGCAGAAGCAGCAGTAGGGCTTGGATGTGTTGCCTTGGTTTGATGAGTTGTTTGGCCTGTGGTCTCTTTGGGGCGGAGGTTGCCTTTGTTGGTTTGGCGCTCTTTGTTGCCGCGGGGGATTGGAGTTGATTGTATTGATGTCCTGGCGGAGGTCTCTTCTGTCAGACATGCGGAGGTCTCTTCTGTCGTGTGTTCTCCTGTCGGGGCTTCGCCGCTGGTTGCTGCGCGGAGCGTCGAAGGTCTTGGACTTGATTCTGTCATCGTCCTCTGATCGTATCTGTTTTTCCATGATCTCGCATAGCTCGGCTGCGGATCTGGGGTTCCTTCTGGAAAGTTTCCTGTAGCAGGCGCCAGGGCGGATGCAGCTCAGGGCGGCTACGAGCATGACCTCATCGGTGACATCGGGGGTTCTGTTTTTGGTTTGGAGGAACCGTCGCCACCAGTCGTGCGTTGTTTCGTTTATTCCTTGTCTGCAGTTGACCAGGGCTGTGGCCTGGACGTGAGCCTTGCCGGAGCCCTTGAAGTTGGTGCACAATTTGTCGCGGAGGTCGTCCCAGCATCTGATGGAACCCGGCATGAGGTTGCTGCACCAAGACTGGGCCACTTCTCTGGCCACGATCACGAAGGTTTTGGCCATTGTGTCCTCGTCACCTCCGGCGGCGGTGACGGCTGCTTCGTAGCTCATGAGGTACTGGCGAGGGTCTGAGCGCCCGTCGTAGCGCGGGACATGCTGCAAGTTGAAGGATGGCGGCCAGGGGGTGGTTTGTAAGGCGTAGCACAAGGGGGATTTGGAGTCATATGTTACGTGGCGTTGGGGTGCTGTTGGTGGCTGTGGTGGCCAGTCGTCTTCTGGGAACTGAGCCTGATAGAGATGGTTTGAGCGGGTGTTTGGTTGGGGCGGGGTGAAGTGGGGTGGTGGGGCGGAGGTATAGCGGAGTGGTGAGGCGGAGGTATGCTATGATAGTGTTGGGAGGGTTGTGGGTAGGCTTCTAGCTGCTGCTGCTGGGTTTGAAGTTGCGGAGGAGCTTCTGTCTCCGCGCTTGCCGGCTCTGGCGTGGGGTGGATCAGCTCTGCCGCTTGGCGTTTCGCTTCTGCCTCAGCAGTGGCGACAGATTGCTGGATCCTCCGGAGCTCGTCCAAGGCTTAGTTCATTCTTCGCCTGGTGGCAGCTGCTTGGTTCTGCCTGTAGAGGTCCTCGAGCTGCCTTTTGCCGGCCTCGATGCGTGCGTTCAGATATGAGAGGATCCTGTCTAGGTCTTCTGACTCTATGTTCCCGTTGCTGGCGGAGGTGAAGTCATGAGACAGGCCGGAGGTATGTGGATGTGGTGGGTGGACGATTGTGTCTTGCACTATGGAGCTGTGGGGGTGGACTGGTGGGGCGGCGGGGGTTCTGTTGCGGGGTGGCGGCGTGTGCCTCAGATGCTGCTGGGGCGGCGGTGTTGTTTGCGTGGGCGGCTGGGTCGGGTAGCATGTTGGTGCCCTCAGGGTCTCCGGCTAGGTTGGGAGGTGCCATGGCTTTTTGTTTCGTACCCCACGGACGGCGCCAACTGTTGGTAACAGACTTCTGCCCTCCTACCCTCGATGGAGAGCCAGTGGGAGGAAGGCGAGGGTACGGCCAAACAGGGGGGTAACACTAGAGGGGGTTGGCGTGCGAAGGTAAAGGGAAAGTAAGGAGTAAATGGCAATTAATATTCTTTATTTCAACTGGAGGATAACATTCATTACACTGGTCCAATCTCCAACTATCAAATGTACAGCCCTCCCCCTGGTATTTATAGGGGAATACCAAAGGGCTGGGCTGCATTAATTACAAAAGGGTTTCGACGCCCATCTGACTACATGTGGGTCCGGAGGAGGGCATTCCCGTACTTGTGCTCCTTGGTTGCATCCCACCACACGGCTCCTTGGGGGGTGGTCCCCGTTGCGTCGCCGTCTCCCTTCATGAGCCAGCGGGGGTTGTTGAGGCGGCGCCATGTACGCGCGGGGGTCCCGGACGCACTAGCTCCGAAGGTCCGGGGCTTAAGCGAGAACCTGCGATGAGGAAAAGGATGGCGAGGGTACCACGTCGGGCGTGAGTGACCCGTGAGTCTTACCTTCGCTTGGCGTTGACAAGGGTTCCTGTAGTTTGGTGCCCATCGGGTCGGGTTGGTGATGGACTGGGGGCTCCTGTCGAGGGTACCTCCCCCCAACAGTATGCTTACCCCTGTATAGCACATTGGTCGATTTCTCCTCATGCTAGATATCGTATTCATACCCATGCTAGAATACTTGACTACCCCATGCCTTCCTTTGGAAAATTATAAATAACGATACCCTGAATACTTCCGGGTGAAATGCTGTGACGATAGATCCGTGCGCTTGCGGATATTTATTCTAATAGGATGTGATCTATCTCTTGGCAACACTCGCGTAGTTGCTAGAACAGTTTCTAGTAAATATGCCGAGTAAAGCCATTTAGCGTTTCGGCGCGTTATCGAATTAGGCTCTAAGTCTATTTTGGTAATCGCGCTAAGAAATGCCAACAAGCATTTCGGAGCCGTTTCAGGGAAGGCATGGAAGTTAAGGATCTAGCAGCATGGATATGCATATGATATATAAAATGAGAAACGACAATGTCTATACAAAGCTAACTTTTATGTTTTCTCCTGTTGTGGATGAAAACAGGATAGTGCATGACCGGTTTCACCCTACCGGAAAATTTCAACTCAAATCCGGAAGCACTCCTAAGGAGGAAGAGGACTCGTGCCCTTTCCTCTTCTGCTCCACCGACAGATAAACCAGTCACCACCGCACCTACTACGCCGTACTCCATGGCCGAGTCCCTGCGCGAGTTCTCCGTCCCCAATGTTGCCAACGTGCCCACTGGGCCGACTGTCAACTTGGGAGACAAGAACTTCGAGCTCAGGACCGGGCTCATTACCATGGTGCAGGCAAGTTCATTCTGTGGACTGCCTAGTGAGGACGCCAACGCTCATCTTCAGCGTTTCTTGGAGATATGCGACACCATCGTCATCAAGGACGTCGCACCTGATCCAATCAGGCTCAGGCTCTTCCCTTTCTCCCTAGTGGGAAAGGCGAAGACCTGGTTCTACAAGGACAAGGCCACTGTTGACACATGGAGCAAGTGCTCCACCGCGTTCCTCGCTAAGTTCTTCCCCATGGGCAAAACCAATGCCCTACGGGGAAGAATCGCCAACTTCCAGCAGAATTCGCTGGAACCCATCCCTGAGGCATGGGAGAGGCTCCAGGAGTACATCCAGGAATGTCCTCACCATGGGAGGGAAAGTTGGCTGGTGCTCCAAAACTTCTACAATGGGTTAACACCCATGTCGAAGGGGCACCAGGACGCCGCAGCTGGCGGCGCCTTTCTATCATTAACTGTTGACAGTGCTACGGCACTGATCAACAAAATGGTAGAAAACCAAGCTTGGGGGGAGGACCGCGCTCCCACCAAGGGACAAAAAGGCATGCATACCGTGAAGGAGACGGATATGCTTGCCGCAAAAATAGACCTACTCCTGAAGAAGATTGACGGTGGTGCCATCACTGATGCATCCGGCACCGTCAATGCCATGGACGCTCGCATGACGTGCGAGGTCTGTGGTGAAGCTGGACACTCGGGGAATGACTGCCCTGAGACCCGTGCAGAGGCCGCCTACCTCAACAATGGGTTCCGCCATCAGCAAGGAGGAGGGAATGGCTGGAATAACCAGTCCCGTCCTCCATTCCAAGGTAATTCGAATTACGCCTCCGGGTTTAATTTGAATCAACCTTCATTGAAGGACCTGGTTTACGGCCAAGCCAAGATCAACGAAAATCTCACCAAAAAGATGATCCAAAATGACAAGATCTTGGAAAATATGAACAACAAGATAGAGGGCCTACCATCCGCTTTCAAGAATCAGCTGAGTTTCAATAAGATGATAGAGACCCAGCTCGCCCAGATTGCCGCAGCGATCCCGACAAACGCTGACACGAGCAGGATCCCGGGGCAACCCGAGGTCCCACCCGAGTCAGTAAACATGGTCGCGACAGGGTTTGGTCACCCCTGTTAAGCCAAGCAAGCTTGGGGGGAGAAATAAGAGCACCGACAAAAGCAGGTCGGTAAGTACTTTCTTGCTACTCGAAAAAAAAGGGAAATAAAAAAAAGATAGAAGATTTATTTTGAAAAAAAAATATTTTTTCAAACGGCCGGGGCGAGAATCACCAACGGCTAGTGCCAAGAGCTAGCCGTTGGCGCCCAACGGCCGAAGCGGGGTGACGCGGGGCCCGCCTGGGCACGCACGAGGCACGGCCGTGCCAGGTCTGCCAAGGTGGGGCCCGGGCCGGCGGCCAAAGGCTCCTAGCCGTTGCCCCACCCCCCTTCGGCTGGTGATTCGGCTATAAAAGGAAGGGAGTGGCCGGGGTGCTCAAACCACCTCTCATTCTCACTTTCTCACTCTCTTTCACCCCCACTTCCCACACAACAAGCTTCCACAAGCAATCCTTGAGCAAGAGAGCAAGAGTTAGAGCTAGTCTCGGGTGTGGAAAATCAACTTCCACTAATTCTTTCACACCCGAGAGCTAGCCACCGGCGTAGTCCGCCCTGAGCGACTACAGTTCGTGGGGGTACGGTGAGGCCTTGAGCTCTTACCAAGGTGCCCCCTACGAGCCCGAAGTAGCCAAGGAGGCGGCGCCCACAACCCCGAGCCCGAGGGGATCTACGAGGTCGACGCCCCGTACCTCGACCTGGAGGGAGAGCAGGAGCTGCAGAGGTACCATCGCCTCAAGGATCGGCTCTTCAACCACACGATGGTCTACGATGCCAACCTCATCGAGAAAATAGGTATGGACACCGACTTCGAAACCATTTGGAAGGCGGTTGGTTGGGAAAACATCGAGCCCATCGATGAGCAAGGTTCGCGTCTCTTGACCATCCAGTTTCTTTGCACACTTGATTATGATGATGAGCGTATTTTCTTCCATTTGTTTGGCACGGATTACTCTCTTACTTGGGGGGAACTCGCTCATCATCTAGGCTTTCACTATAACTGTGCACTTAAACTAGATGCATCTATCCCTGGTTATGATCGCAATTCTTTTTGGGAGAAGATTTCGGGTAGGGTAGAAGTTGGACCTTTCAAACCCCTGAACACGCAGATCCAACACCCTACCCTTAGACTCATGCATCGTTGGATTTCTATGACTTTGTTTCCTGCTGGCAAGACTAGATGGGTGCATTCTGTAGAGCTTAAGCTTCTCTATACCATAGTTCATAAGTTCAAGGTCGCTCCTGTGAAGGAGATGTGCCTCCACTGGCTAGATATGGTGAAGAAGTCTTATGCTATCGATTGCACCTCTCTTGTTACTCGCATTGCCAATGCCGTAGGAGCACTAGATGGTCACGATGTTGAGTACATTCCTCTTGATCGGCCGATTTGTGATTTGCGTGCCCTAACCCAAGGACACACTTTGAAGGCCGATGGGAAGGATCATATCTGTTTCTTCTTTGCTGGTTATGTAAATAAGATTCGGTTACCTAACCCGAATCTCTATTTATATAACCGTGACGTGCTCACCTTTGATTTAAAGACTACAGAAGAAGCACGCAGGGAAGAACAGAATCCGAGAGCCACCAGAGGAGGGGCTGAGGCTTATGCACAGCCTGCCTCCCCTGTGCAGTCGGATGCTCCTGCATGCCTCCCCAGCAGTATGGTTATGGTGGATGGGAGGCCTACCGGGGCTACGCAGGCTACTCAGGATGGGAGCAGTACCCCCAGCCGGCACAGACCGCTGAGAGGGCATGGTCCAATGCAGGGACCGACGAGTGGGAGCGACAGAGGTGGTACACTGTCGACTCACCACCACCAGAGCAGGAGCCGACGCTGGCCTCAGTCAATGCACGCATTGGACCGCTGCAGATCCAGACGAACGACATCAGGAACACTTTGGGCGGCTTCATGCATGCGACGACCCAGTGGCAGCAGCAGCACGGGCAGCGGTTCGACGCTCTTGCCGAGAGCCTCCGCATTTAGCAGGAGGAGCAGAGGGCCTACTGGAGGTCCCAGGGATACAACCCTGGGCCATGAAGTTCAGGATAAGCTTGGGGGAGGACCCCCATTGAGGTATCTGCATTGCATATTTACTTTCTCGT
Organism: Themeda triandra; assembly: GCA_018135685.1. Lineage (NCBI taxonomy): Eukaryota > Viridiplantae > Streptophyta > Magnoliopsida > Poales > Poaceae > Themeda > Themeda triandra. Next base: position 390,405 of record JAENPR010000463.1, read on the forward strand.
AATTTTATTTTCCTTTGTTAGCATGTTTAAATTCAAGTTTCTTGCATTGAAAAATTCACCATATATATGCTATGAAATGTTTAGTTCTACCCATGTTGAAATGATTGGTTGCTCTGTTTTACGTCTCGTTTGTACTTGTCTAAAATAGAGTTTTCTCTAATATTTGGGTTTATCGGCTTTACATTATCATGCTCTAGAAACTTGATTTAGTGGGTTGCATACAATTACTCTCATCTAGTTTATTGCGCGATATGATATAGTGACTTAGACCACAAAGCAATGACTTTGCCCCTTTGAGAAAACCCGATGTCCGAGTCTTTATTTTAAAATGTTCAAAAACAATAGTTCCTCAATGATCGCGAAATACCCACCGAGCCATATGATTTTATCTCGTAGAATAAGAACCTTCATACGCTGCTTGTTCGTACATTGAGTTCGGTCGGATTGCTACCGACGTGAGAATATGACTCTACACCCATGATTGAGATTCACTTGCACCCACCAAATAAACGCCAACTCTTATATTGAGAGTTGCGCACAACATGCACCCTTCACCATCCGCCGACTCTTACACTGAGAGTTGCGCACCATTTTTTTCCCACCAAATAAAAATACCGACCCTTACCCTGAGGATCGCGCACCTCTCTCTTGTAGTTTGCAAAATTCTCCATGCATTTGTTCATCATGACATCTCTCTCCACCTCATCATTTCCATCAATAAAGTTTTGGGCTATGTTCTTAGTCAGAAAAAAAATGAGAAGAAAAGAAAAGAGAGGAAAGAAAAGAAAAAAAAAGAGAGATTTATATAGTTAGAAGATTTATCACTCTTGTAGGCAAACGGGAAAAGTCTTAGATCCCCGTTCAAAAAAAAAAATCCGAGAGAATAGTTTTAGTTGTTCTTTGATAGCCCATCATTTCTTCATCTCTTTCATCAATAAAAGAGAGTATGTCATGATGCATGGAGACCCAAAAATACCACAAAAATTAGGAATCATCTTTCATTCCATCCACACACTTGCACATCTCAATCAAGGTGTATAGCTTAATCTCCGTAAGTTTCAGTCCTTGACCTTACAACATATGTGATACAAGTATGCGCACTTACATACCTACCCAAAACTCCACTCTCAGCTTTAGTGGTAGGAAGAAGGCAAAAATTTAAAAATGCCTTTGGTGAGGTTACTATACACTTTTGAGCGATCGAGTGGGTCATTTGAGGAACTTGGTTTATTTATAAAAACTTACAAAACCTCCGGACTGAAAGTTGATCTTGGGACGAATGAAAAGCACCGGTCTTTGAAGCTGTTCTATTTTGCAATCGCCCAAGACTTGAGAAAATTAGAAGCCCCACTCCATCAGGAATCATAGAGTAGATACAATTGCCGATTTATCCAAATAGCAGTAGAACGCTCTCTTTTAGCTTGTACACTTGAGATATAATCGGCATCGTAGCAACCCCTGATCAACAACCCAAAGCAAAGACTTGCTCGGGACGAGCAAGGGGTAAGCTTGGGGGATCTTGTTGGCGGTCTTTAACTCAGATTTTTACCCGCCAACTATAGGTCATTATGGGCGAATAAATATTTTATTTCACATATATCTTTACTATTGACCTAGTTCCACCTATGCTTGGAGAAAATATTGTTTTGCAGAATGTACATCAAGCGCAGGAATTTCCAGAATAAAAGTACGCTTTTCGGAAGGCGTAAAACAAGCTCAAGAGCAAGTGGGCCATCTGGGGTCGAAATGGGCCAAGAGCACCAGCATGGACAAGACCCAGATGGCGGTCCAGGCCCACCTGCCAATGGCGGTCAGGGGGCAGCGCCAACCAGGCGCGGGCGCGCCTGGGGCGCGCGCGCCCACCCTGCCGCCAGGTGGGCCCGGCCAAAGGCGGTTGCCTCCTTCCATCCGGGGATGACGGTTTTTCTTTGGTGATTTTACACCACTACCCCGAACCGCCTTCCGGGGGCTATAAATGAAGAGGAGAGGCCCCCACCTTCACACACACCATTTGGAGCCATCTCTACACCTCACACTTGTTCTTTAGCATTAGTGTTAGTCATTTGGAGCTAGGCAAAGCTACTTGGAGAGCTTGTCTCCAGGAGGAAAAGCTACATCTTTGGTATAAATCTATGGAGCGTTCTTTCTTAGTCAAGTTCTCATTATATTTATATAGTCGTGCATATGAACTAGAGTATAGTCTAGTACATGATATATTCGATGATCAAGAACTAGGCCATAGTTCTTGTGAGAGTTGTTCATCGTGCTCTACATTGTTCTTCACCGTTCATATGTTTTACTTGTTTAGATTAGAGTGTAGAAGAGAAATAGCGGTTCGATGTGCCTTCAGGCTTGCCTATGTTCTAGCTCGTCCATCCGTAGGGTGGGAGTCCTGGGGGGACGTAGGTAGCTCCTTAGTATGCGGACGTGGTGTTCGGGTGCGAGGGAACCTTCGGATATGTCGGCATGCCACGGTTGAGGTGGTAGGCGGCAGGTGGTGACAGCCCTGTCCGTCCTTTGTAATCCCCCACGTTCGCATGTTGAGTAGGAGTTCGTAAATGCCGCCATCGACTAGCAGACCAGTTGCCGCGGTCTCCCCATATTCCTAGTCTATAGTCGAGGCTTGACTTGTATAACATGTGGAATTTATTTGTTCTAGCATTGACTATATAGGACCCGCTCGCTCCGCGTAGATTATTCTTTATTCTTTATTTTATCTTTACTCCTTTGAGGTTGCTCTAAGTGTGTGTCCACTATCCAAACTACCGTATGCTTACCCCCGTATAGCACATTGGTCGGTTTCTCCTCATGCTAGATATCGTATTCATACCCATGCTAGAATACTTGACTACCACATGCCTTCCTTTGGGAAATTATAAATAACGATACCCTGAATACATGCGGGTGAAATGCTGCGACGATAGATCTGTGTGCTTGCGGATATTTATTCTAATAGGATGTGATCTATCTCCTGGCAACACTCGCGTAGTTGCTAGAACCAGTTTCTAGTAAATATGCCGAGTAAAGCCATTTAGCGTTTCTGGCGCTGTTATCAGAATTAGGCTCTAAGTCTATTTTGGTAATCGCGCTAAGAAATGCCAACAGCACGCAGGTATGCTGTAGGCGCAGAGCGCGCGACCCGGTGGCGCGCACAGCACGCGGCCGGTGCGGACCTCACGGCCCGAGCGGCGCACGGAGCTCCCAGCCCACGTGGAGCTCGTGGCCCCATCAATGGTGAGCTGCTGCCGCTTGAGAGCACAGGATGAGGTGCTCGGGAGAGGATGATCGGGGAAGGAAGAAGGGGATGTGGGACAGCGGAGGGGCGGAGGCTACTCGCCGGCAGCAGAACTCCGGGTCGGGGCCGGTTGACGGGCGGTGCGCTCGACCGTCCTCTCTCGCGACGGAAGGAGCTTCTCCTCACGAAGAGACTCGCGAACAGGATGATAAAAGAGATGTATATTGAGCCAGGGGTATTTTGGAACTTTTAGGTGGCAGGGAGGGGTGCAAAGATTAAATAAAAGATAAAGATGATATAAAATAGCTGAAATCCCAAATCTTGAATCAATTCGTATTTCTGGTCCTATTTTTTGAAATGCATACAAATTGAGTTCTAAATCTTGAGAGGCACGCAAATTGAGTCCTAAATATTGAAATCTCTCTTCTCGGAGTGTCTATGGATCTTCAGTAGCATCATGATCTTCCTACCACCACTTATTATCCACCTCTTTATGCCCCAACGGGTATCACTCAACAAGTCACCTCCTTATAATGAATCTTTCTGACTGCAGGAATTAAAGTTACTGAAAATCAAGCTCAAACTTACATGGTTTGCTTTAAAGAATGATACTCCCTTCATCCCAAATTATAAGACATTTAACTTTTTTTCACCAAGTTTTTGATCATTCTCTTATTGAAACAATCTATTCAAAATATCAATTGTTTTCATGTGGCTTCCATTATTAATAAAAATATTTTCAAAAATGATTTAAATTTAACTTTTTTACACAAAAAAATTGAATAAGACGAGTGGTCAAACTTAGAGTTGAAATGGTCAAATATCTTATAATTTAGAATGGATTTGAGTTTTTTTTTATCGGTGTTTTCTATTGTACAAATTTGAATGCATTGTCCTCATCCTTGGACAGGGACACAAGCTGGCACATCATCCATGTATTATATTGTCCCTATCTGTGGGATCACACAGTCTCCCCCATGGACGTCACCCTTTGCACCTTGTGCCACGATGGTAAGTTTGTCAGAACCCAAGAGTATCATGCTGAGACTGTGGAGCACACGTACCATCAACCAGTTCCTACGCCCCCTGTTCCACCGGTCCATTTGCAACAAACATTACCCGAGCTAGCACTTCTCAATCTCTTGGTTACACCATGGCTTGCTTGTTCCGGTGGACTTCGGCAAATTGTATCTGCTACTCCCTTCATCCCAAATTATAAATCATCATTTTAAGAATCTTAGAGAATAGAGAGTTAAAACATTTCAAGTTTAGCCAAATTTATATGATAAGATAATAATATTTATGATGCCAACTAAGTATTATTAAATTTTTCATTAACTATATTTTCGTAGTATACTTATTTGCTGCATAATTTTTTTATTTTTTCTATAATTTTAGTTAAACTTAAGATGCTCTCGACTATTTAAAATTCATGAAATGACTTACAATTTAAAATAGAGGGTGTCGCAATTTGCATGGAAAACTATATGCTACCAATGGTGAGTGAGCGTTTAATTCTCAAAATAAATTGTTTTTCTTTATCTACCCTTACCCTTATTTCTGTGGGGTTTTTGCAGCTTCCTCGCGAAGCCACGTCGTCTGCTATTTTCGGCCGTCCGATCGGCCGCATGGATGGTCCAGATCGGGTAGCCACGGTCATTTGCAAAAAAACCCTCCAAATTTGTTAAAATATGGCCCGCCATCCAACCTTCTCTCTTAGTTTTTCTTGCCAAAAAGACCTCCACCTTCCCCGAAATACGGCCCACCACCCAGGCTGTTGTATTGGGCTGGCCTTCCGCTGTGTTGGCACTGTGAGTGGGCCTTATTGGCCCAGATTTGGCCCAAATGTCCTCCTCTTTTTTGTGCCTTTTATTAAATCTTATAGCATGTTGATTTTGTTTATTTCTTACAAAATTAATCACGCCTCATAAAAATCACTGGACTTTTGGTGTAGTTTCTCCAAGGTGTACTGTGCGTACAAAAACTATTACGCTTTAAAACAAAGAAATTTGGAGTGATTTAGAATAACCTCTTCGCGTTAATAAATGAAACTCGCATGTTTTGTTTTTATTTCCAGATGCTTTGTGATGCTGACAACCTCTACAAAAAAAGGTAGATAATTTCTAAATGTTCCAACATATTATTATTACATGTTCAATTACTAAATTATTTAAAGCAGCGAGCCATGCGGTCCATCTTACAGGACTTGCAATAGATATGAAAACGAATAATCCATGTTTATCCCCCTATTTTCCTTTTCCCCTCCGCCTCCATCTCCTTTTTTCTTCCGCCCGCGCAAAGGCGCGGGGTTCCGGCTAGTTATCTTGACGTCAGGAACTTACGAAGTCTTCTCTCCTTGTTAGCATATATTTTTTATTGTCAACTAACGCTTTCTCTCCGTGGCGTCCGCCTGCAAACGTCCTTTGGCTATCTAAAGTCGTGGCCGGCAGTCTTGTCACCGCTGTCGTGTGTGGCTCATGATCACGTACGCTCACGGTATTGGTCAAGTGGCCTGCCGTTTGTTTGGTCATTTTCTGGCTGAGTGATTCTAACTTATGTTAATTTGTTATGAGAAAAGACACTAATGAATCGTTGGCTATAAATGCTGATAAGAACAAACAAACAAAGCCAACAATGATACGTCGTGCCATGTACGGATGCATGTCCCGTGCCCTCGCGGCTGCCATGTACATAACGATGGTATGTTGGCGCCTCACATCTTCCGCACTGGATACGCCATCCTCCTCTGGTATCCAGCTTGCAGTACCAGTTACCACAGAAATGCCCTGGACCAGGGAATGGAAAAATGGTGCACTACACTTATAGCACTAGAGAGGGAGATGTCGTTCGTCCTCGTGCAGCGGCGAATCTAGAACATTACCTCATTGGGGTCAAGTACTAAGTGACGGGTCAAACATGCACTAATTATCTATTTTAAAAGTAATTTGCATGTGAATACAAGTATTTTTAGTGTTATTTTCAATAAGTTATCGGGGTCAGCTGACCCGATGATTACACTGTAGATCCGCCCCACCTCGTGTGTCAGAAAAAGTCATAAAGCATGCATGTGAAAGAGAGAGAAGAGAGTTAAAAGCATGCAACAACGGGTTCCACTATTTTTAAGTAACTAAAAATTGTTATAACTCATAAAACAAAAAAACCAAATTAAATTTCAATTACATCAATAAATTTGTTTCAATAAATCTTTCAAAACAAGATCTCACATGGATATATTTAGATAAAATTTATAGAATATGACAAGTCGGACCGCTTTTGGTAGTTGGTATAAAGTATGTGATACAAAGGATAATTAGTGCAGGAGAAACGTGTATAGAGGAGAGAATCTTAATGACTAGGATGTATAGAGGAAGAAAATAGACGTTCATGAGTGCGGATAGTCTCATCATATCAATGTCATACCATAGCCATGTGTGCTCGCATGCCTCTACATCTCCACCTACCAATCCTTTTTATTTTGGAAAAGAAAGAACTCTATTAAAAATTAAGTAACATCCTTACGATTGAGGGAAACCATCCACTCTGAAAACAAGGAGGAAAGAAAAAAAAAACTGACATATGACTTAACTATATATCTAAATAAAATATGAGGAATGTTCCATTTGCTTATGGGCAGTGTCCTAACAAATGACATCATTATCCCACTTATTTGAAACTAATGTTCCATTAGCGTTGACACATTGTCCTGTGCAGGACAAATATGAACCACGAAACAGCGTATACGTAACATGATAAAAAAATTAAAAAGAAATATTTTCTTGAGCAACATAAAAACGGAAATATGGATAAGACAGAAAATGATGAAAGATTTTTTTTTAACGGCCCAGGAGTGGCCCGGTGCGGGTGCGCTCCGGCAGGGCCGGCCCAACAACACCAGACTGGGCCGCCACCGTACAGTCGTGTTCGCCTTCACCGATCACCCCGTCCCCGGGTGGCCGCGTGCAGTGCACTCGCCACTCCCTCTCTGGCTCTCTCTCTCTCTCTCTCTCTCCGCAACGACCGCCGCCGCGGCCCTGCGCCAGGCGTCGAGTTCGTCGCCGACGCCGCCCCCTCCGCCGGCGACGAGCGCGCGCAAGGTACTCCCGCGCGAAACCGGGCGCCGAAACCCTAGGCGATTAGGCGATTGGACGACGACGCACGCCTACCACTGACTTCCGCGATTGGGCTATTTGTCGGGTGTGCTTGTGTGTGCGCCCATGCATGTCCTTGCTGGGTCCGCCGCTGGGCGCGGTGGGTTGGGTGCTAGGGTTTGGGCGGCGCTCGCGGCTGGAACGGAGGAGCATTGCGGGTGATCGGGGTGGGTGTACCCGTCTGTTGGGGTTTTTGGTGGGCGGTATTGGTGTTTTCGTGGACTGGATAGGGTTAGGAAAGGTAATCGGGTCGGTGGGTACGGATTTGTGGGGACTGATTTCCTTGTTGGTTGCCTGGCTGGCTTGTTCGTCTGATCAATGCTCGTTAATTAGGTGTTCCCGGAGAAGCATTAGTAGTTATGTTCTTAATTTGTCGGTTTGGTCCAGCGCTTAGTCAGATGGTGTGGTTTCACTGCTTTGTCTGTTTTGGTTGGAATTAGAGGCAAGCAGCATGCTGGTAGTTTTTTATACTAGATAACACACTATGTTTTCAGTCACATTTCTGATAGTGATAGATGGATTAGAATTACTGTGTGCCTTAGTTTATGACACAAAGTTGCCAATTTAACGGTTTGTTTGTTGGTGGAATGATCCTGCTGCTTGGTTCCAAGGTTTTGGACAAATGTAATTGGAGAGCATTAGGGGACTATATTGGATAATCTAAAACAGGGCTCATGGTGCTGGTTGTTCATCGTGGGTGTCCTAATTGTTGGTTCAGTTTATTGCTTTTCATACATTTGAGTATGCTGACCAATGCTCCTTAGGTGTTCCTAGAGAAGCAGTAGTAGTTATGCTCTTTGTAGTGCTGCTTGGTTTGGTCCAGCTCTTAGTAAGATGGTGTGGTTTGGTTTGCACTACGTGATGCCGATGCATCAGTGGTGATTGATCAAGACACAGGAGGTCATTTTTTTTTTTCTTTTTGTAAAAAAGATGGTGTGGTTTCACTCCTTTTGTCTGTTACCTTGTCTGCGTTGGAATAGAGGTGTACAGCTGGTAGTTTTATACTAGATAACACACTATGTTTTCTGTCACATTTCTCACAGATGGTTTAAAATTACTATGTGCCTTAGTTTATGACACCAAATTTCTCTTTGGTTCCACGATGTTTGGCAAATGTAATTGGAGAACATTAGGGGATTATTGAATAATCTAAAACAGGCACTTGCTGCTAATAGTTCATTGTGGGTGTCCTAATTGTTGATTCAGTTTATTGCTTTTCATACATGTGAGAATGTGACTGAGTGATAAACTCTTCATACTCTGCTTGCGGTTGCAGATTGCATCAGTTCCCTTTTTTTGGAGTGTCTATGGATCTTTCGGAGCATCATGATCTCATATTTGGAGAGGAGTTCTGCTTTCCTACCACCACGACTTACTATCCACCTCTTTATTCCCCAACTGGTATATCAGTCTTGATGCTGTCTTCATTAAGTGATGTATGCTGATGGTGACGTTCAGTTACTTACACCTCCTTGTAATGAATCTTATGAGTGCAGGAATTAATGTGCCTTCCCAGCTGTATCAACCACAGACGAGTTCAAGATGTGACAATCAAGCTCAAATTTACATGGTTTGTTTTAAAGAATGCTATACATTTCCTTTTTTGTTTTCTCTTCTTCGTGTTTCCTATTGTACAAATCTGAATACATTGTCCTAATCCTTGTACAGGGACACGAGGTGCAAGGCCCATCGTCCATGTATTATGTTGTCCCTAACTATGGGATCACACATTCTCCCCATGGACCTCACCCTTTGCACCCTTGTGCCATAGGCGATGGTAGGTTTGTCAGAACACAAGAGTATCATGCTGAAACTGTGGAGCACACATACCATCAACCAGTTCCTATGCCCCACTGTTCTGTCCGTCCATCTGCAGCAGACAGGACCCCAGCTAGCACTGCTCAATCTCTTGGTTACACCAATGGCTTGTTTGTTCCTGGTGGACTTCGGCAAACTGTATCTGTTACCTCAGAAAGGGGTGTCGCATGGAATCAATCTCTACAACAAGCTACTATTGCTCCTATGGAATTTCAAAGCCATACTTCGCTACCAGAAAGGGGTGTCACATGGAATCAATCTCTACAACAAGCTTCCATTTCTTCAATGGAATTTCAAAGCCACACTTCGCTACCAAAGGAACAACCACATAGGCCAGCTCCATGGAAGCGGCAATTATCAGGTGGGGCCAGGGCGCCAGCTAAACCCCCTCGTGCTCGACGGGTATGTTGCTGTCCTTACTATGAATCTGTTGAGTTTTACTTGCTCTTTATATCAGTTGCATTGAAACAGCACGATCCTATTAACAACTTTGATGCCTGTAGTTCTTTCTACTGTACATAATTTTTTCCTTTTCCTTTTATTGGTAATTGAACCCTATAACTATCTAGAATGGATGCTAAAAGAATGTGTGTTATTGCTGAACTGAAATTAGTAGCTTTTTCCATATTTATGAAAGCACTTGTAGAAGTATAGTAGAGTCCAACGATTTCTGGTTGCATATATATTCTTATTCATCCTTCAAATGTCCCATGTCATGGTAGTGTGCTTCCACACGCTGCTGCATTTTCATGTATAATATCTTGTTATGACGTTTTCTCATGGTGCCATAAGCCAATGCCAACCTGTGTGGCTAGATTGTTTCTCTAATATTGTAATAGTGAAAGTGTCTGCTGGGAAACATAGTTTCAGGCCTCAAGGCTTAACCTTATATTTTCTTGCCTCAAGGCTTAACCTTATATTTTCTTGTCTTTCTCTCTCTCCCAGCCCCTCTTATCTGCTATAATAGTGTCAGCAGAGCTCCTGCTATCCTTAGGAAAAAGATACCTTTGTGTAACTTGTTTATCCTTGTGTATCTTGTTTATCTTTTATGCATCTTGTTGACATGTCTCCTGACTATGATTAGGCACCACATCAGTCTCCACAAGTGGCTGCTCCTTCTGTCCGGTCTTCACTGCAGACTAATCTGTCATACAACAACGGAGTTTCAAATGTTGGATCTGACCTTTGTGAGACGCAGTCAACTGAGAGATCCCAACCATATGGAAGAACCAGTAGCTATGCTAATCGAAGGTTGAGCTCCATGAGTCAGCACAGCACAAGTAAAGCAAAAATGCCAGTAGGTTCAATGCCCCCAGAAATAATTCTAAAATCCTATACATCAAGGCTCCTTATCGGCAATCCAGAGGGTAAAATAGTCATTAGGTCTGATCAATATAACAGACATGATTTCCAGGTGGTGTATCCAAATGCAAAATTCTTTGTGATAAAGTCCTATGATGAGGCAGACATTCATAAATCTATCAAGTATGGTGTGTGGTCAACTTCCGCTACTGGAAGCCAGAAGTTGGATATTGCATTCAGAGAGGCTCAAGCGATAGCTGCAAGTAGTTCTACCATGTGCCCAGTTTTCCTGTTCTTTTCGGTGAGTTGATCTTAATTTGAGGTATTTGACCTCTTTCATTCAATTCCATGTTCTTGAACTTGAATTACTGAGTCCAAAATTATGTTCTAGCAGGTTAATGAAAGTCACAATTTCTGTGGCGTTGCTGAGATGGTTGGCCCTGTCGACTACCAAAATGACATGGACTTTTGGTGTAAGGATAAATGGTTTGGCAGCTTTCCTGTAAAGTGGCATATCATAAAAAACATAAGTAACTCCACTTTCCGAAGTATCTTACTGCAGAACAATGAAGATAAACCTGTGACCTCTAGCAGAGATACACAAGAGGTAAGCTCTCTTTGATATTTCACTAAATTTCCTTCAGTTGGAAGAATTTTGTTTCACTGTTTATGGTTGGTTGTCTCTGCTTAGTTCTCTGGTTCTGTAGAATTTTGGTATAGACTTGAATATAGATTCCACATAAAATGGATCACATAAATCTGAGGTGCTGCCATACTAGCAAGTTTTGTTTCTTTCGATGAAGTTGGCATAGTGATAGCCATTCAGTTTTATCCATTTCCTAGTATTTTGCTGTTGCACATTTGACAATGTTGTTTCTTGATCTGCCGTTTATCTTGTGATCTCATCCTGCACCCTGACACTGTGTTCCTTACTTGCATTTGCAGATACACTACACTCCTGGAACAACTATGCTTGAACTCTTCAAATATGCCAGAGCAGATGGATGTGTGCTTGATAGCTTCACGGTGCATGAGGAGGAGGAAGCAAGTAGACAGTTCCAGAAGTTTAAGCTGCGCAGGGGTGCTCCACATTTTATACCTGTGTGGCATGGCCCTCATCCCTCCAGACATGTGCTGCCAAAATCTGACAGTGTAGTGATGGACAGAATTACCACTGAGACAAACAATCTGACTGACAAGCTACAGAATCTCAACCTGGAGAAGAACCAGGCTTCATGGCAAGACTTTGGGAACTCGACTAGCGTAGCTTCTGCCACAAACAGACAGAAAGAATGGTATTGCTACGGAACCCAGGTTCATGGAAAAACAAACAAGGATACTGTGAAGGGTATACTATCTCCAGCTCGAGCATCCCATCACATGGCTCCTACTAACCATAAATCTGCTTTGGATGGAGGACAACGATGCTGGAAGAAGGTTGAGATCGCCCAAACTGAAAACTCACAACGAGAAACTGCTGCCCCACAACGAGAAACTGCTGCCAGCGCCCCGTCAAAAGCACCACCTGAGGAGCATCAGCAAGGTGGTAAAAGGCCCTTGGCGCACAGTGCATCAGTAGCTCCTGAGATGACCCGTGAAGAACAGAAGATCGTTGGGAAAGCCTGTCCGCTTGTGGTGGCTTCGACAAGTAAAGCCTGCTCAGAACCCCTGCCTGGTATGCTTGCTATTGGCTCAATGCTGGTCCCGATTACGATGTCCAATTAGTAGGTCCAAAGTCATCTCTTGTTAACCCGCACAAAATCAAGGCGTCTCTTGTAAGTAGCACGGTTCTGTTTTGAGCTTCTGACATTATGGGCTCGTGGCAACGAGTAAGCGGTCTTTAGTTTAATCTGGCAAACTAGGAACCACTTATCTTAGGATGTGGAAGGTTCAGATGGAGTAAGCGGTCTTCAGTTTAATCTGGCAAACTAGGAACCACTTATCTTAGGATGTGGAAGGTTCAGATGGAGTAAGCAGTCTTCAGTTTAATCTGGCAAACCAGGAACCACTTATCTTTAGGATGTGAAAGGTTCAGGTTTTCTTTTGACCTTTTTCAGTTCAGCATCGTTCTACCTTTTGAATCTTCATCAGTTGCTACGTCTGAACCTTTTGGTTACCCTAGTCTCTGGAATGGAAAAAATAAAAATACAGGATTTGGTGATATGTGCTTAAACTTCCGTTGAAGTGGATAATGGAGTAAGTCGCATGTTCTGTTGAAATGTTTTCTCTGTTGGAACCGTATGCTGTATATCAAGTATCTCTTTGTTCACATGCTCTGTTGTTAAATCTAGACATGTCCCCATCGTGCATTGGTTAAGCTAGTCAGGCAGGAGTCGACAGCGAGACTGATTTATATATGATTTACAAATCGGGCTGGTTTTGGTGCCCCGTTTGATGAGATAATAAATAAAGACGAAGACTAAATTTCTGGAATCGATTCCAGCGATACCTACCTGTTTGCGATACTTGATTGGTTTCTTTTTTCCGGAACGGTCATCGAACCCACCACCATCCGTTGTGGTTGTGGCGCCATGCGTGTGATGTGTGATTTGAACAGTTCATCAGCCAGCATCCAGCAATCTGGTATATGGATACTGCTTCAGTGTAACATTGTACCTACGTACACCTGGTGGTTACCCAAGTCCAACCTGCTGACTTTGATATACCAGTACGTAGTAGTAGCGTACTATGTTTTGCAGAGCAGGTGCAGTGCAGATTCCTTCGTTCTTCGCTACTACTCTCTTTTGGTGTCGCTACTTGCTTGTTGGTGGTGTCGGTGTCAGTGTTACCGGTAGACTAGATGGCCCATATATATGGTTACGAGTAATTAGTAAATCATCATCTGCTGATGCTAACCACTCCTGTTAGGTGAGGCGAGGTAGTAACTGACCACCAACTCCGTTTGCATCTGCACATACAAAATGCCAACGATTTGCATTGGATCTCGTCTCATCAGTGGATGTCAATTCCAGGGCCCTTCCTGCACCGTGTATGCCCTTGTTCCATTCAGACGTATGGATCTGAAAAACACAATTCTGATCGACGCTTTGCCCCTTGGTTCCCTTGCGGCGCTGGACTTGAGCCGTGGCGGCATTGCGTTGCGTTGTTGCAGGTCTCCGAATGCAGTAGTTGTTGCGTACATTCAGATTCAGATCAGGCGCAGCGGAGTCAAAGACGATGCCTTTTCCACCTTCTTTCTCGCTTACTACTGACTGACTGACACCAACTCGCCAACTACTGATGTATTCATTATTCAGCCCATGCATGATGCGCGCGTCCTGTTCTAACAATAATTAATAAATAAAATAATAAATAATACATTTTTACACCAGCACTATTGGCCTAGTTAGGGATGAAAACGTTCGGAAACGGTCGGAAGGAGGCTAAATCATTTTTATTTTCATAATTTTTTCTCGAAAACGAAATCGATACGATATTGTCGAAAATGAATACGGCATCGGTATTATGGTAATTTCGAAGCGATATTGTCGATCGGAAAACACAACGATAACGGTCAAAATTGACAAAAACGATAAAAATACCAAACCGTAGAGATAAAACCACACAATTCACACTAATCTTAGATCCTGGAAAAATCAATGGAACAATGTATTATATGAGTCAAGATATTAACTATTTATACAAGGCAGCAACTAAAGCACTAAAGCACATTTGCCTGCCTATTTGGCTCATTGTTTCTATACGCACCAAATACTTCCCTATTCTTAGTGCCTTTCCAATAATAAAAAATATACCTTATGTGCTTTAGTGCTTCATTAACTGGCTTGGCTGCTTGGGCATGTTTAGATGTGGGCTAATTAGACTAAAAGATTAAATACGGAAATCTGTGTTGTCGGAATCGGTAATTATTTTCGATTAAATATTTTTAAATCTTCGTTACCACTATCATTACCGATCGGAAGAGGGCTAAATCATTTTTTTCACTTTCAATTCCATTTTTTGTACCATTATCATTTTTGTTTTCTCGGTTACCACTATCATAATGAAGATCGAGGACTGTCGTCGTCGATCTCCCTCGTCCTCGTGCTAGCAAGTAGCAACTAGCCTTTCTCGCCAAATGGTTGGTGTAATGGTGTGCCATTCGTGACCGGCCGGCCTGCCAGGGGCACCGGGCACAGCACCCACCACCGTACCGACACCTTTACCATTACCATCATATGCGCATATCGATCGATTCTCGGTGGACAATTTCTTGCAGGTAGTACGTGGCATGCATGGCAATCGGAGCAGCTTCTTTAAATTTGCATGGACTTGGTTGATTTCCCCAATGCAAGCACTACGTTTCATCGCCCTGCCGAATCTGTCAGCCACATCAGCTAGTCATAAACAATCCAGCAGACATGTAGCTATCGAGCGAGGATGGAGTTTTTTATGCTTGCCAATTGCCATGCATGTCAATCGATTTTGGCCGCCGCACGCATGGTGTTGCGTAGCATACAAGGATTTAAGTTTGTGACCACCGAAGAAAATGGAGGTTAGATTAGGTAGAATCTGTTCCTGATCTGCTGGATATGGATATTT
Source organism: Themeda triandra (assembly GCA_018135685.1). Taxonomy (NCBI): domain Eukaryota; kingdom Viridiplantae; phylum Streptophyta; class Magnoliopsida; order Poales; family Poaceae; genus Themeda; species Themeda triandra. The sequence goes on from JAENPR010000463.1 coordinate 405,450, forward strand.
TGCTCGCTCGCTCGGCTACGCTAGCTGCTAGTGCGCTGTTCCGTTCCGTTCCGTTCCATTCGGTGGCGAGAGCATGCAGCAGCCTGCCTGTGCCGGTGCGCATGTCCTCCCTCCAAACTGGCCGGTGCCGGTGCCGCGCGTCGCGTCGGACTGGAAGCACACACGCGTGGACTAATTACGCGCCTCCAGATCGAGTCCTGCGAATGCTGATGGACCTGCCGGCAGCTGCGCCGTCGCCGTTGCGTCGGGTCGGCTCCTCCCTCTCGTCCGTCCCGTCCGGCCCCAGTCCGAGTTGTTCCGTCAGCGCTGTTGCAGCATCCCAAAGGAAGCTACCGAGACCAACGTGCCACCAAAAGCACACTAGCTAGCCCACAATTCGTCGTTCGTCCATGACGACATTGGCATCGGTGGCAACCACGTACCAAATAAAGCGCCTTTCATCGCAAGTTTAGCTAATTGTGCTTGATTTCCAAGCACAAAGTCAATGATGATGCTACTCCCTATGATATGATATGATCTTGGATTGATGCTACCTAATTATTTGGGAAACACACTGAGCAAGCTTTTTCCTCTTTTGATTGACGATCCATAGCTGAAAAATTATATAAACTGACGACATGATCAGGAGGTCGGTGCTGCCGAGCCGTATATATGATTTATCATGGAAGACAATTTAATTTGACACATGAAGAAGCTAAGTACTTCCTCCGTCCTAAATTGTAAGTCACTATCTTTGAGAGTCAAAATAATTTAAGTTTAACCAAATTTATATGATAATAACAATTAGGATGGTAAAGTTCCACGTACTCTATCATTAGTCTAAACTTATCTATTAAAACATTTAAATAAGACTTGAGTCTTGTTTTTTCTCACTCTTTCTTCAATAAATATGCTGCCACATCATCGAAATACCATAAATAAAGTGTAATAAATAATAACATTGTGAATGATAACTACATATCAATGGATTCTTCGTTGATTTTATTTTTATAGTACATCTATTTGATATCAAATCTTTAGAATTTTATCTACAGTCAAACCTAACATTCTTTGACTATTCAAGATTCTTCAAATGACTTACAATTTGAAACAAAAAGTGTGATTTTTTGCTTAAGACGAGGGTGTTGCCCCCTTAAATTACTGAATGTGCTCTTTCTGTTAATAATATAAAAAAATCAAAATCAAAATATACTAGTATTATTTTAGCGAAAACTATATAGTAGAATTGGATCGGACACGGAGTAGCTTGCAGTAGCATCTAATGGTGGTGACTATGATTATGATCACCTAGGGGCTGCTTAACTATATACATCACCTTTAAATCCCGTCACCTTTTTCTTTTGAGCAAAAGCTAAGCAATGGATTATTATTTGATGGCAAGAAAAAGAAGAAGAAAAGTGCCTCCACCAACTCTCACTCACTCCCCCCACATGTTTGGTGCAATGCGAATGCGATCGACGATGTTTCCACTCCCCATCCTTTTCTTTATATATATCTTTATATATATAAGGAACCTTCATGCTTCATGCTTTCCCTACAAATTCATCCCAAATTTGTTTGAAAACGAGCAGAGCACGAATTTGTCCTAGTTTGCAGCCAGGCTGTATTCTCCTTCTATATAAGCAAGCCGCGTTGTTGGCCACGTTTCAGTTGGCCGTCTCTCATTTCTGAGAGGCACAAGACAGAGCATCAGTTCATTTACTGCCTGACCCAAGTGGCTCGCTGCGGGGGCTGCTAGCAAGCGGAGAAGCGAGCCATGGCGGCGGCGAACGGCGGCGGCGCTGGCGGGGGGAAGCGGGCGGTGGGCCCGCTGCGGGTGCAGTACTACATCGTGATGGGCGCGGTGGCGCTGGCCGTGGTGCTGGCCACGCTGCGCTACATGCCGGGCCCAGCCATCCCGGCGACGACGCCCGCCACCACAACCACCTCGGCCGCCGCGGCCGCGGTGGAGGACGGGGAGGAGCAAGCGACGCAGGCGCAGGAGGAGGGGAGGGAGGAGAAGAGGAAGAGGCACAAGAAGGGGGACGGCGTGGTGCTGTTCAACTTCGGCGACTCGAACAGCGACACGGGCGGCGTGGCGGCGGTGATGGGGATCCGCATCGCGCCGCCGGAGGGCAGGGCCTACTTCCACCACCCCACGGGCAGGCTCTCCGACGGCCGCGTCATCCTCGACTTCATCTGTGAGTTCCCCCTGTCCCTCTGCTCCTCCCCCTGGCTAGCAAGCTGGTTCAAATCCCCTGTCGCATCTCGGTTCGATTGGACTCGATTCCACCCATCTTCCCTTCCTTGCTTCTCGAATTCATTCACCCCGGCCGCTGCGGCTTCCTTGCCGACGGCGACGAGCGCACAGGCACAGCCCCCGACGCAGAGTCGTCCGAGACATCCGCATCCCTCCCTTCCTTGTCGTTGCGAGCGATTAGCCGCGTCATTAGCGCGCGTAATCAATGATTAGCTAGCGAACATCGGTGTGCTCGCGTAGCAGCAATGTCGGCTGTTTGTGCGCGTGCGCGCGTACTAGCTGCGTGCCTAAACCCACGTGTTTGGATCCAAATGTTTGGAGAGGGGAGCCTGCCAATTCCCATCCCTGTTCAAAGTTGAAACAGTCGGTCACATCTTTTTTAAGGAGGAATATCGAGACAGTAGATTATGGCTCGGTTTCGGTGAAGAAAAAGAAAAAAAACCTCTCGCTCTCTCGTGCCAACCCCGAGCACAGCATTCGAGAAGGAACAAATATTCAGTCATTGTGCTCTCATATCAGTCGGCTGTCAGCGTCGCTCCCGGTCCCGGGACAAACACCACCACGGCAAACGGATGAGCAAAGGGTCTGCTCTGCCTCTGCTGCTTCGTGCCTGCCTGGCCGGGGCTCGACGCCGCCGACGGGATGGGGTGGTGCCGTGGAATGGAGCACGCACACGCTGGGTGATTTGGATCGGCGGAGGCGGAGCGGAGCGGTGCACACGACGCGGACGGCGCGCCCGCCAGCCTCTGCCTCCGGCGTGGTCTGGCCTCTGGGCTGGCTGGCACGCGGCGTCACGGCGGTTGGATTGTGCCACGTTTTGGATTCTATTCTGGTTGCCACTTGCCACTTGACGGTTCGGAGGTCCCCCAGGGCCTTTGGCGTTGCTAGCCGAGTTGCCGTGTCACTTGACGGAGGCCCGGCGCAAGTTGCGAGACCCTGGCGTCCTCGTCGTCCTTGCCCAGCGGCCACCGCCTGCCTGCCTCCACGGGCGGTGGAGCCACCCACAAAACGTCGGTGCGCACACACACATCCACACCCACCCGTCACGCCGGGTCCCTGCTCACCTGACCTTACCACACAGCCCTCACCGGACACCTGACCAAACGCGCAAGCGTAGTAGGCCGGGACGCAGTTGGGTGCCCTGTGCCCAGTCAGTCAACAATGGTGGATGCTGGGCGAGGACCACGCCGGGGGCTCCCCCACCTCAGCGTTGGTTAGCTCGTGCGTCCGGATGCTTCATCAGTCTTTCGTTTGATTCGTTTCCTTCGTGCGCAAGTGCAATCATTTCTTGCCACCTCCCATTCAATGCATGCACGCAACCTGCCTGCCGGCGATCGTTCTCCATTATTTAGCCCCTGACGGATCGTGTCCGGTTGCAACCACTAGCTAACTAACCAGTCAGTTTAGTACTACTCCATTAGTAGTAATCAGTACTACTACTAGTACAAACCAAGAACTCCACGTACTCGTACTGTAGTACTCTCTACTCTTCACTCACAAAAAGACTCGAACGGAAATGCTGGCACTAGGCAACAAGCACATGGCCACTACAAGCACATGGCCACTTGGTCTTTTTCTTTCTCTGCTGTGACTGAGAAAGCAGCTTCTTCAATTATCACGTAATTTAAAGTGTATGAAAGCACCGCGCCTTTGGAAATCGATGATGATGCAGCTCGATCGGGTCCGGCACTCCGGCAGCCATGAAATGCATGTTGAAGCAATTATCCCTTTATTATCTTTATTACTAAGCTAAAAAGAAGCCACCATGCGTGTGCTGTCTCCGACGCGCTTTCCAGCATTTCCACGGCTGCTGCTGGCAAAGCATCGCACGCAGAGCTTTCCTTCGAATGGCTGAAAACCATTCCCTCAACATTCATCTAGTATGTGCAATGGAATCTGGCAGTCTGTACCAGAATTCTTCCCCTTTTTACCAAAAAAAAAAAATGACAGAGGCTTTTGCTGACACTCCGTCTCCGATTCATTCAGGTGAGAGCCTGGGCACGCCGCACCTGAGCCCGTTCATGAGGCCGCTGGGCTCCAACTACTCCCACGGCGTCAACTTCGCCATCGCGGGCTCCACGGCCATGCCGGGAGTCACCAGCTTCTCGCTGGACGTGCAGGTGGACCAGTTCGTCTTCTTCAAGGAGAGGTGCCTCGACGCCATCGACAGAGGTTTGCTGCTTTCTTCAGCACTTCTGTTTTTTCCTTTTCTTTTAATCAAACAACTGCCTCTGTCTCCTTTTTCTCCCTTCCACCTAAACCTTTCGCCTTTTACTCAAACTGGCGAATGAAAAAAAAAATGTTGTCTGGTTTTCTTATCTGACGGGACTTGCCCATCTTCTCCCAGGGGAGGCTGCCCCAATTGAAGAGAAGCAATTCCCAGATGCCATATACACCATGGACATCGGGCACAATGACATCAACGGTGTTCTCCACTTGCCCTACCATACAATGCTCGAGAAGCTCCCCCCTGTAATTGCTGAAATCAAGAGAGCCATCGAGGTAAACATTACTCACAGATTCGATGTACATTGCTTCTAAGTACTACATCTGATCTCTCAACTCTGACTAGTATTTCCTTTCAAGCATCTTTTTACACACTATTTAATTATTCATTCTGTCACAACTAATTGTTGTATATATCCCTTGCGAATAAAACTGCAGAGGTTGCACAAGAATGGAGCCAGGAAGTTCTGGATACATGGGACGGGGGCACTGGGATGCATGCCTCAGAAGCTTTCTATGCCGAGGGATGACGATAGCGACCTTGATCAGCACGGATGCCTCAGGACCATCAACAATGTCTGCAAGAAGTTCAACTCTTTGCTGAGCGAAGCCTTGGACGAGATGCGTTTGACGCTGAAAAGCTCGACGATCGTCTTCGTGGATATGTTTGCGATCAAGTATGATCTTGTTGCCAACCACACGAAATACGGTAAGTTCATCTGTTATTGTAGTCTCCATTCCTTTGCCAGTTCCTTCTTCATTGCTGAAAACAAATAGTTTTGAAATCAGGAACAATATTGGGATAACACAATTTTAGGTCTCAGATCAAATTTGTATACATTTCTCTTCCATGCATTCTAACATGGTTCTCCTCATTATTTTAATAGGGATTGAGAAGCCATTGATGACATGTTGCGGTTATGGAGGGCCCCCTTACAACTATGATCCCAAGGAGAGTTGCTCGGACAAATACCTGTGTAAGCTTGGCGAAAAGTTCATTAGCTGGGACGGGGTCCACTTCACTGATGCTGCAAACGGCATTGTGGCTTCCAAAGTACTCAGTGGCGAGTACAACATTCCTAGGGTCAAGCTGACCAGCCTCCTCCCCAAACCAAAATCCGACGATTAATGGTGATGTGGCTTCTTAATTGGCCTTTAGTTTGGCCGATCCAGGATGATGAAGATGAAACTACTAACAAAACTAACCACACCAAAGTTTAATTATTCTGAGTTACAGTCATTGCGGAAGAAGACTTTCCTTTTGTTTTCTTCTCTTTTTGTACAATCGGGGCATATGTATATCCTAGGTGTTAAGGCATGGCGATGCAGGTGTCTGTACCATGTATAATTCTTTTCTTCAGAATTCTGGATCAATAAATAGAGATGAATATCTGACATGTTTTTATCGATTTGTGGGGACGACAGAGATGGATATCTAACATATTTATACATACTTTTATCAATGTTCCACAATAACCTACTAACATGTTTAAACATCTAATGATCTAAATATAAACATTTTCATGTTTTTTTCTTGGAATTCTCATCACTTCATCCAAATGGTGAAAAAAAAAGAAACAAAGTGTACTGGAATCGTACAACCAAAGCACAAAAAAAAAAAAAGGTTAGGCTAGTGAACAATGATGGAGACGATCAATTATTAGCTGCCATGCATCATTTTTGTACTTGAGTCTGGACCAGGTTTGGGCATATGTGCCCACATTTCAGTAAAGAGAACTCTCTGGCCCCTGCTCCACCCCTTGATACGCAAGGTACCAAACAAACTGCAACCTTTCCAGGGTACAAACAAATACTTCCTCCAATCAGAAATATAAGTACATCTAGGGTTGTTCTTCTTCACCAAACACTTTCAGAGAAGTGAAATCAGTAATATGTAATGTTACTATGAGGCGTAGAAAGAGGGAAGTTGCTATAGTTGTGTTCTGCCTGTGCTGCGTGGATGTGGAAGGCGAGGCCATGCAGGTGTTGAGGTCAAGGGCTGGTTTGCGTGGTCTGGCATTGTGGCTGCCAGCGAGGCCCTTCAGGCCATTTGGGGAGGGTGACGGTTTTGGTTCAGAATAGGGGGGCGAAGTAGTCTAAGAGCATGACACATGGGACCTTCTAACAGATGTGGCTGATGGTGTGAAAAATGGAGCCATTCCTATCCCTTTTCATCCCTCCAACCAAACAAAAAAAATTAGGAGAGACCCAGCCCTTCAACCAAACACGAAGGTGCTACCATCCCATTCCAGAAAATATGGATGGATCCACCACGTCCCTCATATTCCAAAACTAAACACAGCCTAAGTGACCATGGTGAGGCATGTGGCATCACTTTGAAGAATTTTGGCTGGATTCAGTATTCTGTGAAGAATCCTCTGCACATTTGAAGGCTATTGTGATCTGTAACATCATGGTGTCAGGTTTTAGTTTGAGAACTGCAACTTCAGGTGAATCTGAGTTGGGAACGAGCCTGTATGCTCAATGAATATGATGGATAGACAGTGCTAGCTGAAACGATGCTGGACTGCTGCTTTGCTGTTGATCAGGCGACGGCGAACATTACTGTTGTCCAGACTCATATGTCTGTTGATTTTGAGCTGATCTTACTGGATACTGGTTCTGAGGAATTTTCAAGGCTGAACTATGTGACCTGAGCAACCTAACCGTGAGTCTATGACATGGTTTCTTGGCAGGCAACAATTGTCTTAGCTGGCATGCAGAACTGATAACAGGGAATTCTAGTTTATCATTTAGTTTGCCTTTTGGATGGCTTGCAGCCGTGAATCATATCAGAAGTTAGTAGCTGCGCAGTTGTGTGTTCACTAAATTGAGCAATTAGCTTCCGCTGGTTGCTCAGAAACTCAAATCAAGGTGAATTCAAATAAATGTATAAACGGTAATTAATACTTCAAAGTGACACATGAGATAAAATCGTTGGGTCCATTAGGTAAATTGATGGTAAGGCACCAATTTGAAGACACATTTCAGAGGAGTTACACCATGTCTTCCCTTTTTGCCCTGAGCTAATATTTACTAGTTCCTTAAGCATACAAATTTCAAACAAAGGACAAGCTAACCCACAGCAATCTGGTGCTTTTTGGCAGATGCAGGCAGGAAGACCTTGATGAGTCAACACGAAATCAAATCGAGGGAAACAACAGGCAGCCAATAGAAGCGGAATTCTCTTATCACTCACAGGTGATTTGCATGAAAATGGGGCAGTCGCTGGAGACATGCTCGCTCAGTGGCAAGCTAGTAGCTGCACTACCTGTCTCAGTTTTCACATCCCGCACTTAGTCTCTCAAAGTCCCTCTCCTCTGTCTCTGTGGAATAACAAAAGAAAAAGTGTGAGAGATGAGAGAAATCTCAAGCCTAAACAAAATGGGTTCACAAAGTAACAAGCCTGATAGCATACACAACACACCTGGTACAAAAGATAAACCCAGTAGACAGGCCCAAAAACATTACAGGACAAAAGGCTGGCCTATCATTCCAGGCTTTTGATTATAAATTGAATGGCTAAGAAATTTAACTGGCAGTTTAACAAATCCTCAATCAGCTGATATCAAGCAAATCTGAAAAAAAAAAAAACACCATCAGACATACACAATAAATTAACGCGTAGAAGAATAAGGAACAATGGGCCTAACCTTAAGAAGGCCAGCTGCTTCAACCCATGTGGAGAAGTTAGCAATTATAGAAATTGTTCTTTCAGTAAAAAAATAAAAATGCCAACTTTTACAGCTTCGACTGGCAGAAGCAAACCTTAATTAAATTACATGATAGGATTCTGATGAAGCTACCAATGGACTAAATCTTCAAGTCTCACTCAAGACAATAGTGAGGTGATTGGATAATACGGCTAAAATTATCCTTTTCTTTGAGAAGGAATAGTCAAAATAAACAACTTTGGTAAAAGAACAATACAAAGTTCCACCATGCGCATCAATCAAAGGTTTGTTCTGGTGTTACCTGTATTAAATGTGGAACAAGAAGAAAGATGACAGTCTTCGAATTTGCAAAGGGAAAATCAGCTCTGTTTCTGTAGAAGCTTAAGCCATTAGAAAATCATAACACAGGCACTGTGAATACCTCATACAAGAATGGTAAGTATGACTTCGTAATCAGAGAAGAGCCAACCCCTAACGGCAACTCAAACAGCAAGGCTTATTCAGGAAGAACGAACAGTGTACTGTGCAGAACTGCAGATCATCTATAAGACGATTAAGAACTATGCCTTCAAATAAATCGGCATAAGACATGAACAAAGAGAGGCAAATAAGAAAAACACCGGTGAAGGTGCATGTCGCAGAAGAACTAAAGTGAGAAAAACAATGGTAACCAGAATTCTGTGTGAATCATTATAATAAAGTCATCAACACATTAGTCCTACTGAGTAAAATCATGATCATATTAGTATTTCTTTCTCTCAGAAAAAAATAGTATTTTTTCTGTACCCGCTGCTTTCACAGGACAAGATATCACCAATAGCTACCACAGGAACAAGAGCCAGTCTTGAAATGATGGAAATAAAATAATAAATGGAATCTTCGTACACTGATCTCATGGTCATTTGAACCCACTGCTTTGACAGGACAAGATGTCACCAATAGCCACCGCAGGAACAAGAGCCATTCTTGAAATGATGGAAGCGACTGGAGTCTCGTACAATGATCTCATTGTCGACAATCTTGGAGATGTAGGTGAATGCACTGTGACAATCACCGCAAACACGAAGGTTCTTTGTGATTCGTATGGGACAACCAGGGGAAGTTGTGAGGAGCCCATATGCGAGAGCAAGCTTCTCACTGTGTTCAATGAGAAGATTATTTTTCTCCTCATCATCAACATCGTGCAGTGCAAAGTCTGTCTCGGGGACATAACCCATAACCTTGATGCGACCAATTAATCTCTCTAAAAGAGAGTATATCTCTGCAGATAGAGGGTGTGATCTATCTCCAACAAAGAAAGAAGCAGTGCCCTTCTTACCTTGGACCCAGCTGCATCCTGGCCTCTTCTTAATCCCTGATCTCTTCATCAATTGTCTGATTCTTGCTACATCTTTCCACCGCCTTGCAGTAGCATATATGTTGGAGATAAGCGTGTAGGATCCATCATTCTCTGCTTTCATACTGACCAGTTTGTTCAGAGCATATTCAGCAAGCTCCACATTCGAATGAACTCTGCAGGCACTAAGTAATGCAACCCAGATAACTGCACTAGGCTCCATTGGCATTTCCTGAATCGTTTTCCATGCCTTATCCAATCGCCCAGAGCGGGCCAGCAAGTCAATAACACAAGCATAATGCTCTGCACTGGCAACTACACCATAATCTCTACGCATGATATCAAAGTAATCCAGACCTTGATCCACCATGCCAGAATGGCTACAAGCATACAGAAGAACCAGGAAGGAAATATCATCAGGAACAAAGCCTGCCTTTTGCATCTTGTCAAATATGTCCAAAGCCTCCTTACCACGACCATGCATTCCATACCCTGACATCATTGAAGTCCAAGATACTTCATTCCTTTTAGGCATGCTATCAAATACATTTCTAGCAGTATCGACATCACCACACTTTGAGTACATATCGATAAGGCAGTTTGCCACAAAGTACACAGATGCTTCATATTCATGGTGGCGGGTGACATAAGCATGAATCTGCTTACCCATACGAAGAGCTGACAAATGCGCACAGGCCATCAAAAAGCAGGAAATTGTATAAGCATTTGGGACAACTGCATATGGTTTTGAAATCATCTCGGAGAAAAGCTTGAGGGCATCATTCGAGTCTCCATATTGTGCATACCCACCAATCATGACGGTCCAAGTCACCACATTACGTTCCCTTCGAGGTATGGAGTCAAATATGGAGCGTGCAGCTTTGAAGCTTCTGCACTTTGAGTACATATCTATTAATGCATTGTGCACCATTAGATCCTCACCATCACCTTCACCACCAAAATTATTATCCGAGGATAGAAGGCACTTCTTCAGAGAGTATGCATGAGTTTCCATACCCTGAGATAATGCTCCCAAGGAAGCACAAGCAGACAATAGAGAGATGATAGTGACAGAATTTGGCTCTGAACCATAAAGAATCATTTGCTTGAATGCATCAAGGGCCTCTTGGCCACATCCCCTCTGAGCATACCCTGCAATTACAGCACTCCATGTTATGACATCTAGCGGAATGTTTTCCTTGCGCATATTTTTGAAAAGCTCAAAGGCTGCCTCAAAGTTCCCACTTTGGGTGTATCCAGTGACCATTGCATTCCAAGAAACGACATCCTTGAATTCCATTATGTTGAAAACCTTTACTGCGTCCTTCATTGACCCACACTTTGCATAGGTATCAATCAGGGCATTGCACACAAAAGCATCTTGAAACGTGCCATTCCGAATGGCATTGCTGTGGATTTCTTTAGTTTGAGGCAATGCCTTCAGAGAAGCACATGCGGGAAGAATGTTGACGATGCTAATGATATCTGACCTTTCATTTGTAGCTTTTTCGTGAACAATAGTTGACATCTCTGAAAACAGGTCCAATGCAGTCCGTGGATTACTACCCTTGACATGGGCAGCAACAATTGAATTCCATGAGATAACATCATCAATTCCCTTCCGTGTTATTTCATCAAAAACCAGACTGGCATCCTCCAAAGAACCACAGCGAGAATACATTGCCACCAATGCATTGCATATGAAGACATTTGACTCAAACCCATTGCAACATATGAGACCATGGAATGCGCTACCACAACGGTATGAAGGCAGCTCTCCGCATGCTTTCAGCGCATATGGCAGAGTAAAATGGTCTGGCTTAGTTCCAGCACGCAGCATGCGGCAAGATACACCAATTGCTCTGTCAAGGCGGCCTTCCTTGATGTGTTCTCTTAGGAGTAGATTCCACCACACGGCTGGTGATGGCGTGACGCGCTCCAACACCGAGAGAGCATCGCTCGTGGCACCACAAGCAATATAGGAGGCTACAACACTGGTGCCCAAAGATTTTGGCGATACATATGAATGCGATGGAAGTGGTGGGAGTGACAGTGACAGCAATGATGGTGGATACGAAAGAAGGCCATAAGAAATTATCTTCTGGTGAATTTGACGGACTGTATTCACAGACCTGCATTCCTTTAACAGGGATGCGAAGTGCATCGGCGAGACATCTCGACTGAAGCATTCTGCACTTGCAACTGACAGGAACTGTACTCCGATTCGCTTTGCTGGTTTTGGCGATTTGAAGAGCATAACGCTAGCGGCATATCATCGTGCACTCTAAGTCAGGGCATCACCTGTTTCATCAAACAAACAAAGAGAGATTGCTTAGAAAGAAGTATCATAGCTGGGGAAAAAGAAAAACACCAATAAATTATTCATAAACACGAATGCGTAAGAACCACCATGAAGGCTACAGAATTGTGATCAGGTTGTTTGTATGCTACTACAATCATGTGATATATTTTGCATCTGTATCACTAACCATTGTTGTAAACTTGTAATGGTCGTGGAAGGAGATACATTAGTGCCTAATCAAGGAAGATACATCTGTCTTTCTAAAAAAAAAGGAAGATACATCTGTATGCACTGGCTGGGCATTTCATCGAGCACACGCAAGGCGTCAGGCGATGGAACCTTAGCTACTATCTTAGATCGACAAAGAGCACGCGCTGAAGTTGGTAGAATATAGACTTTTTTACACTACGGCAGTTGTAACTTGTGATAGAGCAAGCAGATGTCGTACTTCATCAATCAAGTCATCAAGAAAATAAAAGGGAGTGGAAGTATCCAGCGAACAAAGAAGCCAGACTTCCTCCTTACCGGTCCGGACGGATGGATGCTGTGCACTGGCACTGCGCGTGAATCCGATACTTGTCAGAGAGGAGAGGGGAGAAGAGGCGGGGAGGAGAAGACACGGGCGACAAAGTGCGTCGCGCCGCGCCAGGCAAGGCCGGCGTGCTAGGAGTGGGCGCGGCGGCGGGGCGCGGGAGGACGGCCGGAGGAGGAGGAGGTGACAGTCGGCGGTTCAGCGGGCCGACAGGACGATTTGGGGGGCTCAAGTGTGGATTCTGGCCCATTAAGGGGAAAAACGAGCAGGCCATTGAAGCCCAAAAGGCCGAAACCCTGATGGCTAGTCGCGGGCCGAATCTGGGGCGTCTTGCTGTCCGATCGCTCGGACCGAATCCGTGCTCCGAGCGGCAGACGCGCGTTTGCCGCCCAGGTCTCCCGCCAACCCACGCCCGCAACACACGGGGAAAGGTATGCGCGCATGCAACTGACTGGATCTGCGCAGGGGTGGGGCCCACCTCATCTACAAACGGAAAAACTTATAACTCACAAACTAAAAATTTAAATTAAATTTTGATTGCACCGTTAAATTCGTTGTAATAAATCCTTCAAAACAAGATCTCACATAGATATATTTAGATAAAATTTTATTTAGAAATATTTATCATATTTTTTCTTAAAATCTAATAAAATATCACTAAAAACACAATAGAACATCATTACAAATTTTGTAGAACATCACTACAAATATTGTAGAACATCACTAAAAACATCGTAGAACATTGCTAGAAATATTATAGAACATCGCTAAAAACATTGAGAACATCGCCGAAATATTATAGAACATCGCTAATGATATGACAGGACATCGCTAATAATATCATAGAACATCGCTAATAATAGAATATAACATGATGATAGAATATCGCTAAAATAATAATAGAATATTGACAAAAACATAATTAGAAAAAAAAAGAAAAAAAAAGAAGGAAATGAAAAAGAAAAGAAAAAAATAAAATCTGCTGCCATATGCCGACTCTTGTAAGCTGTAATATTTTTTTAAAAAAAATGTGGCCCTAAAAATGGCAAAACAGAGAGAATCTTGAAGGACATCACTGGCCTTTTGAAGGATTGGGTTGATGAACAGAACATCCATAATGAAGACTTGCAATTACAAGGTGCTACAATGACCAACCATGGAGGAGGATATATTAAATAGGGTTAAACTAGCGATAGAACGTTCTATCCTAGAACGCTGATGCGCGCGGCCCATCAACACCCTCGCATGTTGCTGCGCGGCAGCTACTAGCGTACATATGTGTTTATGTACTCTAAAAAATCTATATCTCATGAACTGTCGTATTTAAAATCTGATTGCACCATCGTGTTTTTTGTGATAAAATCTTCAAAACAAGACCCCACATGGATATATTTTAATAACATTTTAAAAAAATATATTTTTCTCATCTAGACGTTTAGCCGATCTATTTGTGAAACAACTCAAAACGTATGTTGAAACAAACAGGAGGAATGTATGAAACAACGCAGAATACCTATTACAACACGACAAAAATCGGTTGTTGAAACATCCTGGAATATTTGTTGAAATAATATGTTCAAACACCCCAAAAATACCTATTGCAACAACCAAAAAATCATAGGTTGAAAACACCTATGAAACCCGGCTGAAACACCCATAAACATATGTTGAAACACTCTAGAAACATATGTTGAAACAACCCGTAAAACCTTGTTTGCGGAGAATCTATAAATATATATTGAAAATTCTAGAAACATATGTTGAAACAAACCATAAATATATGTTGAAATAAAACCTAAAAATACTTGTTGCGAAAAATCCATATATATCTATATTGAAACAATCCATAAATATGTGTTAAAACAGCCCTCAAAATACCAATTACGCATGTTGTACTTTTGGATCATCAGACATGCAGATATTAATAGCGAAAAAAAGAACGGTTCTAAAAAAACAGTGAAAATACAGTAAAAAAAATAAGAACATATGTTGCACTGTGCATGGCAGACGAGTCGAGTGCATGGCGGACTCCTCCCAGGTCAGGTGGCGCAAGCGGACTTGCTCTTCCGCATGGGTACCGGGAGGCGGGCGCTACTGCCTCCTGGGAGTGGACGATGTGTGTGCGTGATGGGTCGAGGCTCAGTGGCCGCACGCCACATTCTACGGGTAGAACGTAAGATCTACAGCCTTACCGTATTAAATATGTGCGTCCAAGCATCAGGGTATGTTTGCAGTTTTGGGAGTCGTCTATGATGAAACTGGGATGGAGGGTCTGGCCATGTCTGGCCACGTTTCCATCCTGATCAGAATAATCGAATAAAGCCAAGTGGGCTCTAATAGGTCCTGAACAAACAAATTGCAACCTTTTTTTCATAAAGTTTTTTTTTTCTCATGGCATGACTTCTTGGTGAACTTTATTATTACTACTAGTTCTCAAAGTGGCATGGCAGATTACAGAATTTACCCAACTATTACGAGTGGTAGCTGACGGTGTCAAACTAAACACATTGCGGTGCTCTGCACGAAGGGTAAATAGGACTATGTTTCTACTTGGCCGGAATCTGAGTACAATCACTACAATGACATGGTATTCATTCACAGAGCAGCATGACATGGTCAGCCAGGTATGATGGATGGCATGAATGAAGATTGCAATAAGCCTGTTCAGCCTTAACAGACGGTTCTGGTCTCACAAACCATAATACACCAGTCGCTGTCATGCGCGTGCCTATCAGAGACGATGATGTGATCGATGCAGTACGCTTGTCAATTTGGTTGGTATCATGCAACTTCACACAATGGACCGACGACAGTGGAGACTTGCCTGTCGTTTCTCTCATTTCAAATTTCTGCATTTTGTGTTCCAACAGGGAATTAAGGGGACCATAACAAAGAAAACTAGAATGCAAATCTTATATATATTTCAGTACATATTCATAAAATAAGGCCACGTAAGGGTGATGACTGGGTACATATGATGATATGAATAATTTAAGAAAACTGATAGATAGCGGATGACATGGCTCCCCTGTCACACTTCCTTTGAACAAGTATACATCTCAGTCCATGCCGCCGTCACCTCCGGCTTGGTCAACAGCATCCCCCTCGCCCTAGTCCAATAATTTTGTTCACAGCTCACACACGATGTCTACAACAATTATCTTATTTCCCCAGTATACAAATGCAATTAAGTAGTCTTGTATTGCTGCCATGGTAGCCATGGACCACAGTCAACTTTTAAAAGATACTCTTTTCATTTCAAATTATAATATATTTTAGTTATTTAAATACATTACTTTACTATCTATCTAGACATTACTTTAGAGAAGTTAAAACATCTTATAATTTGGAATAAAGAGAGGACCAAACAGGTCGTGAGTCTAATTTGTAAGATTTCTTCTAGACATGTTTTTATAAAATAACTTGTATATGGGAAACTTGTGAGAGAGTAAAATTGCTTGCTGTGAAGTTTATACAATTTCCACATTCAATTATGGGCTCTAAATTAATTTAAACTCAAGTACTCAACTTAACCAATGACCTCCATACTCGTATGTAACTAGCATTAATTAAGTCTGATGACCACTCTACCTACACCAACCACTAAGATGTAATTACTAATGTGCCCCTAAACACGACCGCGTCTCTAGCTAGTTCAAAATCAGTTATTATTATTATTATTACTAATAAAAAAAAGTGAATCACGACGAAAAAAAATTTGGAATCCTGCAGAGTATATAAATATGAACACACATGCTCTTTCACAGTTGTTGAATCTAGCTAGAGGGACAAATATCCATCCATCAAGGAGGCCGAACTGAAGGCGAGAGCTCTGAAGAGATCGACGGCGACGACCGCGCCATGGCGGGCGCCAGCAACGGCGGCGGCGGCAACGGCGGCGGAGGAGGGAAGGTGATCAGCATGCCGCTGCAGTACTTCTGCGTGCTGGCGGCGGTGGTGGTGGCCGTGATGGTGCTGTCGCTCTCCTTCATGTCGCCCGCCGCCATGGTCGCCGTCCGCCAGAACCTCGGCGGCTCCTCCGTGGCCGCGGCCGCCGCTCCCGCAAGCACCACCACCAGCAGCAACAGCACCGCCAGCAGCAGCGGCGGCGCCGGAGCCGGTGACCTGGCCGCGGCATCACCGCCGGTGGCGGTGGCACGGAAGGAGGAGGGGAAGGAGCAGGCGCGGAAGGAGGAGGTGGTGCTGTTCAACTTCGGCGACTCCAACTCCGACACGGGCGGCGTGGCGGCGGCCGGCGGGATACGGATCATGCCGCCGGAGGGCCGCACCTACTTCCACCGCCCCACCGGCCGCCTCTCCGACGGCCGCGTCATCATCGACTTCATCTGTGAGTTCCATCTTCCATTAAACTCGCCATCAATTCACCGCGGCGGCTTCTGCCATTTGGTAAAATTAATTAATTAGACCATTTCGCCGCGCTGTTAGCTCTCTGGAACGAAATTAGCCGATAATCCGAGGACTTAATTGCACACGAAAACCAGACAAACTGTTAGGTAGCTAGCTGGCTGGCTGCTGTGCGATTTGGATTTTGGAAACGCTGGCAACTAGCAGCATCTCTAATTGCGCAGTGGATTTTCTCAATTCCATATGATGAGTAAACGATTCATGTGGATTTTCTATGTTCAAAACGCTCTTGATTTCGTCGGGAGATGGGTTGGTGGATCATGGTGGCAGCTAGCAAGTTGGGAGAAGGTCAAACAAGCCCCATGTTGCCGCCGATGTGGAAGAGGGATTAAAAATTGGTGCTATTCGGTGATTGGAGAAGAGGCCTCATGTCATGTGATGTTCCCAATCAATCACCATGCCATTTCAGTCTTTGGTTTGGTTCTTCCCTCAGTCAGTCAGTTGAGAGAGACTGGTTCTTGTGCCCATTAAACCTTTGGGCTGGCTGGAGTGTCGAATTAGGCCATCTGCAGGGGTTGGGAGCGAAAACCTGCCCTTGATTGTCTCAGCAAACTTGGTCCATTCTACATTGTCTGCGAGACTGGTTCTTGTGCAGTTGCGCTGCTTTCCTGCCTCTTTCTGTGTGCAGACCAGACAAAGGTTGTTGGACGACCATCTTGTGTTTGATGCTTAAAGCGTGTCTGTCTTGGTGAATTCGACTTGTCTTTTCCTTCTTCCTGCATTCTTCTTCCTGCATTGGCATGGATCGGAGTACCAAACATCCTTGTGCTGTCATGAACAAAATGTCCTTAGGTTATACTAGCTCGATGTAAAGAGCTTGGACTAGATCTAACCAAAATAAAAAGATAGTGTGAGTACAGGGGTGCTTCAGTGACAACACAAGGTGATGATTAGTTGGTTATTGGCTTGCTTGCCAGTTGTTCCTTAATCCAATTGTGTCCGATTAGCAAGTTGCTGAGTCAACACTCAACAGCTAACATCACCGAAAACACTACTGCAACTAGTGCCGTGGCATTGGCGATGGCAGATGGACCTGTAAACCTACCAATCACATGGTTTTCTTTGTCGGGCTCTGTCAACGTTTGTGCCTGGACAAAATATTAGGAGTTCAGGGTGCAGAGCATCATTCAGCTGCATCGTCAAACTGTGCTTATCCAGACTGGAACTGGAATGGATAATTTTTGCCAGCTTATTTGCATGTTTCTGTTGCTACCTAGTTATCATAAGAAATGGTCAATTTGTCAAATTGCTGTGTTTTTTTCATCTAAAATTTAGAGAAGTTTGATTATTGAAAATAAATTTAAGAAGTCTTCCACTTGCTGATAGTACACAAAGGCGTTGACTATTTTAAAAAACTTGCATCTTTAATTACAAAATATGCAATATGCATGCCATGATCCCACCACATAAATGGTTATTATGCCCATGTGGAAGTTCATGCTTGTCACATTGCATCACGTTTATCTTATCCGAGTGCACATGCTGACCCCCATCAATGACACTTGTTTAGGTAATGGCAAAGTACCAGTAGTTTTTTTATTGTGAGATCTTTTTGGGTATAATGTATATTTACCTCAGTGGCTCAGTAATAAGTGTAAATTGGGATAACAAAAGGGCATTTTTGTCATGGACCACGGATGCTTAATTCGGACAGGCTGAATCTGTACTTTCAGTTTGTGATCATGAAAGTTTTAATTCTCAACTGATCTTCTCAAAGTACAAACATTGCATCTGCATATATGGTTGAGATCTGAGATTGCACGTGGTGGGGGTACTTGTGCATTATCTCTTCTAATCATGAATGTAGCAATGACATACCATCCTGAAATGTCACTGTGACAGAGGATTAACACATAGCAAATCTGCACTTACATGCTACCCAAAGCTTAATTTGATAACAGTTTCTGTTTTTGCACTCATGGCTTAGTAGGGTCACCTTTTCAGGTGAGAGTCTGGGCACGCATGAGCTGAACCCATACCTCAAGGGAATTGGTTCAGACTACAGCAATGGCGTCAATTTCGCCATGGCGGGCTCCACGGCAAGCCATGGCAAGTCTGACTATTCCTTGAACGTCCAGATAGACCAGTTCGTCTACTTCAGGCACAGATCCCTTGAGATGTTTGAACGAGGTTTGTTGCCATCACATTCATACTCTCATCTGGATGATGATAGTGAAATACCTGAAATGCTGAATACTGAATTCTGAACCTGAACGGTGTGCTTTCATCAGGACTGAAAGGCCCGGTGAGCAAGGAGGGGTTTGAGAACGCTCTGTACATGATGGACATTGGCCACAACGACATGGTTGCTGTGGCGCACATGCCGTCCGATCAGTGGGACAAGAAAATCACAGAGATCGTCGGCGAGGTCAGAAAAGCCATCTCGGTGAGTTGACTTCCACACGCCAGCCAAAATACCACTCCTCTGAAAAATTGCGTTCAGTTCAGCATACATACACTGATACACTGACTGACAAAGAAGCATATCTCTGTTCTCTTGGCAAAGTTCAGATTCTGTATGACAATGGAGCAAGGAAGTTCTGGATCCATGGCACCGGCGCCCTGGGGTGCCTGCCGGCGCTGGTGGTGCAGGAGAGCAACGGCGAGAAGGACAAGCATGGCTGCATCGCTGGCGTCAACAGGGCTGCCAAGGCGTACAACAAGAAGCTCAGCCAGCTCTGCGACGACCTCCGGTTCCACCTCAAGGGCGCCACCGTCGTCTACACCGACATGTTCGCCATCAAGTACGACTTCGTCGCCAACCACACCAAATACGGTATGAAACTAAAATGGATGGCAAATCCTCTTCCTTCGGAATCAGAAAGTTCTGAAGATTCAGGCTTTCAGAAAAGCCATTTCAGAAACACTATATCAGAGTTCGCTTATGCTATGGTTGTTCTTCTTCAGGGATTGAGTGGCCGTTCATGGTGTGCTGTGGCAACGGTGGGCCTCCATACAACATGGACAAGGGAAAGTTCGGCTGCGGCGACCTGTGCCCGCCGGAGGCGAAGGTGGTCAGCTGGGACGGCGTGCACTTCACGGATTTCGGCAGCGGCCTTGCTGCCAAGCTTGCCATGAGCGGGGAGTACTCCAAGCCCAGGGTGAAGCTGGCGAGCCTGATCCATGGCGGATCCAAGAAAGCGTCAGAATCTTGATGCGGATGGGATCATTGGTGGGTTGCGACCTTTGGATCCACATCTATGGAAGATGGGTAACGGTGATGAACAGAAGACGTTGAGGGCTATCGTGGTTGGAGAGGGAGATGTTGGTTGCATCAGGCTGTTTTTGACGTTGATTGACTCCTTGTACACACTACACAGAACTACAGAAAGGCAAAGTAGAAATGGAAATGATCAGTTGCAATTGCAAGCTTAAGTTAATTTGGTGTCTATTTTTTTTTTGGGATTTTGTGGTGCAGAGTACAAAAAAATTTTGTACCTTGGTGTACGTGTATAGACTATTTATGATAGTTACTACAAGCTCCAAAGAAAATATGACGTGTTTTGTCATTTCCTTCTATTTTGAAAAAGGATAGTAGAAAGCAATGAAATGTTTGGCCATTCATCACTCTCTTCAGTACATACCAGAAGTTAGGCCTATCATCACTATCTTCGTTGGCGTCTAGCCATCTAGGGTTTATCAATCTAGTGGCTTGTACTATATTGCTTTTCTCCCTCCGTATTGGTAGATGAGGAAAAAAAATCATAACAGCATATATTATACCGAACAAGTTTAAGCAACAAATCATTTCTGCATTGGTTATCAGGTTCAGATAAGTGCACTGTTACTGCAGTCATAGTTTTCATTTCTGTGGCAAAAAAAAAAGGGGGTAGAAAATGATGCAGAGAATGCTCCTCATTACAGGAGACAAGTGTATGCTTCATGGACAAATCATCCAAGAGAATTAAACCAAAGGATTCTGGTAATCACATCAAAATCAACCTATTTGTTGTATGAGGTAAAACAATGTATAATAACAGGACAGTGCAATATTGCTATCTACGCTGGAGTTACATCCTTGCAATCAGAGAAAAGGGCTTACGGCAGCAACATAGAATGCAAACTCATCCTTTTGACAAATTGTACACGGCTGAGTAATATACTAATATATCAGGGCCTCCATGTGACCTTGTGCAACTTCAGATGACTCCGAATGCTGATTGCAGTGACGATGTGACACGGGAGGCGAGTGCATTTTGAGCGAAACTCTGGATGTTCTTCTTTGCATCTGTGACACAATATAATGGCAATGCCATATGTTAGATTTTCCTTGGTAAAACTCGGGTTGTGTACCATGTTTGGAGAAGCTTTCAAGGAAACAGTTCTATCTCCACTCCAACAGAAACCCATATGAAAAAAAAAAGACAGGTAGAATAACAACAGAATAATAAATAATACAGGTATAGTGAAGGTTGAAAAAAAAATCCTAGAACAAGCAGAATACTGATAAATTTTGCTCCTATAACATGCCAAACTCTAATGCTGCACAGCAAACCAAGAAGCTGAATGGCTTGCACATTATCGAACATAATGAAACCATGCAAAATCGAAAATTATTATCTGTAGAACTATTATGCTTAGTTTTGATAGGAAATAGTCTATCTGATTCAGTTGCCAGCTTATGAGAGACCAATCAGTTCAGAGCAAAATAACTCAGGCAATACATCTTTACTGGAAACTTCTCAATTAAGACATACCTTTGTTGCACTTGGTGAATCCAACAATATTTGCAATGCTTAGACTCAAACAAACTCCAACAACAAGAAGGTAATCAGCCTCAAGCCTGATGAGTGAAAATATACCAAGAACGATCCATGCAGCAGCCTGAAACATAGAGAGATTTGTTTTTGTTTACATATGTTGTCGCGGTTGGTAAACAAAGAATAGACAATAAAAGGCCTTTAATGGATCACCCTCAAGTATTAATGTGATACCCTTCTCCGGTATAATTTACAATGTTAAGACTTGAGATAAGACTTCCATCTTCTCTAGAGAGCAGGCGGATTGGCCAGCTTTTGTTCAGAGGTAAAGATACTATCACAGACCCCTGACTAAGTGCATATCATGGTATATTGGAACCTGGGGGAGAAGTTACAGTCAAAAGAGGCCATTTTTTCCCTCTCAGGAAAAAAGACCATCTTCGTTAAACATTAAATGATAGGCTAGAATCCACTACATGATTTTTATTCATGCAAGATGCAGTATTTACCAAGTTGCAAATGCTTTTAGCCCAAGAGAAATGTGAAAGAATAAATCAATAAATATGATGAGAAGTAGAGAACAATACAGCCTCCACATACTTGACCAACCTATATTAAGTTGTTAACAGGACTTAAACCCAATGGTTATTACACCATATTTGGATTTAGTTATTATTTTTGTTAACATTTGTCCAACTATATCATGCAACATAATGAAAATCATCAGGAAATAGGACTATCTTTATCATCACTATGTAGATAATGGAGATGCACATCCAAGGAACAAGGAAAAATGAAACAGCCAGGTACATTTGTACGTGTAGCAGAAACACGTAAGGATTATAGCCTTCCCTCTCCCAATTGAGCAATTCGTAACTTATTGGTTTATAAAAAGATGATCACAAACAGCAGTTTCTAGTTGAGTAATCTCAGACATCATGACACCTATCTAACAAATAGCTATCGAGTAAAGACATCTACACCATGGCAATCTTTATAACAGATAACATCACTCACAGTCAAGTAACAGAGTCCACCAGAACAGCCACGAATCCTTCTTGTTCATCCGAGCGAGAGACTGCAGGGAACATTTCAAGTTACAACTCACAAACAATTCCACAAAAAAAACAGTAGGATCAGATTAACATCACAAGCAAAGCAGGCACGGACCTCCCCATCAAGACACTCAAACTTCCACACACTGTTTCCCTCGTCGTCAATCTCATTCCACCACCGCAGCCCGACCAGTATCCTGCCGCTGACGTTCTTCACCACCCAGAAGTCGAGCGCCGCGAGGAGCACCGTGATCACGAAGATGATGACGAAGCTCTTCACAAAGAGCGAGAACAGGATGTAGAAGGCCAGCGCCCCCGCCTTTGAGCCAACATATAAGAATCATATTACTGTATCAGTGAGTGTTAAAACGCCTAAATCGTACTCCTATATCATAATTGCAGTAAAACACAATGTAAGATGGTATGAGATGGCACGCGTTGTACCTTGAATAGCACGTGGAAGAAGCATGTAAGGGGATTGGCATAGTTCTCGCTAACCACCTGAAAAATGTTCACCCCCATTACTTGTTTGGACAGATAATACTCAGATCTTAACTAAGCAGGAGTTTCATCATCATAAGCTTAAAGAGCACCGACAACCCGATCCATCGCAGGAAACTGAAACAACAACTGCATTCCACTATCCCAGAAACCAAATATTGGTTGACTAATTCAGATCCCGTGCCACACCAAACCCCTTTCACCACCTAACTGAGATCCACGCGCCATTCCAAGCCGACATGGATCCACCCGAATCCGAATCAGAACTCGCGAACCGTAATCCGAGATCAAACAACGGATACGGGGCAATTCCTCGGCGAGATCAAATCCGAGCAAGATCGGAAAGTTTGGATCCAGAGTTCGCGAGAGGATCCAGAGTTCGGAATGGGGCTACCCACCTGGCGCTGATCCATGGATGCTCGGCGCTTCCTCCCGCGGCCGCCGCCTCGCGCTCCGCTTCCACCGTCGCTTGGACGCCACGATCCAAGAACGCGCGAGCTGGGATGCCCCCTCTCTAGAGATCCAGGAGGAGACCGCAAGAGGTGAATGAACTCAACGGGAAGAAAAAAGGAGGCCAGTGCTGAATTGTTTTCTCGAAAACGCAGGAGAGCTGTTTCATTATATTAAGAAGAAAGCCAGTGCTGAATTGTTTCCCAAGCGTTTTTATTTTTACCTGTCGTCACAAGAAAGACGACTGTACGGCAAACCATGAGGGTTTTTTTAGTGTTATTTTCTTTTTTCAAAAGTTAAACCCCATTGCCTCCCTCGGTGTAGGAGAGTTATGTAGGGTTTGTGCAAGTCAAATTTTTTTCAAGTTTGATTAGAATCGTGAATTAGGGATATCTATTTCAAATAAACTTACTACAAATACATAGTTAATGATTGATCAATGATACACTTTAAATGTTACTGATAATATTTTGTATATATTTGACTAATGTTAAAAATATTTGATTTTTTGAGAGGGGAGAATGTCACTTTTGCCTCCATTGGTTCCAAACTATAAAGGTTTTTATAGATACACAGATACAGTTATGCACCTACTCCCTTCGTCCCTAAATAAGTTTCGCTTTACGCTTTTTCGATAAATAACTTTGATTAAATATATATAAATATTAATATTTATGGTACAAGATAGTATTATTGGAAAAAAACTTTTGAATCTGGTTTTTTAATAAATTTATTCGGAGATACAAATATTGCACGTATTTTTTACAAATCGAGTCAAACTTGTGACACGTACACCAATGATGACCCTTTTAGGGATAGAGGGAGTATGCTTTATATTTAAATATAAAGTAGAAGATATATATTTATAAAGGAATCCCTATTTATAAAGTTAGAAGGAGTTATAATTTAGAATGGAGAGAGTAATATATTTAAATTTCACATGCATGCCATTTATGGTATAATAACGTGATTATTACAAACATAACTTTAACCTCATATGGTATGATCGACAAATAAGAAGTGCTATGTTGCTTAAGTGCCTTTTTGATGTATAGTTCTACTTCCATTTTCCAAAGCTAAATCACTTCAAAAATTATGGAAACCAATACTTGAGTTACTTTATTACATGTATGGATCAAATAGGTTCTAACCAAGATGATTCTCGATTTTCACAGATTTGGTATCTAAATTCAGACCTCTTTGTTTTTATTAATAATATTAATGAAAACCCCACAATTTCTTCTAGGTTAGATCTTTTTTTTTTTATCCTTCCAATGGCTCTATGGCCTTTGGTTAATTAACTCAAGCTCAGACAAATCGCGAGCACATAGGTTCTTTACAAACTACGGGAGGGGTCGGCGAAGTGATACTGACCCGGGTCCCAACTCATACCCAAACTAGCAAGATCGTGAGCAAAGGAATTACACAATCTAGGAATCTTACAAATACTAAAAGCATTAAAATTCTCTATAGCGAAATCTTTAATCTCCCTAAACACTCCTGCACCAACCGAAAGATCGAAAGCTTCAGAATCGATAGCCTCCTTGAGTTCCGCTGAATCAGTTTCAACCACTACCATCGAGATGCCAAAGAAGATAGCTGCCTCCACGGCTTGTTTGCACGCCATAGCCTCGGTGAGTAAGGCATCATGCGATGACCCCAAATGTCCTGCACCAGCGACAACCACCGACCCTTCATGATCACGAATAGTGAAGCCCGAGGCTCCCTCCTTCGTCTCGGCTATAAAACTCCCATCAATATTAATCTTGAGAAATCCCGAGTCCGGAGGCGACCAGCAAGCCTGGACTTCTCTAATCGGCATTCTGTGCTCCTTCTGAAGAATATCCTGCACCATAGTTGTTACAGACCTTACCGTAGCATAACTGGAGGGCATCAGTTCACCGGCATTGACTTTGTTCCTGACAGACCACCAACTCCACAGCAGGACGCACACAGTTAGTCGCAAATCTTCTCTTAGCTTCATAATCTCAGACACAAAGACTTCAGCCGAGGAGGATAGCATGAACTGAAGTCTGTATGACTCCAAACCCAATTCCCTCCAACACTTGCGTACTTCTTTACATTTCAAAAAACAATGGCCTCCATCTTCGTCGAACCCGGAGCAACCGGGCAACGTGTGTCTAAATCAATCTTCTTGTTCTTGATTTTCATCTTCAGGTAAACTATTATGTGCCACTCTCCAAACCATTTGTTTTACTTTTGGTGGACCTGGTAATTGCCATATCTTCTTCCAAAGTTGGGATCCCCGCTGTCCATGACATTTTGATGATTCCCCTTGCTGTTGAATCCTCTTGGCCCGACTGTCATCATCCAAAACATGATAGGCGGATTTGACAGAAAATCTTCCCTTCTTATCATAGTACCATGCAATAGAGTCCTCTCTGTCCATATGCACCGGTATCGCCAAGATATTGGGCACATCCTCAGCCCAAAACACGTCTCTCACCAATACTTCATCCCACGTACCAGTGGCCGGGTCAATGAGCTCCGCCACTTTGGACAGCAAGGTATGACCTCTCGGGGTTCTTGGACGACGCGTGACACCAACAGGGATCCAGGGATCTTCCCATATTCTCACCTGTGTGCCATCTCCAATCCGCCAAATGATGCCCTTCTCCATCGCCCTCAAGCCCCGAATCAAGCTTCGCCAGGTATACGAAATACCCGGTCCTTCCTTTGCCGCCCACAAATCACCATCAGGATAGTATCGTGCTCGCAGCAGTGTGCACATAACGAGTCCGGAGATCGCACCTGTCGCCAACTCGACGCGCTAGCATAGCCAAGTTGAAAAGGTGCAAATTCCGGTACCCTAAACCCCCTTGCTCCTTTCGGCTAGACAGGGTACTCCAAGCCAACCAATGTATCTTCTTCTCATTCTCCTGCTGCGCCCACCAAAAACGACATATCATGGAACTAATATCATCACATAAGGACTCTGTGAGATCAAAGCAGGACATCGCATAGGTGGGAATCGCCTGGGCCACTGCTTTTATCAGAGTTTCCTTGCCTGCTCTAGAGAGAAGTTTTTCTTTCCAACCTTGTATTCGCTTCCAAACTCAATCTTTCAGATATGAGAACATTTTGCTTCTCGATCTACCCATATATACTGGCAGCCCCAGGTAACGATCAGTCTTTGCTTCTTGAGCTAAACCGAGAACCTCCATAAACTTCTCTTTGCTTGGTGCACGACAGTTCTTGCTAAACAAGATGGAGGACTTATCTTTGTTAATCATTTGCCCCGAACACTCCTATACAGTTGTAGAACATGCTGCAGATAATTTGCATTCCCTTCATTAACTTTCAGGAGGAGCAAAGAATCATCTGCAAACAGTAAGTGACATAATGCAACTTGGTCGGTGTGGGAGTATGGTTGTGCATTATCTCTTTGGTTTTTTATATTTTTAATATAAACTCATAGTTTCTTGTAGGTTAGATATCATCATAATGCGGCTTGGTGGGGTTGGGAGTATGGTCGTGCATTCTACCATTGGTGTTCTAGCATTCTTGACCTTAAACTTAGATCTCTTTATTTTCAATTGGATAAATAAATATCTTGGTTAGATCTCATCATTTTTCATATGCACAACATCAAATGCATAAGATGGCTACAGACATTATCAAAGATTTGTTGACACTACAAATTTA
This sequence comes from Themeda triandra, assembly GCA_018135685.1. Lineage (NCBI taxonomy): Eukaryota > Viridiplantae > Streptophyta > Magnoliopsida > Poales > Poaceae > Themeda > Themeda triandra. Next base: position 432,556 of record JAENPR010000463.1, read on the forward strand.
GACCTAAAAAGGGGTTCTATTTTTGACAAAATATTCAGTGCAAACTACATTTTCGATGCAATCCATGAAAACCACATTAAAACTTAACTTATGAGTTTTTAAAAAATTTGAAACTATGTACACCGATAGTTCATCAATAGATATGTATTTTCACAAACTTTTAGATTCAAACTCATTTTGTAAAAACTTATATAACAAATTTCATTTACATATAGACTAAAGGAAAGAATTCTTGAAATTTTGTCCTCCAGTGCATATATAATTAAAATTTATTATTTTTATATAAATTTTTTAAAAAACAAGTTTGGGTCTCAAATTTTATGACAATGCATATCTAGATAAACTGTTGGTGTGCACAGTTTCAAAAATTTTAGAAGCTCCTAAGTTCAGTTTTGCAGAGGGTTTTTATATACCAAAGATGTGGTTTACGACGATATTTTGCCTCTATTTTTATCTTTATATATCGCACATTCGCACTTGTGCTTCCTCTGTTCATGTGCTTCGAGTGCCTCTGTAGTTCCTATAGTAACTCACAGGTTAGATGGTAATTCTATAAGGTGCTAAACTTCTTCAGGGTGGCAAAATAGTGAACACTAAAACTCTAGATGAGCTTCATCACGCTAGCTAAAATACTCGTCCTTCATTGCAAAGTTGACCAACTTAACACTCGATTGCAATTGATTTCCTTAGGAACTTACATAAGAAATTCTGTATAAAAGTACATATGTACATGTCATGATTAATTATGCCTATTTCTCTTGGGGAGCCCTAATTAGCAGCCAGCTATACTGCAGCCTCCCTCCAGAAATCCAACTACTCTGAGACACAACTGCCTTTTCTTCTTTTGCTTCATGGGGCTTCTTCAAATGGGGCCGATGGTTGGTGGTTCGGCCCTGGGTGCCTTTAAGCTGTTCTCTAGCAACTATCTACACTGCACAAATACTGAATCCCGATCATGATCAACTTAGATCAAAACCAGCTTCTGAGTTTATAGCGTACAACAGTTTGGTTTGCAACTGCTCCTTGCTGTTCATTCAAGAACCAAAGCAACTGTTAGTCGCGTTGTAATTAGTTCATCAAACAGAATGCACAGTAACTCATGGGTCACCAAGAAACACTAATCAAGTTAAACTAAGCTACGAACCTTCTATAGGGGGGAAGCTTCAGAAGGTTCATGCAGGTAGCTGACGTAGGCAAGCGGTCTGCATGCTCCTCCAGTCCTGGAACACCAGCTCTGCACTCAAAGGGGACAAAAAATTAGGAGAATTTCACGATTCCATATGGAACATAAACAAACAGTTAGATGTAGCCAACCTCTGAATGCAAAATTTTGGTTCGAGATACTGAAATCCAAGGAGGGGACCACGAGAACATCCAGTCACAAACCTGTCCGTTTAAACATCATATATGTAAAAAAGGAGGACGTAGTATGTATTAGTTTTTTTAAAATACAACTAAAACATTTGCTAGCGAGTGAGGGTAGGGGGATTCAAGCTTCAAGCAAGTAGATAGAAGAGACTAACTTGAGAAATTTTTTCTGGTTGTCTGAACTTAAGCTCTTCAAGACCTCCCAAAACATCTCAATAACCTCATGATCCTGGAAAAAGAAGCCAACACTTATCTAGGTAAGAATCAACAAAAATAGAACTAAAGTGTGGGCCCACGCGCTATCCACAATATTCCAGTCCTTTTAAAGCAAATAAGAGTAGTCCACAAGTGTGCCTATCGATACAGCATTACATAATCCATGCAGACTCTTAGTCACATTTCAATAGGATTGCTAAGCTACATTGAGCGATGAAGAGATGGGCCTTGTGTTACATAAGAAAGCAACACATACCGGATGATATCCTGCAGAATAGTTGGCGTTCGACCGCAAGTCATCGATATCCAAGCTTTCTAAAGAGCCAGATATAAGAACCTGCAGGAGACAACACAGACAAATAAGAAAACAAGGTAGGAACATGCTATGTTAAAATACGGCTTTCTCTGAATAAAGTAGCACCATTTTTAACCCAAAAATTACACACTCCATTCAATATCACCAGATAGAGAGAGCCATGTAGTGGTAAGTTAAGTTGGAAGTGAACCGTTGAAGTACCTGAATTTCATGTTCATTGAACATATCGATCCAGTCTTTTGGTATAAGCTGTTGAAAACCTCTCAAGAAGTGTGTACTTTGTGCACGGATCTATGATAGAAACCAGGAAAATATTTAGCAAAGGCTTCTAAATCCATCCAAATGATATGACTACAATCTTTTTACCTGGTAGTTTAACCGATGATTGGCGACAAGATGGATAAAAGTAATAACATTTTCATTTGTAACACGCATGTCCCTCCCTCCAGGGATAAGTTCTTCTTCACATTGTTCACCATATTCATTATTTACAATAACAAAATATAGTTCCAATTCTGAGATATCACCTTTGTAGCGCTGAGAATGAGAAAGTGAGATCAGTAGAAAGCAAACTGAACATTAGATTGGAATGAACTTCTTAAATTTATTTCGCATCCTAGTATCCACAGCTATGAAGACACAGTACACCCAGTCCCCAGCAACCTTCCACCTTTCAATATCTGGATTACAGTATCATGCATCAAGCTGGATTCTTTCATCTTCTCAATTATTTATCATTATTTGGTGACTGGAAAATTGTAGTGCTTTAATAAGAATATTGCAAATACTACTTCCTCTATTCCAAAATGTAGCCATTTTGGTTTTTTCTAACTCCTAAGCCAAACTTCTCAACTTTGACCCATTTCTACAAAAATATATTAACATCTACAATAGCAATGCACTATCAAGATAAATTTGATGGTGGATTTATTTAAACTAATTTGATGTTGTAGAGAAGTTTGGCTTCGTGCAGAACTAAAATGATTTACATTTTGGCACAAAAGGAACTAATAAGTTAGATAGTTTAACGGTCTGTGCAACATAGCAGCACCTAATTACACATCCAGAAAAGATGAATCTTTCTAACTCCAGGAACAATTATCTACTTTACGCATTAATGGAAATAGGATTAAACCTTTAAAAATATAAGATGCCGATACAATTCTGGATCCAATGAAGGAAGATCATTTAAAAAATTGGACCTGATAGATGAGTAGAAGATCAGTACAAGCTCAAGAAGAATAATGATAAATAAAAGAATGAACACAGACACCCAGAGAACGAGTGAGGGAGGGAGATGAGTACTTTTGTTTCAACTTGCTCAAGAAGAACGTTGCAAACGGCACGTCAACAAGTATGCCTTCATATATTGCCTGAAAAAACATGAACCAGTAAGACCCAGATCATGACTGCTTAAAGAAATTATATTAGCATCATGCAGCACCCAATACCGAAAATTGTAGTTTCAACTTTTGCATGGACATTCGGTCAACAAAATTTTTGAATGGCACTACATTAAACCCTAAGAAACTAAGGACAACTCCAGTGTGGCATTGAAATGAGCCGGTAAACATTGGCTTGCTTTCACATGATTCGATTATCAAGTGTGAGTGTGAGCCACGGACAACTAAAAGATCAGGTCTCTTTCTACGTCTCTGTTCCAGGCAAAAGCACATATCCACATGATACTTCATCACAAAGAAAGCTGCCGGCCTGTGCTTCTGTTGAATGAATACTATTGAGCTTGGTTCGACTCGTGTTGAGGGTCGATTTTGAGTTCTGACGCGACTGCTCTAGTATGGTTCCATCCTTGATGCCTACAGTTCGATTTCCAAACAGACTAGAGCTGCTCAAAATCCTCAAACAGATACTCCTATTTAAACATTCAAAACTTCATGGTTTTTGTGCCTTTTTAGTTAAAAATGCAAGGCATGTATTTAATTTAATTTTATTAGGACATTATCTCACTTGGCCAGATTCCCATCCGTTTCAATTAAAATTTATGAATAAACATGTACACAACCATTATCTCTTATTCTCAAGACACTTAACACCCAGTCACTACATTAAACATGTATACAAGTACTTTTCACCTTTCCTGGGCGCCTTGAATCACCATACCCAACCCTAATGACTAATGTGTCATACAAAACAAAATGGAGTACCAGATTCTCAAAAGCACGTTTATGAAATCTTTGTCAAATATACGCAGCATATCCAAATAACTATATGTGCCTAAAAGCACGCACGTACAAATAAGCAAGGTCAGTTTTAAGTTAGGAAAATGAACTTGAAAACTGATTCTGCTAAGTAAACAGTTCCAAAGAAACACCAATAGCAGATAATTGAGAATGTGCTACTGAGATCGAGTGCGTCTTTTGTTAGGTTTCATTTGCCTATCCCAACTTGCTTGGGATTAAAGGCTGTGTTCCATTTGTTATTACTGCATCCAGATGCTCAACCTAAAATATTCTACAAGACATGCAACTTACATGTGAAACCTACAACGGGAAAACCGAAAACCTCATGATTACAAAGTTTGTTTAGAACCTTTTTTTTTTTGTTTTAAATATATCTCTCAGAGACATGAATAGATACCAAACCTTAAACCATCATAAATAGCTAAATCCAACATCACTGACAAATGTTTACCCATGTTTTAACAGCAGCTCTCTAAACATAGAACACTAACATGGAGAGTATATACATGCAATTTGGGATAGGTAGATGAAACCCAACAAAGGCAACATAGAGAGAATTATAAACAGCTTATACTGCACAACATATGCTCCAATTTAGGATATGAACTCCAAAAATTCTGTAACACTAGCAATAAAAATTTGAAATAGTGAAACCATATTTTGGATGCCAACCTAAGCCTTAGGAAAATCACAAGTTAATTTAAACTAAGGGCCTGTATAGGTAAGCTCCAGATCCAACTCCTTGGGGCTGGGCATACTTAAAAAACCTTGATTTTGATTCCATTTTAAACCAAGAGTAAAGGCTCAAACCACTTCATTTTAGGCCACAAACCCCAGATTATGCAAGAATCTAGGAGCTAAGATCATGTATCTGCTTAGCATTGGGAAAAGAGGACATGGTCAAAGTACCTTCCCAAGTAGACTTCCAAGAAACCGGAAATATTGCAGGTGTAGTTCATGAACCAACCCTGATCCTGGGTTTGGGTACAAAAGATGATCAGCCGTCTCCTACAAAAGGAAAATCAAGTATTCCAAAAGAAGCATGTGAGTTCTCATCCAAACTGTAAAACAATACTTACAAGGATATAATAGCTACTATTCCACCAGAGCAATTGTGTTTGTGACATCAAAATAAATATATTTGTGAACCAGCATTGTACTAACTTAGTGATATGTGCTAGGTAGGACACACAAAAATAATGGCCATTACTGCTGCAATGATACCATTGCACTGGATGAATGAGATCAACCAAAAAAGCAGATACCTTGAAGAGACCGTACTGCACATCAAAAGCCGCTCGAGTAATATTTTCCATGAAATCCTTGAAAATTCCACCACCATCGATTCCAGCCTCTTCCTCACCATGTTCATTAATAAATGAAACTCGAATCTACATACATCAAGAAGTTTGAACTTTGAAGTATCATATGATATTAGCACTTGAGCAGAATATGTGTCATGTGTTAAACCCATGAGGAAAGATAAGAGAGTATCATCATACCGGTCCTTTGAGATCTTCTTCAGAAAGCAAACTTAGCTGATCAAAAGCATCTTCCAGAAGTCGATTTCTTCTTATTTTGAACCGTTGTCTTGTCAATGCAGAATGTGATGTTGATTGTCTAGAAATCGTTAACTCGGACTGCTCACAGAAAGCGAAAAAAATTAAGACATTGTCTAAAAGATGTATCAATCTTATTTGGGAATCTCAGCAAAAAATAGTTTAATGATTGCAAATTGGTCAACAACCATAACTACATGCTTCTCAAAAAAATTGAAAAATGATGCATTAGTGAGTTTATGCCACACACTCATGGAGTAAATCAATCCCATCATTGAACAAAAAGAAAATTTTCAGCAGTAATAGGCGTAAACAGTGTTTTTTAAAAAATGTGCTATTCCAGCTGTTTTTTCCTCACAAACGGTACAAAGTTTACTCCTGAATTTTATTATATGTGCATTCTTTTCTCCACTTTATTTAAGCTGCTAGCTATCGTTTTCAAGCAATTTGTAACAATTATACTATTTGAACCAGTACGCACCCATATTATTCAGCACTATTTTAAACGATAAATTGGCAATAGCTTACCGTGAATATTTTGACTCGACTGGTAAACGGAGCCAAAAAAGGAGCAAGATTTATGATCTCTGATGCTCGAGTATTACCAAGTATCGCCTGAAAAAAACATGCATATAATCATAGAAGAATGAACACATGAAAGACATTTCAATTAATCCAAAACAGCATAGGCATTCATACCTGAGACACAAAATTTTCGCTTGTTGCTTCTTGAGAATAGAAATCACTTGCAGAAGTGAATGGGAGTCGGCTATTCCAGTCTTGCAACTGCAATGAGGTAGCACTTAAATTAACCTAATGAACTATATCTAATAATTAAATAATATATGGAGTAGTTGCACGTTGTAATCAGAAGAGACATAAAACTGCTATAGTCAATGGAAACCACTCACAGACAGACAGAATTCATATGAATAAATAAGAAACTGCGAAACAAATAAGATGAATGCTCAAATATTAGTCTTGTAACTGAAGAACCATCATTTGGCCCTGGATAAAGCTACAAACATTAATTCAGGACACAGCATCAGGTTCATGATGTTTTACGGTAAGACGACAACCGACCACGTGTGCACTACTCAAAGAAACACAAGTAGTCCAGTTTTAATAACATGTGCACTACTCAAAGAAACACAAGTAGTCCAGTTTTAATATAGTATCATTGGAATTTTCTCAACACTCAATAAATAAGAATGATACAAATCCTTACAACAATAAGTAAACACAACCTGCCCAAAACCAGAATTTGAAGAAATCGATAGAAGAGATAATAACATCAAGACAAGATTACCAACCTGTGTGAGTAGTTCAGATAACCCAACCCTAGCTCTGGTCTTGACATTCTCCACTGACAACTTTTCAAGGCCTGAAGGGTTGGGTGACACTTTCTGAGTAGAAGAGGATGGAATAACCCACAGAAGTTGCCATAATGCCTGCAGATTGATATAGTACTCAATTGAAACCAATAGCAAACACTCAATATTTGTAGGACAGCAAATCGCAGTTGAAACAATAGTTATGATCTATGCACTCTTTTTGACAATTTCAGAACATGACACTACTTTTCTTCAAATTTTTACAAGCATATTAGCTAACAAGTACAAGCCAGAATTACTACAGGGATTACATGTAGCACGCTTGAAAACAAAGTGCAGCCAGAAAGACACCCACCAATAACAGAGCTTACAAAACAAGGGAGAGTCATAACCAACAAAAGAAAGCATAAGTGGACCACTACAGTAACTAACAAAAGCTATGATGTTAAAAGAAAACCTGTATGTTCAACACAAAATGAGAATGGCTTATGATAACACAATAGTAATAGCACTGCGTTATTATACCTGCTTTAAAATGAGAACTGTAGAAACACCGCACACCCTAATTAGGGGGGGTGACCTTCATTATATAGCCTAATAGGCTAGGGTTACAATGTACATGGGCCAATGGGCCATATGCCCAATATGGGCTGTTACAATTATATTCTAACACCCTCCCTCAGTCTAAGCGGGAGTGTCACGAACACAAAGACTGGACCTAAAGTCAGTGAACAACTGTACAGGTAACCCTTTGGTCATAATGTCCGCGAACTGATGAGATGATGGAACATGGAGCACCCGAACCTGTCCCAAAGCAACCTTCTCACGGACGAAGTGAATGTCTATCTCAATATGCTTCGTACGACGATGATGAACTGGATTGGCGGCCATGTAGACAGCACTAACATTGTCGCAGTAGACGATCGTCGCCGAAGAGATGGGTGCGTGGAGCTCCTGAAGTAGCTGACGAAGCCAACAAGTCTCAGCCACAGCATGTGCAACAGCACGATACTCCGCCTCCGCACTCGAACGAGAAACCGTAGTCTGTCGTTTAGAGGACCAAGAGACTAAGTTGTCGCCGAGGAAGACACAGTACCCTGAAGTGGAACGCCGGGAGTCGGGACAGCCAGCCCAATCAGCATCAGAGTAGGCAGTCAAGCTGGTGATACTGCCCGTGCCGATGTGAAGCCCGGAAGACAGGGTGCCTTTGACATACCGCAGGACACGCTTGAGCATCGCAAGATGAGGCTCGCGCGGGTCGTGCATGAAGAGGCAAACCTGCTGAACTGCATAGGCAAGGTCCGGACGAGTCAGCGTGAGGTACTGTAGAGCACCGGCGAGGCTGCGGTACTGAGTGGCATCCGCCACCGGAGCACCATCCGTAGCTGAGAGCTTGGCGTGAGTGTCAACAGGAGTCGCCGTAGAGTGACACTCAGCCATGCCGGCGCGCTGGAGCAAGTCCACAGCGTACTGGCGCTGAGACAAGAAGAGGCCATCAGCAGAACGCGTGACAGAGATCCCGAGGAAGTGATGAAGATCCCCGAGATCTGTCATGGCGAACTCGGAGTGAAGAAGCTCGGTGAGTCGTCGAAGAAGCGAGGCTGACGAGGCTGTCAGCACAATGTCGTCGACGTAGAGTAGTAAGTAGGCGATGTCGGATCCCACTTTGTAAACAAAGAGGGAAGTGTCGGAGGCCGAAGCTGTGAAACCAGACCGCCGGATGAAGCCAGAGAACCGCTGGTGCCACGCCCTAGGCGCCTGCTTGAGCCCGTACAAGGACTTTTGCAGAAGGCACACGTGGTCAGGAGCCGCCGGGTCGACGAAGCCGGGCGGCTGCTGACAGTAAACCGTCTCGTTCAGATGGCCGTGGAGAAAGGCGTTCTTCACGTCCAGCTGATGGATCGGCCAGGAACGAGAGGCGGCGATGCTGAGGACGACCCGGATGGTGGCTGGTTTGACAACCGGACTGAACGTCTCGTCGTAGTCGACGCCGTACTGCTGCGAGAAGCCACGAACGACCCATCTGGCTTTATGACGAGCCAGAGAGCCATCAGCATGATACTTGTGCTTGAAGACCCACTTGCCGGTGATGACGTTGGCCCGAGGTGGTCGAGGAACAAGACGCCAGGTGCCATTGTCCATGAGTGCCTTGTATTCTTCAGTCATCGCTGCGCGCCAATTCGCATCGGCAAGCGCAACACGAGTAGTGCCTGGCAACGGAGAAGCCAGACTGGAAGCTGCCGCAGTGAAGCCGTACCGCTGCATGGGCGGCGGCAGGGAGCCCGTCTGGGAACGAGTCGCCCGCGCAGGAGCCTCCTGCGGTGCTGGAGCCGTGGGCGCCACCGGCTGCGGTGCTGGTGCCGTGGGCGCCACCGGCTGCGGTGGTGGAGATGCCGCCGGTGGCGGCTGTGGAGCCGGCGGCGGAGCTGGACGACGACTGTAGTGGAGGCCGAAACGCTGCCGGGCAGGGGCGACAGCACCTGAAGCTGCGGCCTGCCGAGGTGCCGAAGACAGCCTGTGAGCAGCACCATGCCATATGATGGCAGGGTCGAGTCCGACGGGGTCGCCGGCATCGTCAGCGTCGTCTGAGCTAGGCGCCACCGAGGTCCGCGTGTGCCGAACGTCTGAGGCAGACGGGGCAGGCGCAGGAAGTAAGTCCTGTATCAAAAAATCAAGAGTATCCGGTCGAGGCTTGGAGGCCGCAAACGGAAAGTGAGTCTCATAAAAAACGACATGCCGCGAGATGATGATCTTGCGAGTGGAGAGATCAAGACAACGGTAACCCTTCTGTGATGGAGGATAACCGAGAAAGACACATGCCGTGGAGCGAGGAGACAATTTGTGGCGAGTCGTGGCACTAAGGTTAGGGTAGCATAGGCAGCCAAAAACTTTGAGAATGGAGTAATCTGGCATCTTGTGGTGGAGGAGATGATATGGTATACCGTTATGTGTGGACGAGGATGGCCGCCGGTTCGTGAGGAACACAGCAGTGGAGAGAGCTTCGACCCAATAGGATGGAGGCATAGCAGCGTGAATGAGAAGCGTGCGAACACCATTGTTCAGAGTCCGAAGCATACGCTCAGCCTTGCCGTTCTGAGCAGATGTGTAGGGGCACGAAGTGCGAAGAAGAATGCCACGGCCAGCCAAGAAGGTGGCGGTGGCATTGTTGAGAAACTCGGTGCCATTATCTGCCTGAAAACAGCGGACAGTAGAACTGAATTGTGTATGAGCATAAGCGACAAATCGAACAATGTGTTCATGAACTTCAGATTTATGATGAAGAGGAAATGCCCAGCAATAATGTGTATAATCATCAACTAACACAAGATAGAATTTATAACCAGAAATACTCGAAACTGGAGAGGTCCAGACATCACAATGAACAAGTTCAAAAGGTGCTGATGTATTAGAGACCGAACTAGCAAAAGGCAGCCTAGCGTGTTTACCGAGCTGACAAGCATGACAAATGCGACTAGCTGCTTTATTACACTGGATAGCTGATAATTTATTTAGAGTAGCGACGACAGCAGGTGCAGGATGACCAAGACGGGAGTGCCACAGCTCCGGAGAGACGACAGCAACATGACAGCGAGGTGGCATGCGATGTGGAATGGTGTAGAGGTCCCCGTTGCTATTGCACCGAAGGAGAACCATCTTGGTCTTGAGATCCTTAACAGAAAAACCAGAGGCGTCAAACTCAATGGAACAATTATTGTCGCGAGTAAACTGTCGAACAGATAACAGGTTACGACTGAGGTGCGGAGCGACAAGAATGTTATCAAGATGAAAAGAACGATCAGCTATTTGTAAGGAAGATGTGCCACGACTGAAAACAGGAATAGATTGCCCATTACCAACCGTAATGGAAGACGGTGGTGACGGGAGACGAGAGAGAAGTATACCGTCATTGGAGGACATGTGGGATGTCGCTCCGCTGTCCACGACCCAGGGGGAAGACCCCTGTACCGCCATCTGATTGAGAGCGGCGATCAGGCTGTTAGCGTCCCAAGTGCCGTACCCGTGTCCTGGTGGCGCGGTGGAGTACTGGGCCGGCGCGAAGGCAGTGTGCGCCTGCGGAGGGGGGGGCTGCACGCCCCACTGCTGCTGCTGGATGGGCGGCGCGCCCCACTGCTGCTGCTGGACAGCCCATGGGTTATAGCAGACCCAAGGACCAGCCGGCTGAGGAGCTGGACGTCCGCCTAGAGCGCCCTGCTGGGCGCCATGCTGCTGGTTGCGCCCGCCACCACCGTTGTTGCCACCACCGTTGTTGCCGTTGCCGCCACGCCCGCCCTTGCCTTTGCCCCCTTTGCCCTTGCCACCGCCCCCACGGTTAGACGGCGCGGGAGTGGACCTGCAGGATGGCGAAGTGCAGGAAGGGGTGGAGGAAGCGACGAGTGCTGATGCCGAAGCCTCCTTGCCTTCGGAGCCGAGACGAAGCTCCTTGACACGGAGCATGTTCGTGGCAGACTTGAAGTCGGGAAGCGGCGACGTGTTGGAGATGATGTCGGCGGTGTTGGCGAAGCGAGGGTTGAGGCCACGCAGAAGGTTGAGCACGAGCTGCGCAGGAGAGACGGTGTGACCGACCTCCCGGAGAGCATCAGCAGTGCGCTTCATCTGCTGGGCGTAGACGTCGATGGAGAGGTCGCCCTGGGACAGGTTGTGGAACTCCTGTTCAAGGACGACGGCGCGAGACTCCTTGTTGGCCTGGAACAGTGCCTCGATGGAGACCCATAGAGCACGGGCGTCCTGTGCAGGCTCCATGGCGAGGTCGAGAACGGCGTCGTCGACGGAGCCGTACATCCAGCCGCGGACGCAGGCGTCAGGCTGAGACCACAGGGGGTCAGTCGGGCGCGCGGCCGTCGTGCCATCGAGGTGACCGAGCAGCCCGTACTTGCCGCAGAGAGCGGTGAAGAACGCTGTCCACTTGGAGTAGTTGGGGCGCTCGAGGCTGAGGACGATCGGGACGTGCTGCTTGACGTTGACGGCGGCGTAGGCGGCGAAGAAGGCAGGGACGATGCCATCCCCCATGGCGCCAGAGGATCCGGAGCCGAGGACGCTGGAGGTAGCAGAGGAGGTCGTCGAGGACGTCATGTCGAAGACGACGAGCGCAGCTGCTGGACGGGGGTGCGGCGGCCTGTGCGACGCGATGCGGTGAGTCGCGAGCAGGGGCGGCGGCTGGCGACTCGGGCGAATCGCGCGGGGCGCGCGCGCGGGGCTTCGCGCGGGGGGAAGCGGACTTCGCGGCCTGAGGCGCGATCAGGCACGCGCGGGTCGCGCGAGTTGGGCGGCGGCGGCTCTGTGCGGCGCGATGAATCGCGAGGCAGAGGCGGCGGCGGCCCTGGTGCGGTGGCGCGTGCCCTCGACGACGGACACACGGGCAGCGGAAAAGGAAGGGGAATTCCCGGGATCAGGCCCCCAGAACTCGTGATACCATGTAGAAACACCGCACACCCTAATTAGGGGGGGTGACCTTCATTATATAGCCTAATAGGCTAGGGTTACAATGTACATGGGCCAATGGGCCATATGCCCAATATGGGCTGTTACAATTATATTCTAACAAGAACCAAGGACTTCAAATCTTTAAGGGAAAGGGGCTTCTCCAGTTCATAGAATTCTGCATTATCAACGATCTTCAACATGTGCCTGATATGAAGAGCAACACTTTTACTTATTCCAATAACTTGACAAAAATAAGCTGTTGGAACAAAGAAGATTATTGGCTAACAAAAGTTACACAGTAAGGGGGGAAAACTGCCTTACTTGTATATGGGACAGAATACGGACAAGGGAAGAAGCCAACCAGGAGAATCAGCAGGTAATGAACATGCAAACTTCGAAAAAAATGGCCATCTTCGGTTTGCATGGCACCGTTTTATAAAGTTCCATAGTGCAGGAACAATTTCAGTCCGGTAGGCCAGTCCAGTCATAATTCGCTCTAGAGGGAATGTATTGAATGTGACATGAAGAAAAGCACAAATAGATCCTACAGCATCCACTTCAGCATCTGATGGTCCAGACAGATCAGAATCATTTGTGTTTAATGCACCTCTGAAGAGGGCATTCACCTATGAATTATACAACCTATGGTCAAACAGGATATAAAAGAATAAGAAGCCCAATGGGTCGTGATGGGGAAGAACATCCATGATTGTTTAGAATTCGTACCAAATGTTGAAGTAGCTTTGGATCAATTGCTGCAGTTATCTGTCTTTCCAAATCAACATCAAGATTAGTTTTAACATCGACATCCATGGGCATCATCTCATCATCGTCATCCGCCGCTGTACATATTAAAGAAAAATCTTGTATTAGAGATTTAGAGTTTATTTTATTCAAACCTTCCATTCAGCTTAACCTTATTAATTTAAGTGTTATGCAATAACTAGATCCCAAAGGGAACCTAGTCCTAGTTCAAAGCCTAGTGATTGGCTTAATAGGTATGACTTGAAAACCTATGTACATGTTACACACAGATGGAAAGGAATTAGGCCCTGTTCAGATAAGGGGGTTGCTCTAAAAACTTTCAGGATTTATTTAAATGTCAAAGTAGTCCTCCATGCAAATAAACCCTAACTGACTGAATAGTTATTTCCTCTCAGATGGTTCACTTGCTTGTCAAATCTAAATCTCTTTAAGATCCATATCTATCAAGGCCAAAGGCATTCAAATTCCAACCCTAGTGCTGTGGCCATGTAGGATAAACACTCTGTAGCTTCTTCATTTGCTAGTTTATTAGTTACAGGCTGTTGCTGATTTGTCGCAATCATTCATCCTTGGCCAGTGAATTGAATAGTCTTTAAATATGTCCATTGAAATGTTTATTACAAAACCTATGTTTCATGTAAAATGAACTGAATTGCAAGCTTTTACACTACCAGAGCTTCACAAGGGCCTTCAATAAAACTGAATGATAAAAAAATAAGGCCGCATAAACACACAGTACTAAGCTATGTCACCCCAAAAAATAGAACCCGGGAGGAACTAGGTCGCATTTTATTAAGAAGAAGACAGGCATCCAAATTCACCTTGACGAGGACTTGCCCCTAGGTGGTCTAGCTAGCTCTAGCTATTTTGTTTTCTACTCCCTCCGTTCCAAATTGTACTTCACTTTGACTTTTTTGGTGCATGCATTTTGCTATGTATTAGACATAATATAGTATCTACATACACAGCAAAATGCATCCACCAAAAAAGTCAAAGTGAACTACAATTTGGAATGGAGGGAGTAGAAAACAGAGGAGACCTGCATTTCTATGCATTAAGAAGGAAAAGCCCGTGGACCCTTACAAACACATGCAACGCATCAACACAAAATAGTTTCCTTGCTGGCATGTAACTTACTTTCAGTAGGTGTTGCGACTACTGGCAACATATCCAACAACGAGGTAGAAACAGCAATGATGTCAGCCGCCTGGTTTGGAAAGAGTATACATGGAAAATATTTATAAACAAATAAATTACACTTGTGGACAATGAAAAACTAGCATGCATGGGTTTGCCATCACAAAAGAAAAAAAAAGAACTTAAGAACCATTAAGGAGGGAGAAATAAATACACAGCTACGATAGCATAGCTCACATAACCTATATAGTATTCAAGAAATAACATATAACCTACATACAACATGCAAAGAAGTTCTTGAAAAGTATGAAAATTAGATTCCATACTTCCCTATTTATTTTAGCTGCACTGGGGTCATGTACTGAAACTAAAAGTCCCTATGTTGTGCTCAGATTTTAGAAGCACTCTTTTTCACATCCAAGGAGAACATTTGCTGTCAACTGAATAAACCAATCCACCAGCAGCAATCGAGAATGTCAACAAAATCAAATAAAAGCTAGTTTACCATATACACATGAAATTAGGCCCAATCCACAGGAAAAATGAACATTGTTTTTCAAACAGGACATTGAGTCAAGATTGAAGAATGGTAAATATATCCGACTCACAATAATCTAATCAGCTAGCTTAGACTCCAAATAAGCAAAAGCAGTAACAGGTATCTTATCTTACATAAGAAATAACAGAAGAATACATCTAAGATTTTGCAAGTAGCAGAGTTGATCAAGTAGCCTAAGGGGTGAAAAGACACCCTGCTTGACATAGATAATTGGACCTAAATCTTACTTATCTATTTTGGAATAACAACCTAAATGGCAGTTTTCACAACACAAACCAACTTTTTGTGGTCAAACAAAATGTTGTAGAAACCCAGGAGGTAGAAGAAGAAAACCTACTGAATCAGAAGCAAACTTTGCATCAGACAAAATCCAGGTTGCAGCTTCAAGAACATTTGCAAGGACACACGCATATCCTGGATGATTAGCTGATATATCGTTTGGAAGGACATCAGCAAGACTGGGCAAAAAGCAAGCTATTTGATGGATATAATATTTGCTGAGCCCGTTAACTGAGAAAACCTGAAGTATAAAGAGCAAGCACATCAGATATATTACCATTGAAATAATTGGTAAAGGAACTTAATTCCTCAAAGAAAATTTTCTTCCAGAAACATTGGTTATAGAGATCAATATTGCAGTATGACTACAGAATCCAGAACAACAAATATAAGGTGAGACGATACTGAGAAAAATGTATTGCAATTTCTATGTTTGGCAGTCATTGGAATTATTCCAGAAAAAAAGGCCAAACAAAGATATTAAGGGAGACGCTGACCTTCTTGAGCTGTGGTAAACGATGCCATAGAAAAGGAATGGACAGAAGCTGAGACGAGAAACTCCATCTTGGATCCACTTTCAGACAACAACAGGGATGATGGCCAACATGTGAAGCAACAAGCATGAGAACTTGCTCCAGCACAGATGCACTATCAAAATGCTCGGAATTTCTGACCTCATGCTGAATCATAATCATATAAAATCAGAAAAAAAAACCTATACAAATCATTGTAGCAATAGCATTATTGTAAGCTCCATATATCATCTACCAGACAAATGTTTTTTTTCTTAGAACCTATCAGACAAATAAATGACAACAAGGTTTGCCTAAAAAGTGAGTCTGACTGATACGCGTGATTTTGAACAGTTATTCCTGACCTCATGCTGAATCATAATCATATAAAATCAGAAAAAACTATACAAATCATTGTAGCAATAGCATTATTGTAAGCTCCATATATCATGTACCAGACAAATGTTTTTTTCTTAGAACCTATCAGACAAATAAATGACAAGAAGGTTTGCCTAAAAAGTGAGTCTGATTGATACGCATGATTTTGAACAGTTACATGGGTGCCACGTGCCTAGGTGTTGCAGAAATAATAAGACGTTCCATTTCTAAGAAAGGGGGTTGTTTCTTAAAAGAAGTTAGCAAACATACCAACAGAGTGAAGGAACTAGAGGCTTAAGCACCAATTATCATGGTCAAGTGAACTAAAAAATCCAAACGGATGTCAAAGAGCAAATAGAAGACCAAAGCACATAAACAGAACTTACCGGTACAGATTCGATAATTCCACGGAATAAGCAATAGATCTTTCTCTGCTGCAGATAACCAACTACTTTGCAGCTCCAAGGAAAATTCGGATTTATCAAGCAACCTACAGTTTGCAGTAATGAGACAGAAGGCACTGATGTGCTTCCAGGTGTTGTCAAAAGTTGTCTGCCCCAATCATGCCTGCCAAAACATAAAACCATGTGACATGCTATGTTGTTAGCTTCTGTTGCATGTACAGTGGGTGAGAATCTCCATTGAAGACACAAGAAGATAGTTTTAAAAATGTGATCGCAAAGAAGAAATGCCCAAAGAAGAATAAATTCCAAAATAGCTTTGCATGGTTCAACTTACCTCTTCTGATAGACTGCTTGCACACAGATGAGGGCAAATTTTTTTACTCTGTGAGCAACGAGAGGTTGCAGTGAGGAGCCATTTGCACCAGTAAAGAGAGTTACAACATCTCCTGCCACAGAAAATACCATTATAACAAATGTTCCAGAAACAAGGAAAACAAATATGGAACATCAAGATGAGAAGATTGTGCCCAGGTTAAATGCAAGTCATAACAAATATTAAACTAACTAGAAACCTCTAAATCTCTAATGCTCGAAGAGTTCAAAATGCAAATAATATAATCAAATAACAAAGTTTAGAGAAATTAACTTTCATATCATTGATTAATGTTATTTGAAAAAACACAAAAACAGAAGATCATTTTTTACATACAGAACCAAGGGGACAGTAAACATTGCTCTGAATGAGGTTGTAAGTGGATGACAAGGTAACAGAATCCAATAGGGATAAGACAATTAAAAAAAAATTAACTCATGTCTGACAAATGTATATATAGTCAATGCCTATAGCGAGTCCACATGGGGGTAAAAGGGGAGGGTGTAATATTTTTGTTAAGTACGTGTGTTAGCTAAGGCCAGTCTCAGTGGGGGTTTCATGTCCTGGTTTCCAACGCACCCATATTTTGGAAACAGTACATGAAACCTTCACCTTCACCTTCACCATCTCTCCTCATTAATACAGTGCCATATCATCGTATTTAATGCACATGAAACTCTCTGAAACCCCCATTGAGATTGGTCTAATACTCCCTTGTCCGGAATTTACAAGCGCACAAGCGACTTTCGGCAAGACCAAGGAGATATCAACTGCCATTAAGTCACCAGCTCCAAACGCTGATAAACCGTTCACTTTCAACACTGCATGCCCCACACGTTCCAACTCCCCTTATGGCTGCATGCTTACACTCCCCTGGAATGCCCACGCTGCATGCCCCGCATGCTGCACGTTCCAACTCCCTTCATGGCTGCATGCTTAAACTCCCTAGAACGTCCGTGCCCATGCTCTCCTGCGACTCCCACGACCACGCATTAACTCCCTCACGGGAAGTTTGGACGTGAGCGACAGCACCAGGGCATGCACCGATTTGGGCGCCTGTGAATTTCGGAAGCTTTTCCAGACCCAGCGCGCCTCGAAATCCCGAATGGAGGGAGTAAAATTTAAACAGAAATAATATTTGTCGTTGAGATTTGAAGAAAATTAACCCAGAGAAGTGCAGGGGAGCAAATTCCTCCCAGTTGGCATTCAACGTATATACATTTGAATCAGCTTTTCCAAATTAACCTTGAAATGTATCATCTGATCCGGAAAATCAACCTCAATTGAGATGTATCATCTTCCACCCTTTCAAGATTTCTAATGAGTACATCAAAATCAGAACTATAGCACACATTCGAATGCCTTAATTGTCTTTTTCCTTTCCTGGTCCCTGTATTATAATACCACTTCAATAGTAACTCGTTCGATGCTTCATGTCCTTAAAATTCGTTATGTTACATCATATAAACAAGACAAGACGCAACTCCAAACTTTTAATTTTGGCAAGGGGCAATCTAAGCTCAACGACAAAATAATATGCACACAGTAGCACAAAGAAAAGGAACATTGCTAAACAATATTATGATACTCACCGCCTTGTTTAACATATTGCAGCAGCAAGTTGCAGACTTGACAGAGTATAGCTATGTCATTGTCTTCATTTGCATTGAAGAAAAACAGTAATTGTCGAAGAAAATCAGAATTAGTGTTGAAGTTGTTCCTGGTTCAGTAGCAAAAGTAATCAGAATTCAGAAAGCTTGACAATGAAAGGGGTATGATGTATCTTTAAGGTTAGGTAATGATTACCACTCTATCCTCTCACAATGCTCCCCAAAAGTTGAGAAGAAATTCTTCCGAACCTCTGAGCGTGCCAGTTCCAAAGCCTTCTTCCCTCTGAAGAATTTCTGCAACACTCATAATTAGTCAAGTTCCATTTTTTGTGAACCAACCAATAAAGTATGGGTACATCAGCTAATATGCAAGAACGCTGGAACGATAATTCCACGCATGACAGCAAAAGCGCCTACACTATCCTGAGGAGGCACCATGGCAAAACCAAGCAAGTAAAACTGCAATAAACGCCTTGCCAGCTCATGGCATTGCGCGTGGCCTAAACCACAAAAGCAAAGGTGAGGATTTCCACCCCACCCTGTAACGTCTTTCCCGCTTTGTAACGTCCTACAAAAAACTAAAAAAGGAAACCAAGAAAAAATCCCGCCATTAATCCATACGCAAAACGACAAGACGGATAACCGAATACATGCACAAACATCCCACTCCACTCGCCTCGTCAAACCCAGCAAACTAAAAGGAAACCGACAGAACTTCTCTGGGAGTCTGGGAGACGCCACAACCCTGACTTCCAATGTTCCCGCATAATGTGCAGAAATAGACCAAAAAACCTTCACATGTGACTCTGTGAGCTATCATAACTTGCCTTGAAAGACATCATGAACAAAGTAATCCATCCCATTTGAGCTATCTCATCACACAACCAGAAAAGGCAAAGCAGCCAATGCAGGAGTACATCCTAACTCAAGCTACCGGTCCATCCCAATGCCGCGAAGCCTACGGCTATATCCAACGCATAACCGGTCATCTACAGAACTAAACCAGCTGAACCATGATCATTCACAGCCGCCGAAAAAGCCCATCGTTGGATCTCAGAGCTTATGACACTACCGAGAGCAGAGGCAGCTAAACCCCAGGCCCGATCGCACTGCCCCCAACAACGTCAACTCCGGGCCACACCAGGGGCGGGCACCCCGGCGCGAGCCGTGAACTGACCTGGATCTTCGTGGCGGAGGTGTTCTGGAGGCGGAGGCCCTGGCGCCGGCGCCGCTCCTCGCGCGTCTGCTCCAGGAGCACCTTGCGGTCCCGCTCCTTGTTGCTCCGCCCGCCGAGGTCCACCCGCCGCCGCGCCGACGGGTCACCGGAGAAGAACATCGCCGCCGCCGCGCTCCCTCCTTCACCTGCCTGCCTGCACCCACGCCGCCCCCCACCGACCACCGTAAATCAGAATCGGCAGAAAAAATCCCAGCGAAATTCGTGGGAGGAAGAGGGGAACCTGGGCCGCCGGCCGGATCGTCGTACCTGGACGAGGCGGCTCCGGGCGCGATCCGGGAGGCGCTAGGGTTTGGGGAGCGGGGAGACTTCGGGCGCCGACGAGACGACGAGACGAGACGAGACGAGGGACGCGGTGAAGGGGAAAGAGGAGTCGAGACGGTGGGGGGATTTTGGAAGACGGGGCGAAGTGGGACGTGAAATTCACGTGATTGCCCCTGGCCTGTGCTTGCCAACGCGCATGGCGCGTAGGCAGTGACGTGGGCGGGTTGTAGTCATCAAAACCTTCTAGCATGTCAGGGTGTGTTTGGCTGGGCTTTTGGTTTTGCACTTTCAGCTCAAAAGCCCAAAAGCCCAACCAAATTAAAGGCTAAAGAAAAGCCTTTTGGGTAAAAGCGCTTTTCTTTAAGACAAATCCAAAACACCCCTGCCCCGCCACCGCTTTTGGGTAAAAAATTACCCCCCGCCCTTGGTTATGAGGATACCGGTTCGATTCTTTCTTTCTTTTCCCTCCCCACCGCACGGACAGCGCGCCTCGAGCTCCATCCCGGCGAGCCCATCCCCGGCGAGCTCCATCCCGGCGCGCTCCATCCCGGTGTGGCCCCATCTCCGGCCGGCGAGCTGCATCCACCCTGGCGAGCCCATCCCCGGCGAGCTCCATCCCGGCGCGAGCCCATCCCTGGACGGCGAGCTCCGTCCCGGCGCGGCCCCATCTCCGGCGGCGGTGGCGCGAGCTCCTTCCCCGTGCCTCCGGCGGCGCGGGTGCGGCCGCGAGGCCCCATGGTGGCGGTGGCGTGAGCTCCTTCCTCCTCCCCTCTGGCACCCTTCCCTGTCCCGCGGCTTCTCCTCGCCGGAACTGGGGAAGACGCGGTGAAGCAAAGCCAGCCCTCCCTCCATGGCCGCGCCGCCCAGGCTCGAGCTCCCTCCGTGGCCATGCCGCCGCGCGAGCTCCTGGCAGTGAAGCTGCGTGAGCCCGAGGTCGACACTCCCCTCCTCCATGGCCGCGACACAGGCGACCGGCGAGTCCCTCTCTTGCGCAGGCGGCCAGCGAGCCCAGTCCCATGCGGAGGCAGCGGCCGGCGAGTCCCTCCCTTGCGCACAGGCGGTCGGCGAGCCCAGCCCCCTCTCTCCGGCGAGCACCCTCCCAATCGAGCCCAACCTCCTCCCCGTGCAGCTCTGGAAGAAGAAGCTGACGTGTGGGGTCCGCTTGTCAGTGACAATGAGGTTTCAAAAGCCACAGCCAGTGAACCAAAGGCCCTTTTAATTCCCCCACAGCTGCTTTTTCAAAGTTGCTTTTCGGCCACGACCCCACGGCACTTTTCCAAAAAGCCACCCTAACCAAACACACCCTCAAGTAGACTACCTATCCTGCACCTTTTTCGTTAAAATAGACAAAAACATGTCTTAATAGTCTTGTCAACCCTCTCTCCAAACTACCAAACTGTCATCCCACTTTTGTCACTTAGTAGAAAAAGGCAGTGATCTTCCCTCGACATCCTATCATGCCCGCTAAACATCGTGAGCATCCAGTTTCACCTCACCCTCTACACCTTCGTGGCTCTACGAGCGGCTCGGAGCGGCACGACGGCAAGCAGTTCAAGGCGGCCATGCTAAGGAGGAGGGCACTAACAAGGCGTATGAGAGGCGCCGCAGGCACATCATGAGAGGTGTTAGGCGAGTGGAACATGCACCGGCAAGGCCTACCAGGGTGAGCTAAAAAAAAGACGGATGCCACGTACAGGCTGCCTGCATGGTGGAGCCGTCTGCATGGTCAAGCCTTGCACAAGAAAGGCGATCAAAAGTGGCGGTGACGAGAGTGGGCCGCGGTCGTGGAACACATGAGCAACTCGTGCTCGATGAGTCGGCGGTGGCAAGCGTGAAGGAGGTGAGGCGACTAGCGATGGTGTGTATATACGGAATACGACTACGGACACAAGTTGACAGCCACCGCACATGAGTCAACGAGCGCTCCAAGCATTGCACGTGTGCTGGACAAATCATAAGTTTGGACTATGGACTCCATCCAGCGACAAACTATGGCTACGAGTCATGTATGCACGTACTTTAAGATGTGGTGTGGGTATTTGATAATATGCTTCGAAGTGACGTCACTTCTGTTTAATCAAGACTGGATGACGCGGAAGAAAGTTTAGAAAATAGAAAGCCAATTTGGAGAAGTTGTTGTGAAACTTTTTGATTTAGAATGGCTAAATTGTTTTAGAGCATGCTATTTAAATTTACCTAGGCTCTTAGAGTTGCTCTTATTAGGGCATTTCAAAGCTCTTCTATCATTCTATAGATCCCATTTCTTTTTTCCCTTGCCTTTATCCTCTTTTTAGTGCTTGTGTGCTCCTTGCCTCCTTCACATCGCTGCTACCACAGGTACTCCCTTTGTTGCATCGTTGTCCATGTGCAAGCTTCTCTCTTCCCTCTATTATCTCTCACTGAGAAAAGCAAAGCTCTGACACAAACTTTTATGAGCTAGTCGAGATAGACTTGTTGAAGCTCACTTATTAGATCATCCATAAGAAAGAAGGTGTAATCGCTAGCTGACACGTTAGGGATTAGAAACAAAGAAAGAAAATTGCTAGGGTCATAGGATACATAGACGTGGGGCAAGCATGCAAAGATGAAGTTTTTTACCTGGAACATATGAGGCTAGTGATGAACTCCTCACTAGCTATGTTTTAAGCAGTTCTCTCTCCTCTACGTCAAAAATAATGTCACGTCAACTAGTTATGAGTCTATTGTTGGAGACACTTTTACGTGTGATGACGCACACTAATATGGCTCACCTGCTTGTAGACAGATAGTGTGGTTTTATCATATGTGTTTTAGTAGATCTGGTTAGGACTCTAATACTTTAGAGAGAGTAGCGGTGAAGGAAGAGAGGCGCTAGGGGGGACAAAACACCCCCTAATCCCCATTAATTAATTAACTAAAATAATAGGATTAGTATTAAATAATGATTAATTGTTTGCTATTTGTGTGATTTATAATCTAAATTAATGTTTATATTTTCTTCTTCCTCTCTTTTTATTTCCGTTGTTATTGTTTTAGTATCTTTTGCCTATATAACAGCGTAGTTATCCGTAGGTTAGATTGATTGATGCAGGTTAGACATTTAGGGCTATTTGAAGTAGAGTTTCTCTCGTTAGGTCTGTTTGATTCTCCAGTAACTAAAGACTTTAGACCACTTTCACTTATTTATCTGGTTTAAAGTTTTTTTGAGGTGGTCTAAATTTTTAGACAACTCCTTAGACCTTTTATTTAGAGCCTCAAAAGCTAAAATGATCTAAAGTTTAGTCAAGGTGATCCAAACCAAGCCTAATCCTCTCTTATGTTAATCGATTGTTAACAGAGACGAGCATTCTAAGAGCAACTCCAACAGTTTGGCAAAATCACTTGTCAAATTAGAATTTTTGGCAAAACCATAAAAAACCTCCTCCAACAACCTGGCAAAAGCACTTGGCAAATTGACAAGCTTGGCAAAAAGAGGCCTTCCGGGCGCAAATATGCGCGCATGGGAGCGCTTGGCAAATGGTAAATGCGTCATCTCCTTCACGCAAGAGGAAGAGGAATCACCAAGCTGCATGCGTCCCCACAAAAAATTAAGACATGTGGACCACTAATTTTCAATTTGCCAAGCTCAAAATAGCAAACTGTTGGAGAAGGACTATTTTTTCACTTGGCAAATGAGTTTTAGACTTGGCAAAACTAGAGATTTGCCAAGTAATATTTGCTAAACTGTTAGAGTTGCTGTCCACTTCTAGAAATAGATTAAAAGAGGTGGCAATTCTAAGACCCCGTCTCTAAAAGTAATTGTCTAACAAATTCACAACTATTATATTCTGATATTTTTAAGGGTCCGTCTCTAGAAATAGTTTTCTAAAAAATTCATAACTTTTCATAATCAACAACATTATAGTTGATGATATTTTTTATTTAAATATGTCTAGAGTCCCAAAATTTCATTTTTAGCTCTCAAATTTTAAAATTTTAAACTAGAATTTTGACGTGGTCTACATAAAAGTTATAGTTCTCAATACGCTATACAACTTTGTATTTAACAACATTTTGATTCAAAGTTATTTAGATTTTAAATATTCATTTTAGTTTCTATAATTTTGAATTTAAAAAATATTCATTGAAAGATAAATAAAAAGTGAAATACATCTTGTATGGCAAGATAAATTGCTAGTGGAAAAATTTTGAATTTAAAAGAAATAGATAGTGGGTTTTATAGTGGAAATTTCTAGAGAAATAGATAGTGGGGTTTGTTTATAAATTGCTAGTGGAAAATGATAGTGGATTGGTGAGGTGGACATTGCATTAAAAGAAATAGATAGTGGGTTTTATAGTGGATATGGTCTAGAGAAATAGATAGTGGGGTTTGTTTATATAAGAGTTATAGATTAGAAATTTATCGATGTTGATATGGTCTATATCAAAGTTGTAGTTGTCGATGAAGTCTACAATTTGCAGCTTACATTTTTTTTATTTGGAGTCCCATATATTAGTTTAAAAGATCTTAGGTATTGAGATTCAAAATTTTGTTTTTTTCAAACTATTCAAATGGATACATACCTAAAATTGTAGATCTTGACATGATACAAACTTTGTAGTTGAAACTTTACATTTCATGTCATTTGAAGGCTGAGAGTGCATAATACAAGTAGCGAAGTGTTGTATAAGTTGATGGTTGTTGGTTTAAATCTAGTTTATGAAAAAAAAAAGCTACTTCAAAAGAAAAATGAAAGAAGAAGTCCACTTTTCCTCCTCTAACTTCTGCGGAAGTCCGTTTTTTCTTCTTGAATCTCAAAACTAGAAAAATCATCTCCCTAAAGTATACCATATTGTATGCTCATTATGTAGACCTACTCATGTGCAATTTTTTTTAAAAAATAGATTTTCTATTTTATGATTTTCTATAATTCACAATGATTTTTAAATATTTAGACAAAATAAATATATATACAAAGAAGACAAAATGGTCTTCAAAACTGGTTTGCCACAAGTTTGCATTTTAGAGGAATAGATTCACATGGACATAAAAGCTCAATATTTCATTGGATCAGCAGATCAATCTTTCTCTTGCCGCATCCACGAAGAACCCTCCCTCGTTCATCTTCAGTCGTCAACAATGAGTCTTCTTTCCTGCACTAGGAGTGTCATCACTCTACCTGTTACCAAAGCCACGCCCGCCACCACCACGTCCACGACCACCATTCCTACCACCACATCGTTCTCCAAATCTGCCTCCACCATCCCTGACCACAGATCGGTCACCAAATCTACCACCGCCACCACGCCGGCCACCAGAACCTAATCTGCCATCGGAACGGTTACCAAATCTGCCACCACCACGCTGGCCATCACCTTTTGGCTTGGCTTCAACATAAAGCTCATAGCCACCACCAATGTCAGAGCCACTCAGCTGAATGGCTTTGGACACGGAATCCTGATCCTTGAAGTCCATGCAAGCCATTCCTTTGATTGCACCAGACTCATAATCAGTCGGGATAGAGACCCTTGTTATGTCACCACATTCATGAAAATGTTGTTCAAGGGCGCTTCGGATCTCATCCTTGGCAAAAACCCCAGATAAATATCGAGTTGCTGCAGCAAGGAGTTTGTGTATTTCTTCCCTTAGCCCAGTCAAGTATTACTCTACGACCCTGCAACTCTTCTGATTGCTTCTCTTTAAATGCCTTTGCAGCAGCCTCAGCTGAAACAAATTTAACCAAGCAAAACCCTTTACGTTTGCCATCTTCATGTGTAGGAAAATAAACATCAACAACCTCACCAGCATTCGCAAAAAATTCTTTCACATCATCAAATTCAGCTCTAAAGGGGGCGTTTGCCATAAAAAGTGTCGTCACCTCCTCTGCTTCATTTTGAGATCCCATAGTCATTCTAGGCTGTTCTTTGGTAGCAGTTTGATTTTCAGAGGGATGCACAGTAGCTTCCTTTTTTGGAGTATTAGCAGGATCTTCTTCACTGTCTTCACTATCATCATCAGAAGATTCATCCTCTGATCCACTGCTTGCTGATGCTGTTGGTGCCTTCTTTTGTTCAACTCTTTTAGGCTCATCATCAAAACCGCAATCCTCATCCTCACTGCTGCTTTCATTCTTTGCAGCTTTATGTGCTTCCTTCTGCTTCTTTTGGGGCTCGATCTCGTCCTCCCCATCCCGCTTCTTCTTCCCCTTGGGCATCGCCGCCTTTGACTTGCCCATCGGAGGAGAGCGAGAGGACGCCGGGTGGGAGCGGAGAAACCCTACTGGCTGCTAGGGTTTTTGGTTTGCGAGGTTTGGAGTCGGAGGAAAAACGCACCTTCGAAAAAATTGGGTGAGGAAACACGAATTTTTGCAAAAATGAATTTTCTGGAACTAGTGGGCCAAGCTGGCCGGAGCAGATCTGTGGGCCGCTAACGTCTGGACTTCCTGTGAAAGATTCGGCCCAAGCCTTTCCCATTCCCAGCTGGCTGCCGGAGTCGTCGCCGCCGAATGCGACGGCGGCCGGATCTGCTGAGGTTCGGCGGCGGCGAGTCCTCCGAGATGGGCCAGTTGCTTGCTCCGGCAGGTCTTCGTGCCGCCGCTGGCAGCACCCTTGCCCCTCCCGGTGGGCCGGCATCACCAGGACTCAGGGAAGCTCGGCGACCGCCCTCGCGAACTGCCTTATGCGTGCCTGCAACCGCAAGCCCGGGGATCAGGTAAGGATGGGGAATTACTAATCAAGTATGCGTATAGACTCTTTTCTTGTCTTGGTGAGAGTAGACGGGTTGGGGGAGATATTGGTATTTTTGCTACATTTTGTTTGCGCACAAATCGTTCAGCTTTCAGTTTACCAACTTTTTTAGTGAGAAATTATCTATTGTTCATTCAGTTCTCTGAGTAAAGTAAACTTGTGTTAGACCAAGTGCCTGGAATTATCTATTGTTCATTCAGTCCATGAGGCCATGCCGATTTGATGTGGATCTTAAAAAAAAAACTGGCAGGGTATGAACTCTGCCTAAGTTTTCTACTGCCAACCTTTGGCTGCAAGCCTGCAAGTGAACATTTTTGTTTCGTGGACGTACTAATCTGGAAGCCTCTCCTTGTGTGCCATCCTTCGATGTAGAATCGCTTACCGCTCACATACCATGCTCTGACCTGCTGGATGTAAGTTTGAAGAATCAAGTTCACATACCACAGGAATGGAATTGATTATTCTAGGTTCTAGTAGCTACTTAAATGCATCCTCGATTAGAAGCTGTTTTGTCCAATCAAATACATCAAACTGAGCAAGTGTATGGATTGTTCATATAGGCGTATCATGGAATATCTCATTACCTTTCCGCATGCTCTTTCAAGCACCATGCCACCATGTAATATCTATTCCAGAAATGGAATCGCAGAAGCTAGGGGATTTGTAGGTAATGAAGTTAAAGCAGCATGAATACAAAGTGTTAACATCTGTTTGTCCACTTAGTTGCTTAAAATCCTAATCTGTTGGACAGATGGTCAGTGCCCTAGTTTGGCTGGCCGTTTTGGGCCAACATGTGACATGCCGCACCAGGCCTTGAGCCCCTGCACATTGTATGATAGTCATAGACTCCATTGATTGGTTCTGTCCCCATAAGTCATAGACTCATACATGCGTGGATATTGCACCCTCATAATCAATCTTTTATTTCCCATGTGCAAACCTTGCTTACAGGTCCTTGAACCAATATTCCAGATTCTATCATAAGTGCAACCAATCTAATCAATTTGGCTGATGTCTTATGATTGCTAGAGCTGGAAGCCTGGAAGTATTCAGGGATCCTTTGGAATGCAGATGCTAATCCACATCTTATTTTTTCATTAAATTCTAGTGCTCAGCTGACCTTCTGACTACAAGCAACTTAATACCTGTACTTCAAAACACAAATATCTTTTTTTTTTCCATCAGCTCCAAAATACTCATAAAGCATGATTAGAAGTACTGAAATTTTCTTCACTGGTGATTGTAATTATCCATTTAGTCTAGGCTTTTTCATTGCATCTCTCTGGAGACCTTTGATCATCTGTTTGGCAGATATATTTATACCATAGGCCTATTTTTTCTTTTAGGTTTCACATGTTCTAAAAAAAAAATCATCAGAACATGTCTCTACCAAGAACCAACCCCCTTTAATTCTGCTCATTGTGTTATCATAAATACCTTTCAAGTTTTTTTCCTGTTACTGATCACTATACCTTATTTTCTTAGAATAGATTGCATGAATATGCGACGATAAGAGCTGTCTTGAACAGCTATAAATGCATGGTCAACTGCTATCACGGTTCATGCAGCTATGAAGATGGCATCCTGCATGGAGAATCAATCAGAAAACTATCTTGGATGTATCAGGCAGGGCTCTTGCTGTTTTTGTGAGGTTCAGGAGGTCAATATTGCTGTAGTAACAAACACGGGGCTGCCATTAGCTACCAAACGGGACCTTGAGCTGCTGAGGGCTGTCTAATACCTCTCCCAAAATAATAGTTGAGGCATACTGACTCCATGCAGCCACTTTATCTGTCTGTTTTTTTTGAAAGCAGCCATGCAGCTAAATTCCACATCCCTAGGTAAAATCACTGAGTCTCCATCTTTTCTTGCCATTGCATACGATGTAATGTATTGATTCTCAATCAGAGAGATTCACAATGGTATAGCAGTGTGAATGGGTTTATGACTATATATGAGAGGGGCTAGTACATTGATGTGCTCATATCATGCTTCTTTTTGTCCTCTCATCATTTAATATGGACAGTCAGGGACAGAAAAACCAACTTGGGTCAAAATAGCCCATTATTTTGTAAATCGATCACCATAAACACCATTTCAGGATTTATTGTGACATATCCCCCCTTTACCATTAGCCTCCACACATTGGCTTATTCTTTTGTTGAATCCACAATTGTTTTACTTTGATTCTGATGTCATGAAGATTGGCAGTTAACCAAAATTAACTTATTTTCTATTCACTACCTATGATTTGAAACTGAATTATGTTCTTTTTAATAGTGAATAAATGTCTTGTTATGTCCATTCAGTTAAATAATGCTACCCTTGAAACAATTGGAGCCAAGCGCCCTGGAAGGCTCTAGGATGTGGTTGGGTTGTCTATCAGCATGTGTAACTCACTGCAAGGTGTGAGGCATGAGTGAGTGGTTTTTGTATCCGCTTTTTTTTTTCTTCTTAATATAATGATACACAGGTCTGGGGAAGGGAAAATAGCCGACCGCCTTTCCCTTACAAATGTGCAAAGGCTGGTGCTTGAACCCTGGACCTCTTGGTCACAGGCGGTAAAGCTCTACCGCTTGCACCTGGGTCGCCGTTCTCAATATTTGCAATATGAAGGTGATAAAGAGTGGGGAATAGTTTGTGATGGAATGGGTTTGCAGAATTAATTACTGGAATATTGATATTCTATCACTTCCTTGAACTATCTTATGCTTATAGCATATGTGACATTTGAAGTCCTTTTAGCCTTTGATTTTAGATTTCTTAAAGAAGGACTGTATCAAAATTGTCAGTAGGAGTCTGAGTTAGGTCTCACTTTTGTGCGTGGAAGAGGTTTCTTTAAGCAAAGGCAACCCTAGAAAAGGGGGAGAGAGTAAATAAAAGTTAGGTGGAGACAACAAACTGCTAAAACAGGCAAATAGTACATCAGTACCATACAACAAGGACTTTTGTACAATGCTAAATACTATTACACATTGGCAGATTCACAACCCTACACCATCATAATACTAGATATCTGGCTGTGGAAGCCAGAGAGCCAAAATTTTGGGGACAATTCTACCTACCATAGTCCCCACCATAAACTCTGCCTTCAGTTCAGCAAGTTCTCCCTATTCTTGTTCTCCTTTGCCGACATTGCTGTGGTCATCATGATCGATGTGGAAGAGGTTGAGGCGGCTGTGGCTCAGGCGGAGGGAGTACATCGTCTTCTTGTACTCGGCCCAGGTGAAGGGCCGGTACTGGCGGGGTGAGTTGGCCGTGATTGTCTCTGGGAGGGCCAAAATTCGTGCATTCAGTGACGGCGCAGCGAAGTAGATTGTGGAGAGCCTTGCCCTGCAGGAGCTTGCAATTACCCTGTGCCGGACACTTATCACCTTCCCATTTGTTAAAGCCTGGGAACAAGAAAGGGAAAAGAGAGATGAATACAAACCAAGCACGAGAGACATAATATTGTATTGTTGCACTACGATTAATATCTGGTTATTATTCGATTCAGATGTAGTAAAAACTAACAAGACAGAAGCAGAAGTTCTTGTCAGTTGGTACGATGTACTTGATGTAGTCCAAGAGATGTGTCCAAAAATATCAGTGCCGACCCATCTTTTCACAAAAGGAGCAATAGCTGTCTATTTATAGTTCAAATCGATACATTTCTTTTTCCTGTTTTTGGTAAGTGAAGAATCTACCCATCTTTTCACAAAAGGAGCAATAGCTGTATATTTATAGTTCAAATCGATACATTTCTTTTTCCTGTTTTTGGTAAGTGAAGAATCTATTTCTATGATGTACTGGGACGGGAGTCGCATAATGCAATTTCATATGTGAGTACTAATGGTGGGGTTGCTGAGTTGTTCCTAGCCTCTTTGCTTGTTTTAGACTTAAAAGCATGCTAATTTAATTTCTAAGTAGCTCATAGAAGCAATTTTCATTTTCTTAATCTACTAGTGCTGCTTATTTTCAGGTAAACCAATGCCTTTACCTGGAGGAGATCACCAACATTGACAAAGAATGCTGATGGATCGGCTAGCACCTGAACCCACACCTCCCTGCCATCGCAGTTCAGAAGCACCTGAAGGCCATCAACATCGTTTGATCGGAGCAAGCTAAGAATCTGTGGGTCTGAATGCTCCCCGAATCCGATCCGTGCACCTGCTGCCTGGTTCACACCATTGCCAGTCTTGATTCTGAAACTGCTCTTCGTCTTGCATTGGTTGTCATGGTCAAGCTTGTGAATGGTGCATGCTGGAGGGTAGTGGTTGATCCTCAGGAGTGAGTCGCTGTCTGTGTCAGTGATGAGCTTGCTGAAGCATCTGGGGTCCTTGAGCCCTAGCCCCTCTCCTAACAGGTCCAGGATCTCACATGCAAGCTGCCTCATTGCTCCCACATACTCGTTCACCACATTACTGAAACAACAGTGAAGAAAAAAACATCAACATGTGAGTTAAAATCTGCCCAAGATCGATTTGATGAATAGAATGGAGTTATCACGAAGACAAGTGGATGTGTGCCATGACAGAAAAAGGAGACTGAAGAAAGACGAGAAGATTTTGACTGATTGATGTATGAATATTCAGCAACTCAAAAGTTGCAGCCTTGAACTATGGATGCATCTGGGCTATGCAGCAGAACAAGAATCCAGTCACATGCTATATTCGGTCGGTTCTTGTGATGCATGGATAGCTCTGGATCAGACGTACATGAAACTTTGGTGTGACCAAATTTCCAATGGGCAAATGGGTTTTGTCGATAGGATTGGGCATGCTTTTTCCACTGCTCCATGGATAGACCCATCAGTGCTTGGTATCACTCATCACTGCCCCTGCCACTACACACCCCCTGGGATATCTCATTCATCTTGCCATAAAGAGGACCCGTTGCATGTGTGCCTTCTTTCGTTTGCTTGGCTTTATATGGATAGCATCGATATGCTCTTTAGGGGGCCCTGGGGTGCATTTTATTTCCTATCAAGCCTTTGTACTTCTGTGGACCCTACTTGCTATTACCTACCTGCTTT
This sequence comes from Themeda triandra, assembly GCA_018135685.1. NCBI lineage: Eukaryota > Viridiplantae > Streptophyta > Magnoliopsida > Poales > Poaceae > Themeda > Themeda triandra. Next base: position 464,226 of record JAENPR010000463.1, read on the forward strand.
CTATGGCAAAATGGCTACTGCAAAGATTCTGATGCCATTTCTATTTTATTCTTGTTGCTAGCATTCTTGCACTAGTTTAGTGAATTCATATGGAATTTATGCAATACCATTTTACCGTTGTATGTTTCCCAACTGCTATGCCTGTAAGCTTATTTTTTTCCCCCTTTGTGATCAAGGTAACCTTCTACTTCTTAATAGCTGCTACATTATCGAACATTGACAATATATTACATGTCTAGTTGATAGAGAACAAAGGGAATTCATTTCGAAGTTCATATATGACGTATATCTTGTGGTCATCGAAAAACATCATTTTCTGTATGGATCTTAGTGTACTTCACTGAAAAAGCTGTAAGAGCTATCCAATAGCCATGGGTTCTGTTGCTAGCTGCATCAATTGGTGGTTGGGTATGGCCATTAATTGAAGACCACTGCACCGCAGATATGTGGGACTGATTGACATGCAAATACACATATATAGTTTGTTGGAGAGGGACCTGACACTGAGAGGGGTCTTCTAACTACCTTAGAGGGGAGGGTTTTCTTGTCCCTTTCATTTTATTTGCTCTCAACCAACTCTATTGAATTAGGCCACTGCCTGACCTGTGTAGTGTGTGGGATCTCTCTCCTAGCAGGCTAGCATTGTTATTTGGATGTTCCAAATGCACAGAAATAGCTAAAGATATCTCATCTGTTATGTTCAGTCAATTGTTAGGCATTTAAATGTTTTCCCAGCATGGGCAAGGGTTGTACCTCTCACAAGCAAAATGTACAAGCCATTTTTCAGTGCAAAATGAAAAACAGTCGATTGTAAGCCTTTGGAATGTTCTTTTGGCAAGGCAATTATACCTAACTTTCATCAGAAAATCGCCCAAGCCCATTCTGTGGAGCTGTCAAGTTTGTTATGTCCCATCAGTTTGTGCCTTTTCTTTTGCTTTAGAAACTAGCTACTACTATGTATGCTCTTGAATTGTTGGAACTAACATATCATTGCTCTGCCTATTGTGGCATCAATTGCGCCATTATTGCGATAATTATTGTTTTGAAAACTATGTATGTAGTTATGCATTTGCACAATTTATTTGATGGGGGCCTTTCTGACTATGACAACATAGGATACTTACAGGAACATCCCCCTAGAGCTATCGTAGTCACGGATAAAAACATACAACTAATAAACAACCCAGAAAAAAAGTTTAAAAGTTATGAGTAAGATTCTTGAATGTACTGTCTTTCTTTTCTATCCATTATAGTGTGATATTTCAGATTATTAATATCTATATATGTTTGGGTTTCAAATGCCCACATGGCTGTCGAACTATTATTCTCTTTTCTGTTGAAAAAAGTTGGCACTATCAATTATCAAAGGATGCTTTATGTTGGGCTTAACTAAATGTATGTATACTCCAAAAATTCAAGGAACACTTTACAAAATATACATTTGTTTTTGCAATCCTTTTTAACATTATGTGGAGATAGGCAAGAAGGCGAGAGCATCCTACTGTTGGAAGCTCCAGAGGATGACACCCAAGTTCTCTTGACTTCTAAACGACCAAGTACTACCAATATTGTAAATGAGCAGGGGAATTATCAAAACCGTACCAAACATGCATGCATGTACACATCATGCATGTTGACCTTAAGTCCTTAACTATATGATATGCAACAACACAAAGGTTAATATATATCAAATGCTTGCATCACCTTCCACACACACTAAAGATATAGGAAAACCTTGCAAAACTAAACCTACTACTCTAACTGGTATGTATACTAATGCATCTGTGCTAGCTGCTGAGAGCTTAGCATCAAGCGAGACATTCCGACAGGTGTAGGACTATGATATGCAAACCACAGATCTATATCACACGCACGCTGTCATCAGCATAGCATAGGCTTGTTGGTCAATTAAGGAGCACTGCAGGCACAGTGCAGAGGAGCATGACACTCCAGGTAGCCATCAACATAAACACCACCGTCACAACACCTGTTCGTTCCTTTGGCGTATGTCTCTCTTTGACAACTTGAGCTTTTAAAACCTCAAGGCCGCCTATTAGCATAAATCACCACGACCAAGACCGAGAGCGCGACACGTGTGCTGTGTGTATACATCTATTTTGAGTGTAAAACATTGATGAAAACTTAATGACAATGCAATACAACACCTAAATAAAATTAGCTCAAAATACATGTTTGCGTAAAATGAGTTTCTTAGCTTCAAGATTCGTGTTGGAGCTTTGTTACAGGATTTCACTCTACAGCATATATATATCGATCTTAACTAGCAGCTAGAGAACGTCAATATATATTTTTCACAAAGATGAAAGATATATACATATGCATGCATAGTGCAAGTATATACATCGTAGGTATATTTTGTATACCTGAAGCGCGAGGGGTCGTCAGTGTCGATGGACTTGGCCCTGTGCGCGACGGCAGCCGGGTTGGCATGGAGGAGCAGGTACTCGAGCTCCCCGGCGTCGCCGTTGAAGCCGATGGTGCGGCAGCCGTATCCCAGCGGGCTGGGCGGTCCGGCGCGCTGCTTGTCGTGCGGGGGCAGCGCGAAGAAGGTCCTGGCGGCGGCGTCCAGCCGCGCGGCGGGGCCCGGCGCCACCGCCACGCCGTGGTTCACGGCGCGGAAGAAGCCGTGCTCTGCGCACGCGCGCGCCACCTGCCGCGCCAGCGCGCCGCGGCCGCCCGGCGCCGACAGGTCCACCGTCGGTATGCCTATGCCGCCGTCGTGGGAGTGGGACGGCGGCGGTGAAGGCGGCGGCGTTTCTTGCTGGCGCACCATCGCCGGCGTCGCAGAAGGCACCACCATGATGGCGTGTCGTGCTCGTGACGAGCTGAGCTGAGGTTGGCGAGCGTGTTCTCGTAGTAAGCTTAGACGGTGCAAACGCGTGGAATGTAGCAGAGAGACGGACGCACACTGCTAGTGCTAGTGACGAGTGGGATGTGTGTAGTGTAGGGGCCGGCCTCGGAAGCGAGCTGAGGGGAGATAGCGTGGTGGTGGTGTGCTTATATGGACGTCTGAAGAGAGAGAGAGAGAGAGAGAGAGATGTGTTTTCTATTGAAATGCTGACCTGAGACTGACCCCTGGACCTAGCCTTTTTTTTTTTTTTTTGACAAAAGGACCTAGCCTATTGATCTTTTTGACTTGAACTGCTGTGTGTGTGCCTTGAGTCTTGACGACGACTATATCCTCCTGTTTAGTATAGTTTAACACTAACAAAATCTCTGAACGTACCACAGATCAACAGCACGTAAGATTTCTCTATCTATGCTCTAGTATTTATCTGTAGTCGGTTCTCTCTCTAGTCTCTAGCTAAGCTGTGTGCTGAAATGGATACATGCACCATGACGCCAGTGCGCGGCTGGCAACGGTGTGGGTACCTTGTTTAACCTTTCCCCCCTACCCTTTCGTATTTGATTCTTGGGATGGATCAGATGGACATCTCCTTCGATCTAGTTTTTTTTTTTGGCTAGCTAGCTAGATTCAAAGTAATCAAGGTACATTGTTGTGGGGCTCGAAGATCTTTTACATGACCGCTACCATATAATTAAGGATCATGTGCAAACCTGCTCACTCGGGTTCAAATCCTCTACTTGACACAGATGCTTGTATTTTTCAGGATTTAACGATGCTATGCTTTCAATGGCAGGCGGCGTTCCTATTGATAACAAGGCATCTGTGGTGAATCTCGAGATCTGAGTTCTTTGGAGATACTCATAGAGGTAGAGCTTGTATACGTATGTTCACAAGTTTATATGTGTTCATACGGGTGAGTGTGTGTGTCTCGGTAACGACACTATGGTTTTAGTAGCAGGCGATGTCCCTATTGACAACGAGACATCTGTGGTGAATATCAAGATTTGAGTTCTTTGTAAATGCTCATAGAGATAGAGTTTGCGTACGTGTGTTCACAAGTTTGCGTATGTGTGTTCATATGGGTGAGTGTGTATCACGGTCGCAGGACCCGTACCTGAGGCCGCCCTCGGAAAGTGGTAGCAGGCTAGCTAGATAGCTAGGGGCCTAGTTGTTATAGATTAAAGCCTCTATTGGAGGATAGGCTCATGGGCCAAGCCCGTTAGCATTTGCAACCCCACTTCATTATGAGGGAGTATAATTAATGAGAAAGGCAAGTAAGTTTAGGGTTAAACCCTTGTATCTCTTCTCTCTCTTCTCCACGTGTTGCCTGCTCTCCTCTTCCTCCACTACCGCGCCTTCCCCTCCACCGCTGTGCCAGCCTAGCCGCGCCCTTTTTGGCCAGTTCTACAATTTTTCGATTCATAATCTTTTCAGTTAAAATCATTTAGTCTTTTAAAATCTAGTTAGAAGTTGTCATTTTTGAAATTTAGAATTCGAATCACTCAAACTTTGTCACATGAAAATATGAGCAAAATCAACACAATAACTTGATAGAGCATGATTTTTGAAAAAAAATTGGAAAAAATTATCACATTTGGCATTAGTATGTGGGAGAAAGACTAGCTACAAGTTTTAGGAAGAGATTAAATGCAGTCGGCTTGGAATGAGTGACCCGAGGAGGAGAAGAAGGAGGTTGAGGTTGAAGCTTTTATACGTGGATTATTGGCGGGGCAGCAGGTGATTGCGCTGGCCATATAAAGAATAGAGGCGGCTATCACCCAACCGCCCTACAAATAGTACAGTATGGACGATTGGTGATTAAGCCACCCCAACAAATGAAACAGTACAGTCGGCTGGTGATAGGAGCCCTCCTACAAAATGTGAAACACTAGGGGTAGTTGGTGATACGAGACACCCCATTTGTAGGGACGACTCGTATCACTAACCGTCTCTATTGTTCCATTTGTAGGGTGGCTCCTCTCGTGGAACCCTGGCATGAGCACTGTAGAGGCGGCTGCAGAGTGAGCCGCTCCTTAAAAAAAGCCCCCGTTGCTACAAAATGTTTCTGTAGTAAGCTTGGCAGAAAATTCAGTTTCAAGTGTCATTTATTTAGATGTCTGGTGGCGGTATGAATATAACTTTATTTTAGAATATGTACATCTTATTTATTCTAATACACTCATATCCATGGGATTGTGCTTTAATTTGGATATCAAAATTAGAGATAAACTGAAGAAAGTACTATGCTCCCTCGGTCCAAAAATGTGTTGCTGTAGGGTTCATGCTGATCAAACTTATTTAAGTTGAATAGGATTGTAGAAGAAACTTTGTATCTCTAAAAAAATATTATTGACATATATTGAGCAATTTATATAATAATACTAATTATACCTTAAAAATATTAACAATTTTTACATATTTAATTAAAGTTAAATGTTTAACTTGTCGAGAAGTATGGAACTTTTTATGGGATGGAGGATTATCTTCCTTTGTGTACCCTACTTTGCTTCCCTTCTCTAGTTATCGAAAGAGAGTGGAAAGTTGATACCGATTCATAATCTCTCTATCCTAAAAAGAATATAAATCTCATTTGTAGAGAAGTCAAACAATCTTTAATTTGATCAAATGATATACATAATAAGCATCACTAGATTAATTATTGAATACATTTTTGTAATAAAATATTTGAAAATACAAATATCGACAGTAATATTATTTAAACCTTGTTAAATCTAGGATAACCTAACTCTTCAGCTTCGTTCCAAAAAAATGTAAAACATTGGACCAGCAGGCAACTAAAGGAACCGAGAAATATATCAGAAATATATACCAGCTTTAGTAAATACGCAACAGCAAAACAAGTTAGAACAAGCGCTAGGTACAAAGGCAAAAAAGGTTTATCAATACACAATAGGACGGATCGGAGAAGGGATGAACTAGATTTCATCAACACATTAATAAGGCTTGACTCTAAATCATTTCGATGGATGTCATACTCAAAAATCTATTCCCCACTCATTAGATGACCATTTAAATATCCAACTATACAAAAACTCCCCACTGTCAATATCTAACCCGCCCCCAGGTCGTTCGGATAGCCCACAGTCATCACCGTTCACCAGCCCTTGGGGGGTCCAATCCACAAAAGAATGATAGAGCAACCTATGTCACCAACAGGTCATGCCTTGACGAGAATCCTGTGTTCTTTATTTTTTCCACAGCCAACAGTCAATTCATAATATCAATGTTGATAGATGACGCGCACATAAAACAATTAATAGGTATGGGGTATATATATCATTTACTTCTATATTATGTTATTTTCACACTAGGCCCTATTTGTATCATGCTCAAATTAGTGCTAACTTAGTTAGCAACCTTTATCTTGCTAATTTTGCTAGTAGTTAACATAGCTTTTAGCACTTGCGTTTTTGGATCATGGGCTGTTAATTTTTAGGTGCTCAAGTATCTATTAGCAAAGTTGATAAAAAAATAATCTAGTAGTTGGTATAATAAACCTTACACCCACTACTGTGGGATAGACAATCACTGCCGGTCCATAATTGCCAGACAATATAAGACTAGTAATGATAGATGTATCACTGCCGGTTCATAAGAGAAAATCCTATCATTGTTGGATTTTAAAACCAACCAAGGATGATAGTTAGAATCATTGCCCATTGGTAATGGCCGGTGGGAACCGTTACCATTGGATCGTATTTCCAATAGACAGTGATTAATTCCTAGTATGCAGTGTTCAAGTTTATGATTTCACATCCGCCTGCACTCCCCCTCATGTTTTTCTCTCCCTCATCCTCTTGCTTTCTGTCATGTATTTCTCTCACTCCTCAAATCGGTAGATATCCTGATATCTCCTCGCCTCACCGCCCAAGTACCAGCGTGCGGGTGGAGCTCCCCAGCGAGCGCACCCTAGAGCGGTGGTGGCAACCACTATGCACGGGGATAAGCCAATGGATCTAGCACGACGAGTGTCCCTGATGGCTGATGTGGAAGCGACGCCCTAGCTTGTGGCAAGGTGAAAGGCCCTAATTGGCTAGAGAAGTGTGGGGTGGGGTGGGGTGGGGGTGGGGGGCTATTTTAAAATTCTACAAAGCACTAGCGCAAAAGTGATTTTTATGACAAATGCATAATACAATTTTGCCTAGCTCTAGTGGTTATGTTGCAAGCCACCTATCCAATAATTGTAGTTGATTATACTCCCTATGGTCCTCTACTTCTAACGCACACCCACCTTTTGTTTTGGACATAATATCTGGTGGATTGGGGATACCGAGAGTTAGTTAACTATGAGCCGATTGAACGAAGCATTCTTGACCACTAAGGGTTACGTGCATGCGGGTGTCCCACCTTGGTTGAGAAAAATAGGGAGGCTATTACTTAGAGTTAATGCCTTTCTTGGTCTCTATAATTTGCCTGCCCACGCCAGATATAGAGACCAGAGGGAGTAATATTTATGGCACTACCATAAGTTAGTGAGCTCTCAAAGACTAACTAAAGAGTCTCACTAACCAAACTACACAAGGCAAAGCTAGCTCTCAAAACTAATTACACTAAAGAGCTTATAGTACAACTAGAAAATGTAAATACAAGGGATAGAAGCATTATAACAAACGTGGCAAGCGATGTATATCATCAATCACAATGAATACCAAAAACTATTGAGAGAATTCCAATCACACAGGAGACACAATATTTTCTCCTGAGGTTCACTTGCTTGCCGGCAAGCTACATCCCCAATGTGTCGACCTAACACTTAGTACATCCCCATTGTGTCGACCAACACTTGGTGGTTCAGTGGCTATCTGGTATTCCAACAAACCCCATCCACACAATGGACACCACCCGAAGCTGACCACAAGTGAATTAAGGTAACTCAAAGTCATAAGCAATTTAGTAGAGCTACCTTTCGTGAATCTCCCGCGGGAAGGGAACAAGACCCGTCACAAATCTTTGATTGAGAGCGGAGACAATCACCAAATCCCCTCACCGGTCATAAAATCTCCAACCGTTTAGGTGACAACAGTCACCAATGCATCTAGTGCCACCAAATATGCAACCTCAAATGCACACACTAGGCTTTCCCCCAAATCCTCTCATGAATGAGCACCATAGCTCGATTTATCACTTGAGTAGAACACAAATCCTTCGGAGTGAGAGAAGAGAGGGAGGGAGAGAGAGAGCTTCTTCTTCACTTTAGGGTTTCAACTGAGCAAGTGCAAGAATGGGGAATGGAACAGTGGAGGAAGGAGAAGAGGATCCAACCTTATCCTCCAGTCTGTCTCCCCCTGCCGATTGTTGATGCTGAAGCTCCCACTCATGCATTGGAATATCCCGGCAGCGCTCCATGGAATTTCTCTGCCGACACTCCTATCCCAACCATTGGCTCATTGGACGCCTTCACTAGAAGTTCCAGCTTGGGCGCAAGGAATTTCTAGGTAAATATGCCGACAAATAGTGGGATCTTCCTAAAAATTCAGAACAGTTGAGCGAGAAATTCCAAACACAACCCTATTTCCTTCTCTAATTTCACCCTTTTCAAGTGCTAACGTTTCACAAGAGTACCAAAACACTTTGGCACTAAAGTTTGCATTTCTTAACCATGCAAGTTTGTTGAATCGATATGTGATCCCCTCTATCTAGGATTTGTTCAATCTCTCGCCCCCTCTATTTGTGATGTGGATGTGAATGGATCGGCATTTGATGTGTTTAATATCCCCCCCTCTCTCTCTCTGATGTGGATGAATCGATGTGTGGTAGCTCATATCTATCTAGATATAACTAAAAGGAACACACGATCCTTTTGGTGCACCGTAGAAATTGCATGAGGCCTTGCTTAGACTCACTTGCATCCACCTTAATTATTCATGTATGTTGGATATCCTAAGTACATCCAAAGGAGCCCTGAAGTGATGCTCTGACATCATTGCATATGTGTATAGTTGCGAAATGAGAGCATGGCATACATAAACATGCTTTGTGTAAGAATTGATTCGCATATAGTGCCAACTTAACTGCCTCTCTAGCGGTCGGCCTTAACCGATCGGGCATCAAATTGAGAAAATTAATGAAAGCAGAGGGGCATACTTTTGTTCCTCGGATCAAAGGAATTTAAATTAGAGCTGACAAAAAGGCCACGATCATCCACCTTTTGATTGTAGAGAGCTAAAACATTGGGGGGGGGGGGGGTGGCATCTAACCCTATTGTTATAGCCTGTTGGTTAGATATATAGTCTATATAGAGAATTTGAAGCACACATGCACCAACAGATAGATTCCCAGACAATGGTCTTCAGCGTCATCAGTTTAGTCTAATGCATGCAACAGGCACATCACTAGCCACATAATTAATCTATCACCCTCCATCAGCTACTGCCTAATGCATGGCCTAACTAACAAAACAAACTATTAGATATATAATTGGGGAAAGACATTGTTCAGGTGCAATGCTCCTCGCATCAACCATCAATAATGCATGCATGCATGCATACTTGTGTGAATGTGTGATTGTACCTACGTGCATGCATGCATCATCATTGGCTACTTGTTTCACGGAGCTTTTGCTTAATCATATGTCATAACAGTATTAAACTAAACTACCTGTACTTATCCTCTCAAACGGGATGGATGACATATGATGTTAGATGCAATGTTTTCAACACATATATACTACTATACTTCATCATTCATCACTTTCTCACCTGATCTTTGCAAATAAATAAACTACAAGTACAATAGCAGTATAGTCAAATGAAATTCAATTCAATTCGTAACAAGAGAGTAGTACCTATCATTATATTGGCAGACAGGACCCAGTTCTGTTCGGTGCAGTGCATGATTGAATCATGTCACGGATTAACTAGTAGTGTTTGCTAGTTTGATAAATTAAGCTAGGGATGCACACGTAAAGTCAAGTGTTAGTTTGGAAGGTACTACCGGCAGGACACATAGAGTCCTCCATAATTTATGCCTTAGATTCTTGGAACAAATGTCGTCAGATGATAAGAACATCTATACCGGCCGCCGGCCGGCAGGGGACGGCGCTTTTAGGTTTAATTTTAATTTCACTTGCACACGCACGCATGCGTGCACGGAGCTGATCGATGAGGCTTATTGAGCGAAAGCTATTTTAAGTTGATTAAGGTTAGAGGGCACCGACTTTACAAAGACAGAAAGGATTTGTGTAACGCTACCGTAGTTTAGGCTCTCTTTTTGTCTCTTTGTCTGGATGCCCTTACAAGAAAGCTGTAGTGCCTGTTCTGCTTATATGATGCTAATGGCTACTCCCCGGTCTAAAAGAATGTAATTCTTATTTCTCGAGAAGAAGAACAATTTCAAATTAATTTATCCGATTCTATACAAAAAGTTAATTATGATACCAAATGATATCATTAGATTAACTCTGAAATATATTTCACAGCAGACCTACTTATAGAGACATAAACAATGATAATTTTTTTCATAAACTTTATTAAGCTTTTGAAAGTTTTGACTCATCTCAAAACTACAATTGCACACTTTTTGGGATGGAGGAGTATATATATCCTATCTTCTAATCTTTGTAAATAATAACTATAGCAAATATGGGCGAACTAAAATAAAGCCCTAGGCATACACATAGCCTTTTGTCAGTGTGCTCCTGTGGTTACTGTGATCTTGGTTTCCGGTTGCCACGGCGACATGCATATCTATGCATATAATTTACTATTGTTCGTGGATTATTGGGGTGCACTCTACGAGTTAGAGAGCTAGATGGGCACATATATAGCTAGCTACTATACATAGCCTATGACTTGTGCACTTAAGCTCACTAATTTTAGTGTTTATCTAAGTGACGCATGATCGCTAAACGTGGCACTTACTACATCCATCCATTGTAGGTTGCTTTAACTTGAAGAATACCAACATGGTTTTATTCAAAGATTAGATGGTTAAGTAGTACTTGTGGGATAACTTAGTAAAGCGGAATGCAGTGTTATCTGTGACAACGAAACAATTTTGATGAAGATATATTAACATGACAAATTTTAATAATGGTATACTCAGTATATGTGGAAATGTTGTTTATAAATAAACATTTACATATAGTGGTACACATACATTCATATTGAGGCTCACTTGTCTATTCCTATCACTACGGGAATCGCGCGGTTCGCCGACAGCCCAGGGGTTTGCCGACAGCCAGGATTTGGGCTGTCGGCGAACCGGCTCTTTCCCGACAGCCAAAGTCCGCTGTCGGGAAAGAAATCTTCGCCGACAGCCCCAGATCCATGGCCTGTTGGCGAAGACAGGCTGTCGGCGAAGAGTCTCTTTCCTGACAACGAGCCTGTCGGGAAAGAAGCGCTGTCGGCGAAGGATGCTCTTTGCCGACAGTATCTGTATGCTGTCGGCAAAGAGTATTCATTTTTTTTTCGAATTTTGACTTCAAACTTTTTTTGTTGCCTTGATACATTGTTTACAAGCACATGCTTGAATTTGGGCCCTTTTGGCAATATTTAGCTATATTTCATTAATTTTTTTCCTTCACTTGAATTTTCCCGCATTATTCAAATTTGAACTGCAGGTGCATGAAATATTGAAACTTTGGCCTTCGAAAAATGATATTCATGTTGGGGAGTGTGTTTTAAGGCCGTGTCTCAAATTTCACCCAAAATTTCGAAGTCCTTGTCCACGTAACACGACGGTCCACGAGTGGTACAAGTGTTTTTTAATTATATAAAATCCAAACGAAGTGGAAAAATCACGAAACTTGTCGGGGTGTCGTGTTATCACATGTGGAGGCTACGATAAAAATTTGAAAAATTTTGGAGCAAGTTGCGGCATCGGATGCTCAAAACCCAGACATCTCCACATGTGATGCAAGTGATCACATGTGGAGATGTCTGAGTTTTGAGCATTCTTTGCCGACTGCACTTGGATGCGATCGGCAAAGGTTCTTCGCCAACGGGTTTCGAGGTTGACTGTCGGCGAAGGTTTTTTTTTAAAAAAAGAAAATTTATTTGCCGACGCCCGCCGGGCCAGTTTCGGCAAAGAAGCCAAAAAAAAAAAAGACGTTATAACGAGGGGTTCTTACTAGGCCACTTACTGGGCCAGTCGATAAATGAGGCCTGTCACTCGAAATGGCCGAAGCCCATAGAAGCCCATAAATCCCATTACCACACTGATGTATAAAATGAGGCACTTAGGGTTTCTCCCCGTTCACGCAGACACCTCGGCCTCCGTCCGTCCGCCGCGCAGACACCTCCGCCTCCGCCTCCCTCTTCTCCACTCCCTTACTCCATCCTCTCCAGTTCGCCTCACTCCTCCCTCTCTACTCTCTCTCCATGGCAAGGAGCAGCGGCGCGGAGTAGGGGCCGCGGCCGCGTGGAACAGTTGCCACGGCGGCGCGCGGAGGAGGGCCGAGGCCGGCGCTCCTAGCCTCGGCAGGCGGTGGCGTCACGCGGAGCACGACGTCCTCTCCTCCGGTGGCGTCCTGCATCACCCATGGAGCACTAGGCTGTGGATCCACGGCACCACAGCACCAGAGTCGCGTAGAAGGCCCGGCGGTGTCGATCCGTTGCGCCGGCGAGCAGAGGCGAGCGCGCGGCTGCCCGCGCGGGAGCAAGAGCAAGCGAGGGCGGAGCCTGCGGTGGAGCAAGCCCCGGAAGCCGCGGACCCGACCGTCGTCGTCCTCGTCGCCGCCACCGACACCAGGTGATTCCCTGCCTTCCTCGCGCTCCTCTCTCCTCTCTCAGATCCATCCCTAACTCTTTCTCCCCTTTCAGATTCGGTGCCCGACTCTTCCGGCGAGCAGCGGAGCAGTGGCACATGGAGCACGATGGAGTTCCTGGCGCGCTAGATCAGTGAGGAGGATGCTCCCGGCGGCGGCGCAGATCGAGCAACGGCGACGGCGGCGGCGGCGCAGATCGAGCAGCAGCTGCGGATGGGCTCATAACCCTAGATGGGCTCGTTGGGTCCGTGGATGGGCTCAACGGGCCTATCTAGGGTTTCCTATTTTTTTTTATTTTTTTAAACATTTGCCGACAGCCACGTCAGCTGTCGGCAAAGGGCAAAGGGCCATGTCTCCTTCGCCGACAGAGTACGTGGCTGTCGGCGAACCTTCGCCGACAGGGTACATGTGCCTGTCGGGAATGGTGTCTTTGCCGACAAGACTTTCACCGACAGGGCTTCGCCGACAGGAACAGCGAAACCCTGTCGGGAAACCTTTTGCCGACAGGATGAGAGGCACTGTCGGCGAAGCGCGCGATCCCAGTAGTGTATTGACATCAAAATACGATTAAGGACATCAAAGCATTCAATCAATCAATTAACAAACTAAGTTTAACACTTTGCTTAAAGTGCTGATGTGTGTAGATGCCAATCAAACAAAGGCAATAAACATGATGAGCGAAAAGGTCGGTGCTATTTATTTGCCTAATTGTACGTGACCTGTTTTGTTATTCTTGTAGTATTTTCTTGTCGAAGTAATACATTCTGTGAGAGGAGAGAACACACACATATATATAGACAGAACAAAACACAACATGCACAGAGGTGTACCAACTGCCTCCTCGCCTTTTTGGAACATGGCTACCAAATACGTTTATACTACGTAGAATGAAGACGCTTCTCTTTCTTTCTTTTCTTTCTTTTTTCTTTCAAAAAATGCATCCCGCCTAGAAAGCGAAGGAAGCACTGACAGGGAGAACGTGAGCGACGTCATCGCAGCGCCGTCTAGCTAATTAGGAGAATAAAGATTAGATTAAGTATGTCGACGATTCCCGTTGCATGCATGCATTAGGCCGCAAACACGTCGGATGACAACCTACGTGTGCATGTTGAGCCAATGAGCCTTATTGTAACATAATATAACGTGGTCGTCGATCGTTCGTCAGAATTCAGATGGAGGAATGCAGACGCCTGCAACATGTCATTTTCATGGTCCGTTTGTGATTGCTATTTGAAAAGTTCCACAATTATAAATCTTTAATAATAGATCTTTAACAAGAGATAATCTTGCTAAGAGAAGAAAGGTAGATGATGAGAATTGTTTGTTTTGTTTGAAAGCTGAATCTGTTACTCATTTATTCTTTGAGTGTGTGGTATAGCTAAACAATGTTGGGCTTACATTTCTGAGGTTGTTGGACAGCAGCTAGGGGCTGACATGTTCAGTGTAGGAAAATTATGGCTTAGCAATAAGAAATATGGCCTTTTGAACATGCTTACCTCTGCTGTTATCTGGTCAATATGGAAGCTTAGAAATGATTTTTGTTTTCAGAAAATATATGGAGTATGGAAATGCTCCTGTGCAAGGTGGCTGGAACTTTACAAAGTTGGATGTTGCTATGTGCCGAGGACAAAAGAGCCTTATTGCTGGAGTATACCAGGAAAATGAGAGCTGTTGGCGACATGAAGGTGCTGGGAGGAGAAGTGACTGAAGAAAACTGGAGGATCAGCTCGGAGGAAAGACAAGTGTACAATGCTACCCAATCGGCGACTCCATGGTGGAAAGACCTGGAGAACTCTTTTGGACCGTGAAGAATGAAAAAGAAAAGCGAAGTTTTTGTCTGATGGTTGGAGTTGATCCCATTTTTTGGCTAGTTACTTAGTAGTTCATATTAGTCTTTATTAAGTCTGAACTGTGCTGTAATTTTGGCTCGGGCTTGCTTGGTGCAGCTGCGAGCGGTCCTGGTGGACCTTTTTGTGGGAACCGCTAAAAGCTTCATTGTAAAACTCGTGATCTGTTGATTTTAATCAAAAGGCTGGGACGTCTTGCCCTTGAACTCAAAAAAGTTCCACAATTAATTTAGATACATCAAATTGCCTCTGCTCCATCCCCCTAAAAAAGATGTAGGCTTCAAACAAATAAAACTTTCTTAAGTTTGATCCATTTGATAGAAAAGTAACAAAATATGTCTTCAGTTGGTTTTACGACCAAATAAGTTCCATAAGTAATTATGATACTTCTTCAATATCATAAATGCAAGCATTTTTTGTATACATCTGACAGAACTTATTTTTTTGACTTTTTTGAAAAATAATAATTGCATATTTTGCGCAAGTATACTCCTAACCAAAAAAAAAAATCGTATATGTCGTTTTGAACACTTTCTTGTTGGTTTTAGTTGCTTTTTTTTTTTTTTTTTTTTGGATAAAGGTAGTCGAAAGAGTGCCTCATATCTGTATCAAGTAAAACATATGTTAGTATCAAAGATGGACAACATGACACAAAACAACCTCTAAAAAATAAGAGTACATCAAAGACTAGGCTTGTTTGGATCCAACTTTGAAGCACTTTTGCTTGGATATACCGCTGCATGTTGTCTTTATGGGTTCCGTTTGGATGGTACCCTGGTTAGTTGCCTAGACCAGGCAAGGGGATGAGCACCTAGACAGTCAAAATCGAGTGACTTGTTTCTTCACCAGTGTTGCTTGGGTTTGATAGTAATTAATGAGCTATTTTACCATTTATAGGACAAAGAAAAAATTATTTATAATAGTTGCTAAACACGTGGAGACCTTTCAACATGCAAGGTTATTGTGCAATATATAGTTATTGTATCTAATACATATGTATATTTTTTGTTAATATTTTTTCTTAATTATTAAATGTGATAGAATACTAATGTAAATGATTTATTTTTAATTTAAAATATATAAAAATGCATTAATCACACACTTAAATATTAATAAACACATTGATATTATGTATATTTTCTCATTGATTAATGTTCTTACAGGTCTCCAACTAAGCAAATATTCTTGACACTTGCCTCTCCTGGCAAAAAAAATAGCTGCTTGTTAAAGACGAAAAAAAAACCATTTGAAGGCCATACGTGTACTTTGATCGTCAAGTCAGAAAACGGGCTTATGTATCTCACAGCAAATTAATGTTCAAGGCCTAGTTTGTGAGCCCATACCTCCAGCGAGACGGGAGAGTAGATGTGGCCGGCTGGGCCTGGTAACAATACCAAGCAACGGCACGCTCCAAGCCCATTGTATCTTATCTTATATATACTACTAAAAGGATCAAATGTCATCGTCACCGCTCGCTAATGACCCCCTCCCGTAATGACCCCCACCCATCCGTAACCCCCTCCCGTAATCCCGTGCCTCTCCGTAAAAACGATAAAAAAAAAAACTAATCCGCGTGCTCCACTCCTCCGCCTCCCACGATCGACAGACTCCAACAAACCGTCGTCGCCATCTGCACTACGACCTCGACCTCGCCCTCGCCCGCTGTAACTCGCTCTGTCTCGCGCCCGCCCTCGCCCAGCTCGCCCCGGCGGCCTTCCTCCCGTCCGCACAACTGCCGGTGGCGCCTGCTCCCACCGATCGTCGACGACCGCGGCTGGAAGGGCCCCGGCGACCCGCTCCCCATCGTTGACGACCGCGGCTGGAAGCCCCCCATCCCCACCGGCGACTCACTAGGGCCTTGCTGCGTCCTCGCCTCGCCGTCGTCGCCGCGGCCGGGCCAGTGGCTGCGGCGGCATCCAAAGGGACGCGAGCAGGGGATTCCCGGCAGGCCGGCTGCGTCGGATTCCAAGGGACGCATGCAGGGGCGAGGTGGGCAGCGGGCGCCATGGAGCGGTGGCGGGCGACCAGCAGATGCCCGTGCCCGGGCCCCTCGCGCACTCGCCCAGCCGTGGTGGCCAGTTGGTTAGGGCGGCTGAAGATGCCCATCAGCGGCGTGGGATGTGGCCGGAGTCATTGCCGCCGCACACGGAACAGATGGTGGGCGCAGGCACAAGGAGCTGGTAACTGCCGAGTGATCTTATGCATCACAGATGACGGGTCGTCTAGGCATGGCGGATCTACGGTGAGCCGGTGAGGGACTCTGGCACTGGCAGGGTGGTCTCTGGCAGCCGAACACCAGGCTCTAGGCCTTTTTTTCGGTTCTGTAGAAATCATTGGTTTCTTGGCGCCCTCTGGCCGCTGGCCGGTGTTGATCTGTTTCTTTGTGCTTGTTTTGCCTTGCAGTGTGGAGTCCTAGCCAACAAACACTGTCATGATGACATGACCTCAGAACCTGTCGGAGTTTAGCGAGCGCAACATGGGCAAGACTATGTTGTCCAAGACATAGGGCTGTCTGCCCATCTCCTGCTTGCTCTATCATTTGAGAATCATGCTGCTAGCCTGCTACTACTGTGCAGTCTTGGTGTAAAAGGAAGGCCAAAGAAGTTTTCACTGGGCAGGCAAGCATGAGATTCTAGCAATATCGGTAATTCAGCATCCTTGTGTGTTTGATCGGTAGGAATACCTGTCATTTAGATGTGATTCCTTTTTACGGTTGTCCTACACGAACTTGGCTTTCTAGAATTGTTTAGACTTGATCTTAATGTGGTAAATATAAGTTATGTTGAAGCATTAAGATTGAACTGCTAGGCATTTAAGTGAAGATTGTCCTGATGTCTTATGTACGGTTATGTTTTTCTAATTCATTATTACTAGGATTAACATAATTTGGTGATGAGGGCTAGCAAGTCTGTCAGCATTTGTGATTCCTCTAGCAAGGTAAAATAAGGCCACATATCTGCAACCATCAGTTGGAATGAGGTTGGAGATGATGTTTGAGATGGAGTCAAACAAGCACAGATTTGTCTTCTCTGCACTTTGTCGTTACTGCATCAGCTGTGTAATCTGACAATATAAGCAAGGCATATTCACTAAATGATATCACCATCCCTGCAATGTATGTGTAAGGTTTGGGAGCTCTAACTTTTCTTTTTAAATTTGATTGCTCTCAATTTATATTAAAATCTCAATTTGGTTTGGGAACTCCTTCGTAGATGTATGTTTATAACGGAAAATATAATTATGATCTATTGTTCTATCAGACTGGCTCTTATTTCTTTCTATTATAACAAAATACTTGATATGGGGTTTAAATAAACTTGTCATATACTCCTTTGAACATGGATGGACCTATTAACTCTTTTATTCTTGTGGTCAATGACTCTGTTTTGGATGATGTTCTCAATATTTTTTAAACCACATAGGGTCCTTCTCATGCTAGCAGCGACCTGCAGTCCGGCACCCAGGCCTTGCAAATCGGCTGCCAAGGTACCTGGTAAGCTATCATTTATATCATTTTACAATTGTACTTGTGTACAGATAATCCTGTCTAGCATTAAGATGTCATACCATTTTTATATTTAGCAACATCTAACTAGCTAAGGCAAAGGGTTATGAACAAAACAGTTATTTTGAGAAAACTAAATCATTGAATGACATTCTGATACTTTATTATTATTATTATTATTGAATGAACTTGGTTTAGCATCTGCAACGGGTATATCTCTATGTAGCTTTCAACTAGCAAAAGAATATATATCGTACAGGTCAACAAACCATTTCAATATATATGCACCAATAGAGGACCTCCTGTAAACAAGAAAAGGCTGTGCGGATGCATCGGCAATTGTCTAGGCAAGATGACTCCTTGAGTCGGTCAAAACACTACATTAGTGTTGTTTGCTGGATTGTCAAGTAAAGGGAAACTTTTCTCAGGTAGGCCTCATTATTAAGGACAAAAAAGAAGATGTCCTCTTGCCTATACTACATCAGTTTGACTTTTGAAAGAGAAAGTACATCTTCTTCACCCACAAATGACTTGCATAACCTAGGTTTCCAAAATATGCGGAATAATGATGAGCAGTCCCATCTGGTTTCGAAAGAATTGAGAGCTACCTTCATCCATACATTGGATTACATATTTCTACATGTAACTTGTCAGGAAAAAATTCTAATATGGATATTTGTTTCTATACATGTAGGATTTATGTCATGGGCTCTTGGCCTCCAACCTGGTGTAATGTTACATATATATGTCGGATTCATGTTTCCAATGCCCATGTGGCTATAGGCGGTCAGTGGCCCTGTTAATCACCTGTAGATGATGTGATTCACTTCGTGCACAAGGATTTTCAGCGCAGGAGGATCCATTAATTCTTAGTAAATTCAGATGGGAATGGAAATTTGGTTTGGGTTACAGTAGCATGGACTGGATATGAGAGAAAATGTTACTGATTATTATCTTTTATTTATCTTCTCTAGGAAATTGTCAGGCTTACTTGTGTATAATTACCAGATTATATTTATGGTCATATACAGTTGTGTGAAATAAAAATTATAGATTAAATCTTATTGTCTGGTTTTTTTATACATCTCTTAAATAAAACCGTGGCAACGCACTTAGGCACTATACTAGTGAATAATAAACAACTTAAATAGGCCGACAGTTTTTTCTCTCTCTTTGGGAAACATGGCCAACAGCGTCTTAGTGAGTCTGGTCTATTTCATTCCTTTTCATTGAGACTCTTGCTTTAGTTTTCTTCTTCTTATTATTTTTAGTTGTTTTCAACCATAAAAAGTGCCGTTATATATGCCATAGGGCCATAAATAATATAACATAGGTAAACACTAATTTTGTTAGAAAACATAACATATTTGTTTGAGTAATGTTACATTTACCCTCCTAAAGCTATCCCCATCCCTAGATTTCAAAAGCATCCTCGAACTTGAATATCACTCGTTAACTTAAAAAAAATTATAAACTTGATAAAATACCCCCTTAACCACTTCAAAGCGCTTTTGTTGGGTGTTTTGGTGACATGGCACATAGGGGCCCAAATGTCATATGGTCGCTCTATTTTTTCTACATAAACAATCATAAACTTTTTCATATGAAATTGGACAAATACAAACGTTATACAAAATTATAGATCTCGATGAGATCTATAACTTTGTAGTTGATAAAATATTATTTTAGATATTTAGACACTCAAATATTTATTTTTTTAGTATATCACATTCTGAAATTTAAAAAAATTCAGACGATCTTGGATAATGACATGGTCTATACCAAATTTGGAATTATCGATGTAATATACAATTTTGTTGTTGATAACTTTTAAATTGAGATTGTTTAGATCTGCAAAATATTCATCTTTTAAATTCTAAATTAAGTCGTTTTGACATTTTTATATGAAATTTGCTATATATCTAGACAATATGTTAGGTATAATTTGGAATGGAGGAAGTAGCTCTCAACAGGACCAACAATTTTTTGGCTAACAACTTTTATCTAAGATCATTTATTATTTTTAAGTTCTTATGTTTTTGAACTTATTTTTTAATTTCTCAAACAAATAGTTGATATGTTCTATACTAACGTTGTAGCATTAAATGTGAATCTACAAGTCTACAGTTGACATATTTTTATGTGAGATCATTTAGAGCCCTACATATTCATTTTAATTTTCACGTTTTGGATTTTTTTTCATGTTTTGAAATGGCCTCAAACATTTCTTTTTGAAATGACCTCAATTTTTTTTGAAATTTAATTGTACTCGATGTGGGTTGGCAGAAATAGTTGTTTTGCTAATTAGTTCTTGAGTACAAGTGTTCTGAGTTGCTTTAGTTGTTAGCTAGATGTTAGTGCAGTTGAATTTGTAGTTGAGTCGTTTCTACTGAGTTGGCTTAAATTTTAGCTAGTGGAATGAATTTTCTAATTGTTCGGTTTGATGTACCGAAGTCGTGCAAGATGAGCGAAGCACTTTCTTAGTCGTGTGATTTTTGAGCCTGTTTTCCATTTGAAAAAAAACTAGGCCAATAATTTATGTACTACAAAGCTATAGTTGAA
The DNA here is from genome assembly GCA_018135685.1 of Themeda triandra. Taxonomy (NCBI): domain Eukaryota; kingdom Viridiplantae; phylum Streptophyta; class Magnoliopsida; order Poales; family Poaceae; genus Themeda; species Themeda triandra. The sequence continues at coordinate 484,736 of JAENPR010000463.1, forward strand.
TAAATGGAGTGTAATATAAAGATTGGAGCAAAGCTTTTCTTTTTTATATTTGAAAAAAACTCTAGTTGAATAGAGGATGTACAATATATCAGTGGATATGTAAAAGAAAAAAGCATGATTACCCACCCTACACGCAACATAAGCACATTAGTGAATGTGTGAGAAAGTTTAACAAAATCTCCCAATATTACCCGGCAAAAGAACTTCATTACCAAACATTATTGCCAACAAATCACGGAAAACTATATAGTTCAGGTTATCCTTTAGGAGGCCATAAATTCGGCCTTTTGCAACGGAAGAAAAAGGTGCACAAATTGCGCAGGAAGGCCAAAAGGGACTGAGCTCAACTCAACTTAACTCCAGTTGTCAATTCATTCACAGATTCGCAGTCCCAGTCCCGTGGCGATGGTGGCAGCACGTCTTTTCCTCTGCCTCGTCCCCGCTCTCGCCTTGCTGCCCACTTTCTCTTCCTCCACGCCGTCGCTGGCCAGCGACCAGCGGGACGCCGACAGGGTGGCGCGCCTCCCGGGCAACCGGAGAGCCCGAGCGTGTCCCAGTTTTCCGGCTATGTCACGGTGAACGAGCGCAACGGGAGGGCGCTCTTCTACTGGTTCTTCGAGGCGCAGACCACGCCCGAAGAGAAGCCGCTCCTCCTCTGGCTCAATGGAGGTCGCTTTTTTCTGCTCTACCTTTAGTATTTACAAAATCTCAAAGGATTAGTTTCCATTGGAAATTAGTGAGCTTTACTCGATTCTTAGTGTACCGCAACTGCTCCTACCATTTGTTCTGCACTTCTGCTAGCTTCTTTAGTTGTTGAGCAGCGATAATGACCTGTCACATTGGTTAGTACTTACTAGTACATCTGTTCTTGCTTTTCTAGCTGGTTCTTGGTATTTGTGATCATTTCTATGCATTGATGATAATTTTTCTGAATTAACTTTTTGTCTCATTTTAGAACTTCAGTTCTTGCTGCTCTTTTGCGCATTTGTTTTAATTTCTAGAAGGTGTAGATTAACTTGAGATTACTGAATTAGGACCTGGTTGCTCCTCAATTGGCTATGGAGCTGCATCTGAGCTAGGGCCTCTCAGAGTTGTCAGACAAGGAGCAGCGCTCGAGTTCAACGAATATGCCTGGAACAAAGGTGCTCTGCTTCCTGAATTTCTTCTTCTTTTTCATGCTCAAGGCTAGTTGCATCTGTCTGAAAGTCTTTCTGTGCTTGCCAGAGGCTAACCTGCTGTTCCTGGAGTCTCCTGTTGGAGTTGGCTTCTCCTACACCAACACGTCCTCTGACCTTGACGAACTCAATGATGACTTTGTCGGTAAATTCACCATGAAACAACGTTAAATTTATCATAAGAAAATTGCCCCAACTAAAGGCTCCAATTCTCGGAAAGTTTAAACTTTCGCTTTGCTGTTCAGCTCCGGTCATTATGTGGTCTACTGACTAACAAATGGGATTCAGTGTAATTAATCCTTTTCTCTTTCTAGCGGAAGATGCGTATAGCTTCCTAGTGAATTGGCTAGAGCGGTTTCCAGAGTACAAGGACAGAGAGTTCTACATCTCAGGAGAGAGCTATGCAGGTAATTTTGGCTGTAAATCATGAACGGTTTTCGACCTTGGTTTCTTTCTTTCTTTCTTTGTTTTTTGGCATGGTTTAGTATTCTGGACTTCTGTTGAGGAACGTCGACAATGTGCTAGAAGGAATCTAAAACACACAAAGTCTGGTGTGAAGCATGTGAGTGTAGCTTTATATGAGTCCTTTTCCATATTCCACTACCAGTCTACCACTATGCAGTCCAAATGGAGGGCAACAACTCGGACTTTTCACCGACCTTGTATTCTTGCTTGGATTTCTCAATATGCCAAGTATTCCTGTTTTCGCTTTGTTTCATCAATATAACAAGAGTGCTTGACAAAATAGTGCCACCATCTGATCTGAAACTAGAATTTCCACTCAGAAAAAAATCGATTGCTTTCAGAAAGGGTTGAGGTTGACAGCTTGGCTTTCCACTGGGTTGGCCATGACCACAATCCATTGTTCATGGTCTCTATAGATCGTACAAACTGGAGAAATTATAAGATCAAAAAGCAACTCTTTGAAAGGATCTAGGCATCATTTTCAGCCTTCGCTTTCATCGCGACACACAACGTGCTGACTGTCATCCAATTATCCAGAGCAAAAAAAGAAAGCTTGAGTTAAATGATTTTTTTGTTTGGATCTTAATTTGAGAATGCAAATAATACCCATACTGAATTCCTAACTTGGTTCAAACCAAGTACTAAAATTCATTTCTAGGTCTGTGTGTATAGTTAAATATTTTTACTGGCTCATTGGATCTCCAAACATATGTCTCCTAAAAGAATGATCAAATAACTAGCATGGTAGGTTCACGAGTCACATTGGTCCTGAGTCACTTTGGTCTTAGTTGATAGCAACATCTATGGGGAAATGCCTTCAAAACTGTGTCTACATCACTGAAGAAGAAATATCAAATTCCTGTGCTGCAGGTCATTATGTACCACAACTGGCTGAACTTGTTTATGATAGGAACAAGGACAAGAAGGGAAAAGCACATATCAACCTCAGGGGGTTCATTGTAAGGATTTGAATTAGATTTATGCTTCAAGAATTTTTTTTATTTTTTTTCACGTGTAAAAAGATACAACACCTGAATAATATATCTGCTGGTTGTCTGAATGTTATATTGCTTAATATACTTTTGAATAATTGCAAGTCTGACTAGAAGTCTTCACAATCTCTACAACAAATGAAATATCACATGAATTGAACATCCAGAAAACAGTTTATTTTCTATGCGGATAATTTGAAAAAAAAACTTTGGGGTATATGAACCAAAAAAAAAAAGAATGGAAACAAAAGTTATGTTCAAGTTATGCATATGAGAAATCAATTCCCGGTGGAACATAACACATTCAGAATGAACTTATTGTAGGTTGGAAATCCTATTACTAATTATTACTATGATTCGAAAGGGCTAGCTGAGTATGCCTGGAGCCACTCAGTTGTGTCTGATGAAATATACGACCGCATCAAAAAGTATTGTGACTTCAGGAACTTTAATTGGTCTGATGATTGCAATGCTGTCATGGGTATCGTCTATAGTCAGTACGACGAGATCGACATATACAACATCTATGCGCCCAAGTGCCTTCTAAACCAGAGTTCGTCTTCTGAAAATCATGCATTCTTCATGAACAATCAGGTAAAGTATATATCCTTGCATATGAATGCATAAAGTGTTCCAGCAGGTTAAAGATCCTTCCTAAATTAATGATGCCAGGAGAAGTTCAGGAGGAGGATACGGATGTTCTCTGGCTACGATCCGTGCTACTCATCCTATGCTGAGGACTATTTCAACAAGAGGGAAGTGCAGAAGGCGTTTCATGCTAATATCGTCAGTGGATCACTTCCAGTGAAATGGCAAGTCTGCAGGTGGATTTCTCAAAGATGTTCAATTGGATATACTCTACTTATTTAGTACCAGTCACTGAATTCTTCTTGAGCAAAAACAACATGAACTCATCCATCTCTTATGCAGTGATCCCATCCTGAATTCCTACAATTTCTCTGTATTCTCGGTCTTACCCATATACTCTAAGCTCATAAAAGCAGGAATGAGAGTTTGGCTCTACAGGTCTGGTTCTTTGAGGACACTGAGAATGTCCTTTTTTTTTTATTTAGAAAAGCACTGAAAATGTCCTACATTTATGCATGTTAGGCATAACTTCCTTTTCATGTGCACCTTCTCTGAAATCTCACAAGTGCATGCTCAAGTGGATTCTTAACACACATCAATCACTCATCACTCTATAATCATCCGTCTATTTGTTAATGAAGCGGTGATGCAGATGGTAGGGTCCCAGTGATTGGCTCCCGGTACTGTGTGGAAGCACTCAAGCTGCCGATGAAGACCCAGTGGCAGTCCTGGTACCTTGACAAACAGGTAGGTCTGAAGTCTGAACTAACAGCTTATCTGAACATGTTGTGCGTTGAACATATCAGTAGCAAGTGATGGTAAAAAAATTAAAATGTGGGGCAAAACGTGGAATGCAGGTTGCTGGGAGGTTTGTGGAGTACTATGGGATGAGCATGGTGACGATCAGGGGTGCCGGTCACCTGGTGCCCCTTAACAAGCCTGCTGAAGGGCTGACACTGATCAACACATTCCTCCGTGGTGAACAGCTTCCCACACCCCGTTGAATGTTGATGGATGGTGCGGTGGGATAGGCCAAAATTTCAGAGAAGATGACATAGGATAAACTTTGATGATTGTGAAATTGGAGTTACCATGATGCCCGTTAGAGATCACGGTTTCGTGTTAAATAGCCAGGACGAACAACCTTGCTTGTGGCTTGTACAAGTGTAGCTTGCATTACAAGATTACAGAGAAAGGGAATAAAACAATTTCTACTATAGCGTTCTGTTAGCATCCCCTCGGCCCACCCCCAACACTCCACCCGGTTCGGACGTTTACGCGCATCACTACCACTTATAAGGCAAGTTATACCTAATTACTCCTTAAAAGTTGGGACTGGTGGGAGAGGGATGCTCTCCCTATAAGGTAGTAATGGCCCTCTAGTCTTGGCAAGGTGGTACTAAACCCGAGGTGCATTCGACACGTTCCTAGTCTAGACTATACAACAATCAACTACTCATACAAAGGAACAACAAACAAGTAATCACGCCAATAACTGGCATGTAAATTAACACCCTCCGTTAATCACAACTTTGTGTCAAGTTAAGATTACATCAATCGAAATGTGATCACCGTCACTCGGGAAGTGCCTTTGTGAAGCCATCAGCCACTAAGTGATCTTATAAATGAAGAAAACCGAATTCCAAAAGCTTACGTGCAACTTTGTTCTCTTACAATGTGTTTAGTGCTGAGCATGAAACACTGGATTAGTGTTATCCCACCATAAGCGAGCTGTAGGCTCCCTGCATTGTTTCCTGGTGCATTGTTTCCGTCAGTTGTTTATTTTTTCCTAGCCCGTCTCCCGAACAATCAACTACTCATACAAAGGAACAACGAACAAGTAATCACGCCAATAACTGGCATGTAAATTAACACCCTCCGTTAATCACAACTTTGTGTCAAGTTGAGATTACATCGAATCAGAATTGTGATCAGCCGTCACTCGGGAAGTGCCTTTGTGAAAGCCATCAGCCACTAAGTGATCTTATAAATGAAGAAACCGAATTCAAAAGCTTCTGTGCAACTTTGTTCTCTTTTTAGATCAAAGGCATTCGCCCGGCTTTATTGAAAGCTTATCGAAAGCCAAAGACCCATGTTTGTTACTAGGGTTACCAGTTTACACAAACGCACCGATCTATCTCTTACCCTCTCGGAACTCTAACGACGTAACCTCTAACAGACTTCTACGAAACTCTAGCAACAGAAACCAGCAAACTAGTTTAACTTTGGCAGCTTAAACTTCCACAAAATTATTACAAGTTTTGCCGAGCAACTGATACAACAAGCCGCACCACGGGGCAAAACTGATGACCCTCGTTATTTCAGCTTCATCTTCACTCAAGATCCACCGCCCCGCCGACAGCAGTGAGATCGTCTCCTCCAGCTTTGGCTTCATCTTCATTTTCATCGAGTTGAGTCCAGGACTTGAGAAGCGTCGGTGCTCTGAAAGATCGCCGACGTCGGAGACAGCACCACCTTCTTGTCGAAGACCGCCTCATTCCCATCTTCCCATAACGTCCACATAACCCCGACAAATGTGAAAACGCATCTTTTCGTCATACCTCTGCAATCTCTAATCATATCTTGCACAAAGCTAGAACACGAAATCGGGATTTGCACCACCCAAGAATATCTCTAAGAACGCCCAAATGAATACAGCCGGGGCACTTTGAGCTAAAATATGGTCAATTTGTTTCCGGCTTTCCACATTATACGGTCAGGATCACCATCCCAATTTTATGTTTCCCGTTGCTCCCGGACTTGATCCTGTCATGTATGGCCATCCACACGAAGATCTTAACTTTTAAAGGCAAATTACTTTTCCATATAAACATCAACTCCATATCTCTAACCCCCTAGTAGTTAGTTCCTTATATAAGGATTTAATTGAGTATTTCCTGGTTTTTCAAGAGCCCAAGAAGTCTTATCCCTCCCTGTAGACAACTCCACCTCCTGAATCATACTTAGCAACTCTTGCCATTCTTCTCCTAACCAAACCCACTAATTGTCTTGAATTGAATGTCCCAGTCACCTTCCTTCCACAACTCATTCTACGTAAGCCTCTTTCTGACAACATCTGGTATCTGGCTTTGTTCTCTCACAATGTGTTTAGTGCTGAGTAGCTGTAGGCTCTTGGATTAGTGTTATCCCACCATGCTTTGTAGGCTCCCTGCATTGTTTCTAGTGCATTGTTTCCACGTCGGTTGTTTATTTTTTTCTAGCGCGTCTCTGAAAATTAACGTGGTGCTAATAGTAAAAGACTTTGGGGCCTTAAAAGTAGTAATAGTAAGATTATAAAAAGAAAGTTACATTATTACACACATTACACATATATAATACTTACTATACTAGAGAACATTATGACGTACATATTTTGTGGGGAAAACAAATAGTTTTATCACCAAAACGATAAAGCAGTAGGACACGTAAAACAGGACGTTTTCAGTTGGGACAACCTAATTTTGACAAGCTAGCAGCTTAAGAGGGATATGAATTTGACAGCCACCGTCACCGCATTCTGGGACGCCAGTGCCTCGAACACTCCTGCTTCGTTAGTACCTGCCGAGCCACCGCCGGCCATGTCGGAGAGCGCCCTTATGGCGATGAACGGCACACCCCGCTGCAGCGCCACAAGCGCGATGCCGGCCGTCTCCATGTCCAGTGGGCGTGACGCCGAACCTGGTGCGCAGGAACTCCCGGTACGCGGCGTTGTCGACCAGCACGCTGGCGCTGCACCCGCGCTCCACTGTGGCGACCACGGGCCGCCGCGGCAAGGCACGTCGTCGTGCCGTTGTCATGACGACGCAGCGTTCGAGCTCGAGATCGAGCCCCTCCAGCTTGCGCGAGACGTCGTAGTAGTGGCCGTCGACTGGGACCCAGAACGCGTGCTGGCGGACCTCCGGCGTGCCGTTCGCCGGGAACACCTCCTCCGGCTGGTACCACACGCTGTTGAGCAGGTTGTGCTGTGGGCGTTCTTGCCGACGCTGTAGTCTGAAGTTGAGGTTGCCGAGTTTCCTGGTGTAGTCACCGGTGGATTCGAAGGCGAGCTCCTTGTCCGGTCCATCGCCGTAGCGCGGCGGAAGAAATTGGGAGGTGTGATGGTGGGAACCATAAAATTGTGTTGTTCTCTTCAATTCTGTGCCACATTTATTTTCTTGATAACTAGCAAGCATATATAAGTAGAGTGGTGTATTTGTATACCTGCCAGTTCCAAAGGCCGTGGTGTGTGCCCAGTAGCGTGGCACGGAGACATGCAGTTAATCTGTCTGTTAGGGTCAGCGTTTCCGGAGATGCCGAAGTGCACGGGATTCCCTTCACGTCGAAGAGGGTGAGGAGTAGTTGGGTGGTCACCCGGAGTTGAGCTGCAGACCGGGTCACCGGGAGCAGTTTGGCATATATATATAAGCCAACATATATGTATCAGATCAGGATGAAATTGAAATACATGCTATTATGCTTATATATGTATTAGAAATATCGTGCAACAACCGGTGGTAGCTAACCACCCC